>JAQOWM010000765.1:0-563326 GCA_029041755.1 Resseliella maxima | reverse complement strand
AAATGGGTTGTCCATTACAGACGCAGGAAAGTAAACGAAAATAAAACTAATTAAGGTTAGTGATAAAACCAAGTTAGGTACTTTATTTTGAAGGTACATTTATACCATTTATGTGTGAAAAATAATATCACTCAAATGTTCACCGCGACTGGTTTTACAGACGTTGATCCGATGGTCGAAATTTTCGATGACATTTTCCAATAGAGACGTTTCTATGGCATTTATCTCAGCAATAATGTTGTCTTTAAGGTGTTGGATGGTTGCTGGTTTATCCACATACACTTTGCTCTTCAAAAATCCCCATAAAAAAAAGTCTAACGGTGTTAGATCGCATGATCTTGCTGGCCAATTCACATTTCCATTGCGAGAAATTAAGCGGTCACCGAAAAATGATTGCAAATGATGGATGTTGTCACGTGTGGTGTGGCAAGTTGCACCGTCTTGTTGAAAAAAAACATCATCCACATCTAATCTATCAAGTTGAGGCAAAAAAAAGTCCACTAACATGGCACGATACCGCTGAGAATTGACCGTAACCGTCTTTCCATCGTCATCCTCAAAAAAATAAGGTCCAATGATGCCTTTCGACCACAATGCACACCAAACAGTCACTTTTTGAGGATGCATTTGTTGTTCATGATATTCACGAGGATTTTCAGTGGCCCAGATGCGACAATTTTGCTTATTTACCGTGCCGTTTAGTGTGAAATGAGCCTCATCGCTAAAGATGATTTTTGATGAAAAAGCAGCGTCAACTTTCCTGTGTTCGATGAGCCAATCTGAGAACACACGACGCGAAAAATGGTCAATTGGCTTCAGTTCTTGAGTTAATTGGATCTTGTAAGCGTGTAAATTCAAGTCTTTGTGCATAATTCTGTGCAAACTGGTCCGAGAAATGCCCAATTCAAGCGAACGTCGTGTTGTTGACTTTTTCGGGTCTTCTTTCACACTTTCCTTTACAGCAGCGATATTTTCTGCTGAACGAGCACTTTTTGGTCTACCAGACTTTGGCAAATCACTCACCGAACCAGTAGCCTCAAATTTACGCACTAAACGACCGATTGTTGTCTCATTTGGACGGTTATTCCGACCAAAATGATTACGTAATGCGCGAAACGTATTTTTTATTTTTGCACCATTTTTATAGTGCTCTTGAATAACAATAATGCGTTCAGAAATAGAATATGACTCCATAGCGATAAATGGTATACATTCAACTAACAAAATAACATATGGATGACATGAAACCAAAATGGTGTATCTGTCAAACTGACGTATACTTTCCTGCGTCTGTAATGGACAACCCTTTACAATTCATGTTCGTGAACAGCTCTAATGCCAACGGTATTACTAGAAACATTTGTATCGTTTCCGCTGTCCAAAAGACTATTACCAAAACCAACGTTGTGTCCACTGAATCCAGGTTTGTTTTGATCCATTTTGTGTGCTTGTGTGTATGTTTTCTGCGATGTATTGTGTAAACAATCTAGTTGATTCATTATCAAGAAACATTTTTGGTTGTCTATGCAAAATAAACGAAAAAATACTCACCAATCAATATGAATCTTTAAAATATTTCAAGTACAAAACAATTTTTGTTTCATACAATATTTTGGAAAGATGACAGTCAGCGTAAATTACACAAGACTACATCATTTCAACAATGAACGCAGATCAAATAAAGTGAAAACGAATGAACGCAATCGCATATGAGTATACTATACTCAGTATAGGAAGAATGATAATAAATGGCGCCAAATCAGCAAGGATGCATTTTAATTTTTTTTATTTTTTTAAATTCATAACAAATCCAAACTAAATTACTGGAAAAAACATTAAGGAAAGAAGTTGTGATTATGCATTTGATATACAAATTTTATTATTTCAATATTAATTGGTGTATTTTTATTCAACACTGAAATAAAAATTATATTATATTATCAACAGTAATCAAACTTGTTGACTAAACAAAAAAAGCCTTTTTCTCCACTGAAAAATCAATGCTTTCAACATTGAATTTCACCACTGCTGGCCATTGGTGAATGATTCGACTATTCTGATATTGTAAATTGCAAGATTGGTGTGCTGCTCCTCTAAAGAGACCAGATAAATGACAATGATCTCTCACACTAATATCAGAAGAATTATTTTCGAAATCTTTTTTCCATATATGACAAAAAGTTGCTTCTTCAAATTGCTTTTGTTCTTCTTCTGATAAAAACTCCATTGGTTTTATATCATTCAAAATATGATAAGCTGCGTTCGCAGTTACTGTTAGTTCACTCATAAACCAATCAATACAATTTTCACCACGATTGCTTGCATACAATGATTTCTCTTCATCATTTTCATATTTCGAATAATATCCAATCTTTTCATTGTTTTTGGAAGTTCAATAAGCTCGGATGCACTCAATGGTTACAACAACAACAACAACAACAACACAACAACAACAACAACAACAACAACAACAACAACAACAACAACAACAACAACAACAACAACAACAACAACAACAACAACAACAACAACAACAACAACAACAACAACAACAACAACAACAATCATTTAAAGACCATTATTGCCCTTCAGCGTCTGGTCTGTTTTGTAATGGTCGGCCAATAACAATTCTCCTCCAGCGTACCCTACCGAGAGCCAGGTCTTCAGTTTCCCTATTCCAATCATACTCTCTTTCATTCAAGTCATTCTTAACCGAATCCAAATATCGTCTTCGCGGTCTACCTCTACCTGTCGGTGCATTCACTTCAGCATTCAAAATTAATTTTGGTAAACGATAATCATTCATACGCTGTACATGACCAAACCATCTCAATCTTGACATTCTAGCTATCTCATCAACCGAATCCACATTCAAATCTTCCCGTATTCTCTCATTCCTAATTCTATTTTCCCATTGATCCCTACGCGATACACCCGAAATCATACGCAAAACTTTCATATCAGCCACTTCCAAACTATGAATTAAATTATTTGAATCGACCCAGCTCTCGCTGCCATACATGATAGTTGGTCTGAAGATTGACCCATGAATCATCAACTTCGTCTCCTTACTCAACTCTCGTTTATTGAAAACATGTGACCTAAGCTGTGCAACAACTTTATTACCATTCACTCTGCGATGTTCGAACTCTTTATCCAGTTTGCCATCTTCCGAAAAGATGCATCCTAGATATTTGAAATGCGACACCTGCTCAAGCACACCTCCATTCAACATACAATTTACTTGTTTCCTATCTTTCCCTATATGCATAACCTGTGTCTTTGAACTGCTAATGGTCATTCCAAAATTCGTACAAGCTGTCTCTAAATCGCTAATGCTGTTTTGTAGCTCTTGTTCTGAGCCCCCAAACTCAATGGGTTGATATTTGAAAATTTGCGTGCAGAACTGTTTGATTCTGCCTAATGTAAATCCAGAACCTTCAACCATCACCTCATCAACTCTTCTCACAACGTAATCAATAACATCATTTTGAAAATGATTTCTTATATCGGTATATAATCACATTCATTAAATGATACATGTCATTTATGTAATGCTACTGATATACGACCTTTTAGAAAATTTATGCTTGAGGAAAACAAAAGAATTTGTCTTTGTGACGATTAAATTTTTTTACTCTCTATATGAAAAATAAAAAAAGTAAGATGTGTATCATTTCAAAACAAAAAAAAAATTTCATTTTTGTTAAGTTTCTCATTCATTACCTTTGCTTTCATGGATTCAATATGAGCTTTGAAATTAGGTAGTGTTGGCCTACGAACATCTACGAACACTCGTTCGTTCGTTCGTAGGCATTAGACATAACATATTTGCTCGTTCGTTCGTTCGTAAGAATGAAAATTCTTATTTTTGTCCGTTCGTTCGTTCGTAGAAATTGACAAAATGATTTTTGTTCGATCGTTCGTTCGTAATTTTTAAAAAATAAAATTTGCTCGTTCGTTCGTGAAATTCAATTTAAACTTTATTTAATACAAAACAATCAATGCTCAGGTTATTTAGATTGCCTCATGAATTCCAAGTTGGAATTTCCAACACATGAATAACGAATATTTTTTAAATTGAAGAACTGTATTATATTCTAAACATAGTTCTTCTCAGTACTTTTGTAAATGAATACAATTAAACAACAATGAATAGAATAATTTTATGGTAAACAAAAAAAGGGATAAAAATTTAATCAAAATATGAATTGTTTATTGAATTATATTTTTCAGTTCTGTAATCATACTTGAAATTATATTTTGTTTCTTCGCACGATTTTTTCTCTGAGTTTATTTTGAGTTTATTTTGTTCAAATTAAATATGTATGCCAAACATTTTTAGATAATGGTACTAACGAACAAACGATTTTTTTTGAAACGCTACGAACGAACGAACGAGCAAAAACCAATTTTTATTTTTCTACGAACGAACGAACGAGCAAAAACCAATTTTTATTTTTCTACGAACGAACAACGAACGTTCGCAGCCAACACTAAAATTAGGTTTCTCATCCATTGCCTTTGCTATCATGGATTCAATATGACCTTTAGAATTAAGTTTCTCATCCATTGTATTGAAAAAGACTTGACGTGTTTTTGATCTTTTGTTTACATTTTGAAGGCTTGGTAGTTTTTTTAATTTGAATGTAAAACGAATGTTGATGTTGTTGCTACCATTCATCATCATCATCTTCACTTGAACAACAAAAAGATAAAGGTACACTCAAAACGAAATCCAACAACAAAATACATGGTAAGCAAGTCTGTTGTCATATTAATAACGGTTGATGTAGCTCAGTGAGAGAGAGTGGAGAGAGAGAGAGAGAGAGAGAGAGAGAGAGGAGAGAAAAAGAGAGAGCACAGCATATGCACAGAATGTACAGTGCTCTCTTTTTTTCTTTGATTCTACTCTATACTTTAAATATATTGTTATTGATGTCACTCACACAACAGTTGAAAAAACTGGTAGATACATCACATATGAAATAATAATAATGATACTTTTAGTTGCATCTGATTGAGCATAGCAATCGGATGTGTTTTCCATTTTCTCTCTAGATGCATCGGATATTTTTCTTTTCGAAAGAGAGAGAGAGAGAGAGAGAGAGAGAGAGAGAGAGAGAGAGAGAGAGAGAGAGAGAACCATTCGGATGTATATGATGCTTCGAATGAATTTCTTCTATATGTATGCTTCATGATATTCACAGAGAGAAAGAATATGTATGTATACACATATACACGTATATGTGAATCGTGTACACTAATACTTAGAAAAATGGATGAAACCGCCATTTATTAACTACTTACCCTTACAGTTTCTTTTATTCAGTATGTTCCCAGCGTAATGAATTTCTCGCTCATTCCGTAAGTCATCATAAGCTGTAGACGTAAATTCGAGCATTCGTTCTCTTTCATTTGTACATGCAAACGAATGATTGACTGAATGTGTGGTACGTTAGTGCTTCTGTGTGCGCTTGTGTGGCGCTATACTACCATATATAGTTTAGTTGTGATAGTGTGTGCGTACGCTATTCGTTTGTCAAAATCCATATCACAAAACCCATATATACAAACATGATACGCATACATATGGATTCATTGGTTTTCAGCGACTTCCAGAGCGACAACAAGATCATAGCATAGAAGTGAGTGAACATCAACAACAAGAAAAATACTGATGATATTTGAACCTCCATATTACCAATTTGACGCATACATCGATGATTTATCCATCGAGCAAACGAAAAGCGACTACCAAGAAAGAAAAAAACTATATACGAGAGAAAGAGGCAACAAAAAAAGAGCCGTCGAATCGTCGAGAGAAAAAGAAGAAGAAGAAGGAAGAAAAAAAGAATTAAAACGATCAGTAGTGTAAGACAACAGAACAACTTTAATATATAAAACCATCAAATGTGAGTGTTAAAAATTTACAGAAAGTAACAACAAAAAACTACAAGAAAACACGAAGCAAAAAAAAAAAAAACACATGAAAAAATCCCACAAGACAAGACGAAAAATATTTGTAGTGTGTTGTTTACAGGATTATTACCGAAACAACGAAACCACTAAAAAAATGTTATAAGTGTTGTGTATTTTGTTCGTTTGCTTGCATTTGATGCATATTCGTGAAACACAAAAAACCAATTTTTGCTAAAGAGAAACAACAAAAAAAAATTACATCAATTGGTGTGCAATGATGTAGTGTTCCTTGTTTTCGTCGTTTCATATCGTTTCGCGTCTCAATTTGACACATCGAACACCCATTGAAATACATTGGTGATATATATATATGTATATATATTCTAGTACACTAGAATTCCATTTCCATACTACAATCAGAAGAAGTGCAAAAAAAGTGAAGAAAAAAATATACGCATTTAGAGCGTTAATCGACTGTAAATTTTTGTTGGTAGTGAAATACCATCAACAACATTATTTTGAAAAAATAGATTGTTTCTGTTTTTTTTTTTTGCTCACTCATTTTTACGCACACAAATTTTTTTTTTCAAGATAATTGTCAGTTTTCGTTGAGCGTTCAATTTGTATCAGTTATGGTCTGCTATGGTATGCTTGACTGACGATGTGTGTGATTAGGGAAATTTCATTGTAAAGCGTGAATAAGTGTCATTTTACATTCGATTGAAAATTCATCCCGTATTTCATTGTCGTATCATATAATACACAAACCAAATTATTTACTGAAGTAAAAATTGTATCTTTGACGTGTATTTCAGCCAATTTTCATGAGAGACTATCACTTGGTCAAATCAAGTGATAAAGAGGCAAATAAAATTCATAGAAAACAATCCGTTCGCTTTTGAATTGCAAGATAAACGTATAAGAACAAGAGTATAAGAAAAGAAGAGATTGAGTGAGTGAGAAGAAAAAAAGTGAGTAAAAGAATGAGCGGTAGAGACAAAGAGAGAAGAAAAGTGTGACAAAAGAAAAGAAAAATGCCGAGCTGTAATCCAATCCCAAACTAGAAATACTTGAATATACTTTCTTCGTCATTTTGAATTTCATTTTGAATATCAAAAATGGTGTTCCTGTCTATTCGGTATTTATTCCACTCCATTAAACATTATTATAAATTATAAATGAATTATTACACACTTATCCTATATTCTGTCTGAACAAATTAATAACAAGTTTCATTTCAATTGTTTTGATTCGCCAGTCATGTGATGAATGTACGTGTACATCATTCACTGCATAATCTATAGAAAATCTTGCATTACATTGAGTTATTGTTTTTGCCATCATATGTAAAATCGAAAAACGGTGTGCCATGGTCTTTTTTCGGAAAATTTCATAATAAAATAATGAGTGCACAAGTGCAGTGTGGAGGAAGCACCATCCACAGGATATGGTAGAGAAGAGAAAGAAAAAGAAATAAACGTTTCATAAATGAAACAAAACGAAGAAGACAGTATAAATAATAATAATGTTATAAATAGAATGAATGTATGAGCCAGAACTAAGAACAATACGCGATTCGATGGTCGGTGTAATGCGAGAAAATTAATTTTTGGTTTTGAAAAAGTGTGTGTACACATGCAATACATGTAATGTATACAAGTATCTACTTCTATACATTGGGACACTGTAACCAAAAAAAAAAAAAACAGGAAGAAAAATCAATTTTAAACTTAACCGGTGCACATATACCGTGAGCCACACAAATTTTTGCCGGGGTGGGTTCGCTTCACGCGTATATATACAAACAACATTGAAATTACTAGCAAATAAATAGATAGAATCATTGTTGTTCATGTGAAATTGCAAGCAAATCATTCAAAAACAATTTTTAAATGTCAAGATACATACTTATTGCATTAATAGGTAATTGCATTGGGTTTGAATTCAATTCAAGTTCAATTTTGAGAAAGAATTTTTATGTTTTTATTTCAATTTCCATTTTTCGTATCGACCAATTATCAATGTGAAGAAGCACTTTTGCCAACACTACCAACCTCTCTCTTGATATCACATTCAACCAAAACATTTTATTGATTTTCCAATTGAAAATCTATCGAACGATGATGCATGGGCAAGACGATGAAACGTTTTTATTATTCTCTCTCTCTCTCTCTCTCTCTCTTCCTCTCTTCCTCTCTTCCTCTCTTCCTCTCTTCCTCTCTTCCTATCTCTCTCTCACTTTCGCAAGAAACCCGTCTCTTTGTCGCTCCGTTTACGGTTTAAAATTCATTATTCAATATTCAATATATTTAATAACTCTTGATGTTTCCATTTGGTTACTTTTTGCTATTTCAAGTTTTCTTGTTTCATCATCAATTTTTCAAGTATTTTATAAAGTTTTCTGTCAAAATACAATATTTTATTTCCCACTTAAACTTGATATTTCAATTGAATATTTTTTTTAATTTAATAATTGTTTTTCTTCTGCTTCTTCTCCTTCTTTCAGATCTTAAAATCTCACATCCAATATTTCAATTTCATATTTGTAAGATGATTTAATGCATACGTTAAGCCAAAATTAAACAGACGGATACACACACATACGTAGATAATGGAGGAAACAAAAGTTATCTATTATATTGATGATGAGCAAACACCATACTTAGTCAAAATTCCGTTGTCATCATCGCAAGTCACTCTACGGGATTTCAAAATGGTTCTAAATAAACAAAGTTGTAATTATAAGTATTTTTTTAAATCAGTCGATGCGGATTTTGGGTGAGTCATTTGCATACTTTGCGAGATGGATGAATTCAGACGCAAGAGTATATTCAGTAACTAAATTCAGAATATATGTATAACTGTGTGAGTGTGACGTACGGAAGCGAAACCAGTGAACATCGGAGAGTGTTCGCCCATCCGAACACTGCGAGCTATCGCAATAAACATACTCGTCGCTATCCACTGGTGTGATTACTGTGCTTCACACTAACTTATACATATATTCTGAATTCAGTTTCTGAATATATTCATGCATCTGAATTCATCCATCTTGCAATGTATGGTCATTTGTCATCTTGTAATTTGGAAATGGTTTATGATTGAATTATGTTCGAATGTTTCATTTGGAAAATCTTTTTCATGTAAATTGTAGGGTGGTGAAAGAGGAAATAGTCGATGAATCGACGGTGTTGCCGGTGTTTAATGGTCGAGTCATATCATGGGTATGGTTTTAAAATTAATTTTCAATATCCTTTTATCAAATTTCTCAAAATTTCATAATTTGATTATGTACTGAGCAACAGAAAAGTAAAAAAAAATCCATATTTTACAGCTTGTTACTGCCGATGGTTCAAATCAATCGGATAATTGCTCCGAGGTGCAGCATAGCGAACAAGGCAATGGGGTAGGTTTGCAAACATCACGAAAACCACTTGGACTGAGCGTTACAACAGGAAACATAAATTCAAATGCATATCAACAGCATCAAATGAACATACCACCGAATCCGTTAACATATCAAAGTGCATCGGTGATGTCAAGTGATTTAGATGCGACCAGTTTATTTGAAACAGAAAGTGAAATAACACTAGATAGAGATATGACTGAATGTAGCAGTATTCATCGATTACAAGTGCGAAAGAAACCTCAACGTCGAAAGAAACGAGCGCCCAGCATGAGTCGAACATCTAGTTATAGTTCAATTACCGATTCAACTATGTCACTCAATATAATTACCGTTTCAATTAATATGGAAGCCGTAAATTTCCTAGGAATATCCATAGTCGGACAATCGAATCGGGGCGGTGATGGTGGCATTTATGTTGGTAGCATTATGAAAGGTGGTGCTGTCGCTTTGGATGGACGCATCGAACCGGGTGACATGATTTTACAGGTACACAACGTGATAAAGAACAACAAAATATTAATGAAATTCAAATTCATTTGGAGTTATAATCACAGAATTACCAGTTCGATTTTTTATTTTCAAATTTCAATTTCATTAGGTTAACGATGTTAATTTCGAGAATATGACAAATGATGAAGCGGTTCGGGTGTTGCGTGAAGTGGTGCAAAAGCCAGGTCCTATCAAATTAGTTGTAGCAAAATGTTGGGATCCAAATCCCAAAGGTTATTTTACAATACCGCGAACGGAACCGGTGCGTCCAATTGATCCTGGTGCTTGGGTATGATAAATATTCACAATATTCAGAAAATTTACAATATTCACAATATTTACTGGTTATTCATTAACATTTTCTTTGTTATTCCCCCCTAAGGTTGCTCATACGCAAGCCGTTACAGCTCAAGAATCAATTGGTTATCATCCGGAAATAGTTAGTATGCATGGTCATATGCATGGTACGAGAATTGGTAGTTTAGCTGGTACAATGACAAATCAAATGCAAAATCCATCGCTTATAATACAAGAACGACTGAATCGAAACAATCTTGAAGAGATTGTAAAAGCAATGACCAAACCGGATAGTGGTTTAGAAATACGTGATCGTATGTGGTTAAAAATTGTTATACCAAATGCATTTATCGGTGCTGATGCAGTCAATTGGGTGGCAGCAAATGTTGAAGGTGTTAATGATCGACGTGAAGCAAGACGTATTGTTTCATCAATGTTACGAAATAATCTAATCAAACATACAGTCAATAAGCTTAATTTTTCGGAACAATGCTATTATGTTGTAAGTGATGGTTCACGACAAATGCGAATAGCACCCGAATTGGATACGGACAGTCTTGCCAGTGATATTGCACCACTTCCAAATCCACCAGTTTATATGCCCTATTCAGGCACATACAACACAAGCCACGGCTATCAACCCATTCAATATGGTCATGGTGAACGACACATTTCATCCGGTTAGTTTTTTTCAAAAATTAAATTGCTTTTTTTATTCTTTATTCTTTCAATTTTTGAAAATTCATTTCCTATTGAGATGATTATCTATAGTATCGGAAGAATTTGTATTCACTTTATGTTTTGACAATCATCCCGTTTTTTTTCCAACAGGATCATCTAGTTCGGATGTACTAACTAGCAAAGATATTTCAGCATCGCAAAGTGACATTACATCAATCATTCATCAAACCAATCAAAGTAATTTCATTAATTAACTTAAACATTTCATTACATTGTTTGTTCGCTCGTCAAAATGTTCATTCCATTCCATTATTTGCAATTCATTTTCATTTATTTCATTTGTTACATATTTATAGTGACCATAACAAACGGTTCGAATAAGTCATCTGGTTCGTCACATCGTGAAAATTTGGCATGTAGTAGTAATGGTGGAAATCATAATGACCAAGAAATATCCGGTAAATATTTTCTCAACTAAAGCTTAAAGGCGTTACGTATATGCGTGTAATATAAAATGTCTGCTGTCACTTTTATTGTTTCATTTGTGTTAAATCAAACACATACAATCTTTGAACACTCTCCGATCTAAATATCATACATTCACCAAACTAACATGCACCCAACATATGTTTCTTCCATACAAAAGATGATTCAATAATATGTATTGATATCTATTATTATCGTTTGTCATAAAAATATATTTAAGTACTTTTCAATAACAAATGAATAATTTGTTTGATTATCAAGATCTTAATCTCTTGTAAAAAATCAATGCGGAAAATGTTCAAATGATTTTATCATATTAACTACGCTAACACATCTATTTTGTTCTGACTTTAATTGATTTATTTATGTTTATTTATTACAAATGTAACTAATTCCTCATACATTTTATTATAGTTTTCTCTCTTGTTTTTTTTTTTTTATTTTCAGTTCTTAGTTATCTTTTGTAATTGAAATTTACATGAGATGCGAAACAGAAGAGGCACTTCTCGTAATCACAACGAAAAAGGCGACAAAAGAAAAGTTAAAAGAAAACAAAAAAAAAAAAAAAAAAACATACAAAAAAAATCAGCACTAAACCAAATTTATTGAATTCAGTGTTGTCAATCAAATGCTTGAGTGCCATTTTTGTTTCAAAAATGCTAAATAATTTTTAGTCATAATTTACGCAAAACGAATTTCCTCAATTATAGTATTTTTTTCAATTCACACTTTCTTGATATCAAAATTATTTGTTTGTATATACAAATTAATTGTTTTAAATATGTAGCTAATGGTTTTATTTGAAATGCATTTACAAATTACCTCTCGGCACTACTTAAATTTTTTTCGCATACAAAATCAAGTGTTAATTCAATTGTGTGTATATGTATAGGCAAATTGAATATGCGCTTAATTTTAAGCCACTTTGCTTATTTATCTACTGCAAATTGTTTTGTAGTAGTAGTATTTTTGTTTCTCATTTTCATTTCTTCTCAAAATCGTCTTTAGTATTGCAGCCAAACAAAATAAAATTTATAATGATAATGAGCTAGCCGACCACAAATTTTGCGTAATGCTTGTATTTGTTCTCGATATTCTCTATTTGAATATGTTTCATTCATTGTAACTTGATAATTCGAGAGGAAAAGCAGTTAATTTAATCCAGACTCAATTCCGAAAAATTTACAATCAATGATCGATAATTTCAATTCAATGTCATTTAATGTTATTTAATGCCATACATAGAATTATATTGTCTAAAGATCAAAGCAGATGAATTGCAAAAATTAGTATTTTTCGGGTTCGGTTTCGTTTCCATCTGGTCGTGTTATTTTTTGATTCAATGTGCCGACTACCCAAAAACTCGAATTAACCAAAATATCGATAATTTTTTATAGGAAATTTCTCTGAAATATATTCCATATTTCTAACTATTTTCATTACAATAATTTTAGAATTAAAGGCAAGACATTAATTTGAATTTCGAAAAGTTTTGAGACAATCGGCTGTTTAATTTTTAGTAATTTGGAATTTTTTTTTTCCCATTTTCGAAGTTTCGGAAATTTGGTTTCGGATACCTGAACCCCGACCCGACGCGAAAATTCTCGGTTTATAACGTCTCTGATTTGAACGTTTTTCATTATGGTTTTATGCACGGCATTAAATGGCACTGAATTAAAATTATTGAGCATTGATTGTGAATCTTTGGGAATAGAGTCTTTAGTAAAGTCGTTATTCTAGCACTGCTGAAGCAGAATTGACCCCAATATAGCGTAGAAACTGTCACCATCTAGTGATCGCAAATTGACTGAATGAAATGTTTTCTTACAAATATAACACTCAAAATTTTTTTAAATTTTCTTTGTTGTTTTTTGTCTTTTTGCAATATTATTCAAACATAATTATTTCCTTGTTTATTTTGTGATTTTTTCAAACAAATTATATACAACAAAACAGAGGATATTTATAAAGAATGTAAACAATACTTAAATGACACTGTCAGTAGTATGAAGTTGTTGCTCATATTTTTGATTTATGATAAATTCCAATATCTTCGATCCATAGATGGCGGTAATAGTTTCATTTTCTCTCATTGCTATATATAATACATGACGTCATTACTGGTACTGCTTTCCCCCTTGGAGAAAGTGCATTGCACTGAAAAATCAAATATCATATTGCAAAATGCACACATGTTTTTTGTATAAATTACTGATTTGAAAAATTAAACCGATTTTTTATTAAATCAAATTTCTTTTCTTTTTTTTTTTTTTTGTTCAATTCTATGTTATCATTTCCAACAATTAGACAAATAAAATTGATATAAGTGTAGCCGACAATCATCGATGATATAAAATTTGATAAATACGCCGGACGATGATGACAATTATTAATGTGGAATACAGTCAAATGTTGTATTAAAAATTTGAGGAAAAAGGGAATAAGAAATAATACGGTTTTTTATGTGTGCGTGTGCATTTTATACGAAACAACAAAACGAAAATTATATAAAGCCAATTTCTCCACACACACGCATACAAGAAAAAAATACATTTTATACAAAGGCTTTACTTTTCCTGGATCTATCAGCTTGACATAAATCCAAAAGGTGGATTAATTTGATGGATTTGACGTTGCTTAGTATTTTTTGCATTTATTTACAATGTGAACTAATTTGCAAATCCATCTATTTGTGTCAAACTGATAGGAAAAGTAAAGCCTTGTTAAAGATGCATTTTCGTAGTGATTTATGCTACTCATTTTATTCAAACAAATGAAAAAGTAACAAAAAAAAAACCTTAAAAAAAAAATTGATTCCACAAAAAATCCAATAAAAATGACTTCAAATGGATGCAAAATCCATTGCAATCAATTCAAATGCAAATAAAAACTAACATTCTAAGATGCCATGTTTAAACCTATTATTTGATAAAGGATACATTACATCGAAAAAGAAAAAGAGAAATAATTATGAACGAAACAAAGATATTATTGAAATTATCTTTTTTCGCTGGGATACGTTTTCATTAGAAATGATGAACACAACACCACACAGTACTTTATTTATATATATTCGTCGTAATGATAAATCAATAAGAATTTTGTGTACATTTAAAACTATAGGATAGCCAACAAAATAATGAAATGCAACAAAGTACTTCTTTTTTAACTTCAATTCAAACAAAAACAATAAAAAAAAATTGAAGAGAAAAAAAATATAGTAGAATTTACACCTCGGTGCAAATCAAAGTGAATCATTGTGAAAAATTTGTTTTCCCTTTTAGAATATTTTTTCCTTTTAAATTTGTTTTTAAATGGTATTCGTCGAAGAAAGTGAAAAAAATGGGGAACCGTAGTTTGATCGTGCGAATCTTGGTCGCACACAAAAACGAATTTTGGTCGCACGATTTTTTAACAAACAAAATTCGTAATGCAAAACGAATTTTGGTCGCGCACAAGAACACATTTTGGCCGCAACACTATTTGTACTGAAAACTCCACTTTGCCCCCACTTTGTCTATCCTCATCCTCGAAATTTGTCCTTTATCTTATGTTCCTCCGCTAGGGTAAATAAAAACGAATTTTAGTCGCACGACCAAAATTCAAATTTCAAAACGAATTTTGATCGCACAAAAAAACGAATTTTGGTCGCAGCAAAATTCCCATAAAAATTGCAGCGCGACCAAAATTCGCGCGATCAAAATAGTATGACCAAAAAAAAAAATCGAATAAAAAAATATGCATTTGTAATTTGATTTTATTGGTTAATCTTTTGTTGATATTTTTCTAAAACATTTCGTGTTTGCTCACAAAACCAAGTTTTCGTAATTATACAAAAGTGAAAGAAATAAGCAAAAAAATCATCACTTTCAATTTTGGGTTTAAAAAACTTCCAAATATTTATGTCTATTTTTTAAATGTTTTGGCACACAAGATCCTAAACAAGATCAGGAGGAAAATTCAAAAAAATAATAATCTTCTTAATTTCAACATTTTTGTTCTAAAGACAAGTTGTACTCAATTTTTTAAATTTGTTTGAAGTAAAAAAAATTAAAGGCCTCTCAACTGAAAAACAAATAGTATAACATTTCAGAGAAAAAGAACAACATTGCATGGACGAAAAATGTATTTTCTATTAAGTAAATGGTTACGGCAAATTTCAAAATGTTGACAAATTGCATAATTACACAGGGTAAAATGATGGGGAGATTTTTACGCAAGTTTTAAATTATATTCAAACAGTTCAAATGTGATTACAAATAAAATCACTTTATTCACTTATAACAGAACACAAAAAAAAAAACAAACGCCGAGGTAATATTCAACTAAACGATAGACAAAAAAAAATGGCTTTTAATTAGAAATTATAATGGAAAATTAAAGAATATGCAATCAAATCGATTACAGCTTGTGAGTAAAATACAGACAAAAAAATTAACTGAATGAAGCAATGCATAAGCTAATTACAGACAAAAAAACAATACGTGTAAATTTTCATAAAACACTCAAAATAAAAAATGGTTAAAAATATGAAATAAATATAAATTTTTCACATTAAGAAAAAAATAATGCGTGTGCATGATGGAATTTTTCGAATTGTGCACACCCGAATTACGAAATGAAAATACAGGACATTAATTTAATATGTTAATTTTAAGTTATTAATTTGCCAATTTATAAATAATTATATAACAAAAACAAAATTTTATATAGCTATATTATATAATGACGATGAATAAATATTTTTAAAAACTGAAAAAAACAAACAAATAGGAATTTTCTTTTCAATAAAATAAGAAATGTTCATATAAAATATACATTTTCCTGCAATTTAGGTAATAAGAAACACAGAAGAAGAAATCGATAATGCAGACTCATCTGAAATCTTATGTGCTACTCTGAAAAATAAACAAGGTTATTTTGTGCTACTGTCTCCTTGGTTGAACTATTTTTTTTGATAAAAATGAAATAAAATGAAATATACGCATGTTTCTTTTTATATTTTCTATGTTTAATTTCTGGTATAATAATAAGTTATGTATATAAATAGCAAAGGCACGTACCTTAGGCTCAATTATTAGTTATTTAAACAATTTTCATTTTTTTTTTTTTCAAATTCTTGAATCTTATTATGAATCATAATGCGTTTCCACATTTCAGTTGTTTTTCCGTTTTCATTTAATTAATTCAATTAGTTTGCATTGTATTCAATTGTATTAATCTATGTCTTCTAGCATTGTATATAATAACAATTGTAGTATTTTTTCCTTCTCCTGTATGTTGTTTATTTTTTTTTCTTCAAATTTTGCTTATCAAATGAATCTAGAGCTATAATAATTCCGTTATCAGTGTGTTTATTCGTCACAATAATTGTTGGAACATAATTAATTATTTTATCGCATTTTGATTATTTTCAAGTGAATAATTCGCCAGTTATTCCAAATGGTGGAAACAATCCAGAACACGGTTGATTTATGGCACTAAAATATCTATTTGTTTTCGTTAATTGAAATAAACGACGTTTGTTTGGTTTGGTTTGGTTTGGTTTGGTTTTGTTTGGTTTGCTTCATGAGCATTCCGTTTTCGTTCATTAAATAATTGGCGAATATTATTCATGTTGTTTTTATGCGTTCTTTTTTTTCATTTTGTTTCAATCTTTCATTAGCTACTAAATATTTACTATTCGCGCATCATATTTTGTCCATTTATTATAAACTAAATTGCAATTCTATGTTGCTAGCAAAAGATTATTGTTCTTTAATTTTCGGGGACGCTTGAGGAAGACAAGTCACATTCATACAAAAATATTCACCTCTTTATGCTAAATTTCTCTATTTCATTCATACTTTTTTCTCTCTGTCTAACATTCATTTTCTGTCTATCTTTATCTTCTCACTCTTACTTTTTTTTATCGGCCATACATTCACTCAGAATCGTTCTCTCTATTATATATATATATAGAGAGAGAGGGAGAGAGAGAGAGAAACTTTATCTCGCTTATTCTCCACATCTCCTTCTTTCTCTCTTTCTTCCTTTGTTTTTTTTCTTGCATTGGTTTTCACTTTAATTTAGCACATATTGTTGGAAGTTATCGAAGGTTTTCATTTGTTTTTGTATTTGTCTTGGTAATTATAATTAAATAAATGTTCTAAATCTATTCCTACAGGTGTCGTTCTTAAGTATTTCGATTTCAATCAATTCTATTGATTGAAGTGACTACACCCAATGTGAGTAGCCGAAATGAAAATTCGATTTTCGTTTTTTCTTTTTCTTCAAAGTTATAATATTAACAAACTATCATAGTTCGTCAGTTAAATTGTATCATTGATTGGCTTTAAATTCATTTGTAACAAAAATGAAATAAGACGAGTTTACATATGAAAAATCTAATGTCCCTAGTTTTAACCCTTGTAAAATCATTTTAAATGAATTGAGAATTTTTATTCGTTTTCAAATGTAAAGCATCTTTTTACTTCTGTTTCTTTCTATTTCCCTTGTAGAATCAGGTGAAAAACATTTTCTATTAGAATGAATTCCATTTGTAATTCTTCTATAAAGTGTGAGGCAGCAAATATACTTGCATTTTATTACTTTATAAAAGAAATACCTTATATAAAGCAAATTTACGAGGTGAATTTATTTCGAATTGTCATGAGTCAATCCACCAGAACGATAGATTAATAAAATGAATATATTATTATCATTCTGATTAACTGAGACTGATTTGGAATATTAATTTGAATTTGTCAAAATACTAGCATGAAACCTGTAATTATTAAAGGTAATTTCATAATTTCACGTCACAAAATTTCTTCATCAAGCAGTGCGAAATTCACCTGAGGCTTAGCAAATTTCACCTGATTCAACAAACTTATCTTCTTCTTCATCTTCGTCTTCTTCACGTCTTCGTTTGTTTTTTTTATTATATTTTAAATACTTCTGAAGAATTTATTATAATGATCGGCTCTAGGCACTTTTCGCTTATTGTTGATAACTTCGAAATGTACATGAAATGACCTAGATCTGTCTCTGTATATGTTTCGAATATAAGAATGATTTCAACAATCCTACGCTCTAAATATTGCATATGGGCTTTAAGCATTAAATCTTTTCTCGTTAATGATTTCCCTAAATTATGTGTGAGTGTGTGTGTGTATTTGTTTGTTTTATATTTAAAAGCGTTTTGATTATTAATGTTGTTGTGTTTCTTCAATTGCAATGATAATGAATATTATAAATCATTTTCAATACCGATTCAACTAAAGCCATCAACAGGAACATAACACGAGTATTTTTCTTTTCTTCTTTTTCAAAATCATTATTTTTTTCTGTTCTTTTCCATGTCTGAGCTGGTAGGTGTGGGGGAAAAGGGAAAGATTATAAACATGAGCAAAGAGCTAAATTGTGTCACTGTAAAAATTGCGGCTTGAGTCGAATTTTGAACGTCTAAAACACGGTTTTGCACCATATTATTTGATATTAAATATTACCATATCAGTGTTATGTTTGGCTTTCGAATTTTTTTCTTGTTTTTCTTTGTTACTTCTATGTATTTTTTGTCTATATATTTTTTTTCATTATCACATCACGACTCACGACTATATTTCTTTTTTCGCATAATCGGGAAATTTTCTATTGGAAAATTCCCAAAACTAAAATTTGTTTGTTGTGAGGAATAAACAAAAAAAAAATTAGATAAAACAAAAACATTCTAATATATTGTGCCTTAAGCACATGCACATACTGGGGTTTTTCAGTTCGAATTTGTTCGCACTTTTTTTTCATCATTTTAATTACATTTCTAAATATCTAATTATGTACAAAAAAGTTTCAACAAAAAATGTCATCCTATGTGAATATATATCGTTTAGATAGGCGACACGAAAAACAAATCGCAAAATAAAAACAGAAACAAAAGAAAAAGAAAATTTTGTTTTTTCTTAAATAAATTACTTGTTCAATGTACAAAATAATGGAAACTGCAAAATGTTCCGCATTGGTTAACCGATTGATTAAGATATAAAATGGCATCATTCCAAATTTATCCATCATTCGGGTAGACCAATGAAAATGAAGACACCAAAACGAGAAAATCAATGCCTCTATACGAATTCAAAAAATAGTATAATTTTATCTACTTGAGGAAATGATATTCCAGTATCTTCTGCACTATAAATCTGTTTAACAAAATCCATAACAATCGATTGCAGTTGATCGATTGATAACGTCAAAGGAACTCATTTTCTTCTTTTTTTTTCTTTTTCTAGTTTTCCTTATTGCGCTTAATTTGTATTTGTTATGATTTCTTCTTTAATTTCATTTCATTGTGCGCACTTGATGTATTTATCCCCTGAAAAGTACCACAATAAGACTAAGTGAGTTCGTTTGCCCAATTGTGCACATTGTTTATTTCGCGTATTGCATTCTTTTGTTTTTTTTAATGTTAATTCCCAACTCCAAATTCATTTAACCCAGGTAATCACAAGGAATTTGTATATCATGGAATCCATTGAGACCTATTTGATTACTGATCTGCGGTATTATTTGGCTCATGACAAAATTTGACATTGTCTAAGTTACAATTTGACAAGCACTTCTAAATTATGATTTGACATATGATTATTGTTAAATTAATTCTATAGAATTACAGCATATATGCTCCTTATTTTTTTCCTTACACCCAGAGGAATTTGACAGTCAATATTCCAACATTTGATTTCAAATGTCATATTTACAACGAACGTTGTAATATTTACAACCATGGTTGTAATTCTATCATCACAGATTTGTTTGCACTAATACCAACGCAGTTGCGCATTCGGTTGTAAGTGTAACATTCCAACTGCGCGCTCAAGCGGATTGATGATGATAGAATTCCAACCATGGTTGTAAATATTAAAACGTTAGTTGGAAATATTACATTTGAAATCAAATGTTGCAATATTGACTGTCAAATTCCTCTGGGTGTATGGTTTTCGGTTTTACTTTCACATTTTAGCTACAAGAATCTCTATTCTAATGTTGTCAGCATCGCAATAGTTTTGTTGAATCTCCACTTCTTTTTTTATTCATCATTGGACTGAGATCATTGACATTTCATTTCATTTGGCCTCTTGTATCATATTTTAATCAAAACACACAAAAAATCATTATAGAAGGACTCAATTTCAAATTAATTCGACTCTTCATTTTCCGACAAACAAGCCTACTAATATTGAACGCTGACGTTATTCAAGATCAAGCTGTGATTGACTGTGTTGCTGTTGTTGATGCTGATGCTGGTTTTGATCATGACGTGTTGTACTATTTTGTTGAGAAAAAAATCTATCTACAAATTGAGAAGAAAACAATAAAAATGTATTTCAAAATACAAAACGCTTTGAATGAATTGTTGTATGTTTACCTTCTTCCATTAGAATAATTGAATTTGCATCGGAATTTGGATTTGTCATGGTAGATGGATGCTGTGCCACCATATTAAAATCCTCTTCCAATATCACTGATGTATTCCATCGTGTACGAGCAGTTGTGCGGGGTGCTGCTGTAATTGGTGTTGAGTATAAGCTTAAATTCGTTGGACTTATCACGCCTGACATATTTGACAAAGAGCTTGAGTAGCTGAAAAGCTAAAAAAAATGGCATTTCTTCTATCGTCAACAGAATGATTTCATATGAAAAAAAAAAGTGAATATTTTTTCTAAGTACCTGACTCGATGTGCTATGAAATGGATTGAATGAGTATTCTCGGCCACTTGCAACAGCACTGAAAAACAAACATAATACGGTGGTTTTTATCAAAAGAGATTTTTTCATAAAATGGAAAATTGCCTTACAATTTATAATGAAGCTGCTGCTGTTGATGTGAATTGTGTGGGCTCATTGGTGGTGAACCACTAACCAATTCATTTGATTCGCCAATATGTTCAGATTGGTGTGGTGAACTCATATTGTTGACAGTTGGCGGTGTTATTGATGTTGGTGGCGAATTAATGATTGACAAATCACCTGTTGATCGTATTATTGCAACCGGCCGGGCCATTGGAGGTAATGGCGGTGGCGGTAACATAGAACTGTATTGTGAATAATGGGATTTTGGACTTGTTGACCGTGGCTACGATAATTTGATAATATCGAAGAAATTAGCCACAAATTAAAACTCAGACTTTCAGATATTAATATTTATTTATTTATTCTTAAATAAAATTATTTTTAAATATCTTGCCGCATCAGTGAATGCAGACGTCGCATCGGATTGGTTTGAGAAAATTACCAATCGATTTTTCTCACTTTTCTGATGGGAAAAACGCAAAAATAAGCAAAATATTACTCCCGAAGGGAGTATCAATACCAGTCAGCTTCGATGGCCCAAAGACAAATCAGAGAAGTGAGAAAAATCGATTGGTAATTAAATTTAAACTTTTGGAAAATATTCGAATCTTACCTGTGGGCTATTGTCAGTTTCTTGGCAAACAAATGTTACGAAATCAGTGAGGGTATCATGACCATTTACATTATCTGAGTATTTATCATCAATATGACCAGATTGAGGAGTTCCTGTATCATGATGACTGGCTGTATGACTTGTATGTTGATGATGAGCTTGTCTGTATTAATATTCAACATTTACATTTTTAAGTTCAGTTATTTTCTCTTTTGATATGAATGGTTTTACCGTTGAAGTTGTATTGGTTCGGCTGAAATTTGTGCATTTTGCTGAGCTTTATTATCATTTTGTGATGTATGATATTCGGTTGTTTCTGATGGACTGTGCTGATATAACACGGCTGTACTGGGGCTTAGATTTTGCGTACTTGTTTGTATTAGAACTTAGGACACATTTTTTCGTTAATTTATATTGACTTTTTATAATTATTCCCTTTTAAACTCAAAAAAACATTTTTAAACTCAAACATAAAGAATCATAACATTTACCTTCATCGGGCCCAGAATGAACACCACTCAAACGTGAAGCAGCATGAGTATATCGATGTGAGGATAATGTATCGTGATCTGATGTTGGTGTAATGCAACTACTGATTGGTGTTTCACCTGGACGAAAAATCACCGAAAAGCTGCCCGATGATGAATTATTTATAACACCAGCATCATCCGAAGGAGATGAACATGACTCTGATTTTGTATCGCGTAATAATGGCGATCCTGCCATAATTGATTTAAAATTTAGTTTAAAAAAGAAGATAAATTGAAATACAGGTAAATGTTACAAACCTGTTGTTGATAGATGCATTGTACGCGGATCAACTGAAAAAGACGATATTTTGAAATTGGGATAGGATCTTTTTTCACTTAAGAACAAAAACAAAATTTCAAACATGTTTGGAAATATTATTAAACTATCAAATATAAATTATAATAACTCACTGTATGTGCCTGAAACAAGCATAGAACTGTTTCGTTCAGCCGTAGCTGTAATCAATCCCGGTGAGCTAGTTGTCAACGGATAACTGTTACAATAATATGCAGCAATTGCAGCAGCACCACTTACTGAGCTACCGCTTGAGCTTTCTAGTTTTATTGTGGATTCACTTGCACCAACAAGTCCGATGCTATCACTTGATTCATCTAAGATCGAAGCTATTTCAAATTATGGATGAAAATGAAAAAGGTTTTTATTATTTATATTAAAAATTTACACCTACAACTAGGAAATGTAGACATAGAAAAAAAGCTGAAGATTTAGATACAGGAACAAAATTGTTGGAAATGTAAAAGAAACAAATTGAATGAATTATTGATTGAATTCATTGCAAAAGTACCTTTCGAAAGTTTCCATAGTTCTTTTGATGAAAAAACACCTGTGGCTAAAATAGTATCGTTACAAACAACGCCATTATATGGATTATGGTTTCCTCCTGTGGAGGATAAAATAAGCAACAATTGTTTAGATCTTTCGATAAAACGCATACATTTCAAGAACATAAATCAAATTTCACCTTTTCGCTTTCGATCATTTTCACTTCGATTATTGTTATCATTATTGTTGTTATTTGTGCCATAAATTGGCGAACTGATTGAATCTGTTAATATACGATAAAGTCAGAAAAAAATATGAAATAATTTTACTCCAGTAATTTCAATGTTGATTTACCACAAGCATTGATAAAATTGGCCAAATACAAATCTAGCTCGCGCACCGATACATTTATATGATACGGATTAACACATAAGCTGGGATGCAAACATTCAGGATTCTTTTCCAGGCGTTCACCATCCGTACTTTCTAAAGGTATTGCCTTAAATAATATCACCATAACAAGATCAAGACGCCAAACCTGTTAAAATCAATATATTTTTTCTATTGTACGATAAAACTATGATTTTATTGATTAAAATCAAAGAATGTACCTTATCGGCTTGTCGTAAGCAATCGATGCGTCTCATTTTGCCTTTTTGATCTGGATTTGATAAAACACATATTGATTGACGTTTTCCTGTAATACTCAGCACAAAGTCTTCCCTACATTCTTGTGTTATGTCTTTTCGTAGCTTGCCCAGCAACCGAGAAGCCCATTTTTGTTTTACCTCCGCTTTCTCATTCTGTGGAAAATTCAATTTCAACAAATTTTACAATTTGGAACGTAAATTTTTCTCAAATTGCACATAAATACACCTGTAGTTCATCTTTGCAGTTTTTCTCTTCCTCGAGTGACATTCGTTTTTCATGTTTTTTGTAGAATTTTCGTTTGGCCGCTTGAAGATTGAACCATGTGTATGAGAATGATTTAACGAACGGCAATAATGCTTCGATGAATGGGTGAAACTCGTCCTAAAAATCATCGCATCCGTTCCAAATCAATAAATGGGCATGTTTTTTTTTTGTACAAATTCGATTGGATACAGAAATTTCGATTTGGATTTTTTTCGACGAATTTTTGTTTTGTTGGTTTGTATAAAACGGGGAAAAAAGGAAATTTTTTTTGATATTTGAAAAAGAGGAAGAGAGAGAAGATAAATTGGATTATTTTGTGACCTTTGTGGAGTTGTACATTGAATAGTGGAACGCAAAATTAGAGAAAAAGCCTAAAAACTGATCTTGGCAAGCGGACAGGAAAAAGCAACAATAACACATGTTTAAAAAAAGATTTTGAAAATTGAGATCAGGATTTTTTGGACATTCATTTCATTTCCTAATTTCAATTATGTACGGTTTTTTTAAAAGGGAAACACGTACAGGCATGCATTACGAGATATCATTTTTTTCTTTTAGTTGCACTTGAAAATGTTTGTTTACAAATATTTTTTTTAATAATACTAGAAATATTTGTTTGATTGAAAACCAAGAATGACTCTTGATATGTCGTAAAACCACAAACATTTACAAGTATCTAAAATTATTAGAATGGAATAATCTAGCGAAATATGTTCTTAAATTCTGTGATTACACGCAACGTGGGCAACATTCAAATTCAGTTAAAATTGGTCGGATATGTACTATTTCACATGATGTGTTCACAGTATTTAAGAACATTAACATATAACAACATTTCAATAAATGTTTCAACAACGCAAAATTATAAGAATACCAGAACTTTATTATGGTTATCTTTGAACTTTTTTTCCTTTTCCTTTCCCTTTTTTCGGTTTGTTTTTTAGTCTCAGTCGAAAATTTTAATAAATTGTCAGGCGTTTAAAAATTGTAGATAACCATAAAGTTCAGTTGATCTTACATAGGGTGCACCTGCACTTGTTCTACTTGTGCATTAAAATTTGTAGAAAAAAAAGCTATACATTTGCATTAAAATGACGGATTTATTCATAAGACTGATATGAGCATGTTCATGATTAGGATGAGCCAATCTCGAGACATTTAATTTGTTTATTTACATGTGGTTTTTGACAAAGATGAATTTTTTATTATCATTTATTGGAATTGGGAATAATTCATATTTTTGAATAATGGCCATGTTTTGTTCAAATCCATGAAATAATGCAATTTAAATTGCGCAACTTTGAGTTATTCTTTTTTTTTTTTTCTCATGGCATTCAATTCAAAGTAACGTAATTTAAGGTAAACAATTTGACTAAACTAAAAATGTAAAGCTGGTGTGTTATATAGAAAATATGTAAAATATGTATCTTTAGTAAAGTTAAGTACAGAAAACCACATCAAAACATCAATTCTGACATCAATAAATGTGTAGGTGCGTGTTTGATTTGACAGAAAAGAAGAGAAAAACAAATTGTTTCCGAACGAAATAAGAAATTAAGTGTTGAAAATATATGAACAGAAGAAGGAGAAATGAAACGCGCTCGTCCACTGTTGATAAATTCAATCAATCAACAACGAAAGAAACGGAAAAGATAAATAACATAGAAAAATTGTCATTTTGATTGTAAGAAAAAAGGCTGAGAATTCCAAAATGAAGATTACAAATGATAAAACATTTGAAAGTAATCCGTTGTCTCTTTTTTTTGTTGTTTTTGTTTTGCTCGTACAATAGAAAAATCAAAAGAGTCAAATTTGTGACATAAAAAAGTGTAAAGATAAGTAGAGGGAACATATACACGTACACGTACAACATCATTATGTTAATGACATATGTTAATTACATATGATATGGATTTCAGCTGGTCTGATAGCAGAAGAGCACAAGCACCTGTCCTGAGGATGGAGTTTGCAGATACGATGATACATCCGTTTCGATCATGCAACTTTGCAACGAGCCTGGAATAAACATATCGGACGCGGCAAACTGAATTTTGTTTATAATACAATTTATCGCAGTATTTTTTTTTTTTTTTTTGTATAATTGGGTTGCTGTCTGAAATGTGGTGGCGACTTTCTTCGTTTCTATTTTGCTTTTGGTTTAACTTTCCCTTTTTTGAAGTTTTTCCAAATTGTCAGTCGTTGTGGACTTTTCGGATCGTTGAATTCGATGTATTAAAGTTGATCACAACCATGCATCATCTTCACTGTAATTTATCCACCACTCCTACCGTTGACTACCATTTCGATCTTACCTCTCTTCGCTCTCTTCTCTTTTCTTCTCCTTCACTTTCTTTCTCTCTCTATTTCTTTTTTTCTATCTTCTTTCGTGCTTTTACTTCTTATTTGTCTGTCGATTATGAACTTTTTTGCTTTTTTTTTTTTTTTTTTTTTTTTGAAAAAGTGTTTATTCAAATTGACATTTCCAGTTATAATTTTTTCACTGTGCAAATAGTCTTTTGTGACCCTATTAAATATTCTTTGATAGTTTAATATGGTTGTAGATGTTTTTTTTAATTAAATTTTTAATTTTCACTCTTTCTCATTGAAATTCACGAACGAATAAATATTACAGAATTTAAACAAAACGAAAAAAAAAGTTCGAAAATAAGAAAGTAAACAAATGTATAAATCAAGTTAATTTGTCATAGAGAAGTAAAATCAAGGCATCCATGTTCATAATAGTCACTAATTGGCGAATACATGAGAAAACATAGTTGAAAATTTACAATTAGGATCATCAACACGATTATTTGAATTTTTAATTACGCCCGAACAAAAAAAAATTATCAATTTAAATTATGAAGCTTAGAGTTTATTTTAAACTTTGTTTTGTCACTTTTCGGTTTCTTTTTTGTCCTGCAAAAATTTTATTTCAGTTGATGTGATCACAGAATTTTTTTTTTTTTGTTCTAGCGAAAATTGAACCCTTTTTTTAGTATCCATTATAGGCTTTTGTGCACGCAAATACATATCGCTGATGCCATCCAACATGTAAATTATGCAAAAAAAAGGAAAAATTAAAAAATAATTTAAAATCACAATTAATTATTATAATAGATATTTTCAGTACAAAATTATCAACGACAAAATCAGACAAACTAATAAAAAAAATATAATGAATGTCGTGAAAAAAATGTCTTCAACATTAAAAAATTGACAGAAAGTGATCTTAGTGACTAACAAAACACTTATACTGATTGATTGGCTTGTTCCTGTTTTACAAACCGTTTGCGTGACACGATTGTCATTTGAATGCATTCAATCAAAACAAATGTACCTGATTTCGAGCAAAGAGAGAATGGAAAAAGAAGAAAGGAAAAAACTTAATTTTGGTAATGTCAAATGTAATCAAATCAAGATAGAGAGGAGTTAAAAAAACTCAACCGTAAACTGAAAGGAGCATTCGTAAAGCTATCACTGAATGTGAAAATTATATAATGAAATATTCCCCCATATGTGTTTGTGTGTATTTTTTTCTTCTCTCTTCTACTTTTCATTCGAATGAGAACAGTTTTGAGTCAGTAGCAGCAATGACTTTTGCATGAGGTGTTTGTTGTTGTTATTACTTCTTGTTTGTTGGCTTTAGTTCATGGTGTATACACATCTACAGCCATACAACAGTGGTCAAATATTGTGTGTGATTCTTTTGAGATGTTGGATACCCAAGAAATGAAAATTGAAACGAACGAAACTAACACACCTAACCAAATTGAAACAAACAACACAGCCGCTACTCGTTGTTCATACTATATACGTAAAGAAGAGAAAGAAAGAGCCACACATGCAGAACCTTATTCAGCTCATGGGATTTTCTCGTCGAATCCTATATTAATAACATCAGACGAAGTAAGATCTCTCAGTTTTTCTCTTCTTGTGCATATCTCTTTTTCTCTTTTCCTCTCTTTCTATTTCTGTTTCTATCTTTCTTTCCTCTCCTTTCATTTTATTCTATCGTCCTCTGCCTATCACTTTCCATATCTCTATTTACTCTTTCGCTTGCTCCCTGTCTGTCCCTCGTCTCTTTTATCATTCTTTTATTAAAATATACATATATACAAATGTGTTATGTACGTAAATGCCGTAGACATTAGAAACTAAAAATGTTTAAGGGTTACAATGCGATTTGATGATGTGCATTCGGATAATCGAATGCATATATATTTGTCTATGGACGACATTTTCATGATTTCCATTGAGGCGAACATTTAACGCGCTTGAACAAAGGAAAAAGTGCATGTTTTCGTCTGTCACTGTGTGTTTATTTTTCAGTGGAAATACATTTTTTTTATTGCTTATGTTCAGAAGCATATCATATAGCTGAATTAACATTTGATTTGTATTTTAAAATGCAACGAAAATGATTGCATCAATTGAATTTCATCAAAACGCAAATATCCTTAATTTGATTCAAATCGATCTCAAGCTATTGAATGTTAAACAAATATGTCAAATTTGAAAAGCGCAATTGCGTCAGACATTAATGTCTACCAATTGAGACGTATTCAAAGTATCAACAAATGATAAACTCTTGAAACATTTCAGGAAAAACAAAACCTCAAAATGGATACTATTGTTGCACTTCCACAATCAGATACTGTTCAAAAAGTTCGAATAAAAAAAAATGAAATAAAAATTTCTGTACAAAGCACACACACATACATAGAAACATTCGTATACGCATGCATTAAACTTCCTTCTGATGTTGACCTCGATCAAAATCGCATCACCTTTATCGCTGTACTATTATTGTTATGGCCGTCGTCGTCATTTACTCATTTTCACTTATTCAGAGCTTTTTATTCGATTAACACTTATTCTCACACTCTCTCTTTCTATTCCTTTTTGTTTCCTGTATTTATCTAACATTGAACTAACAATTCATGAACTATTCACATATACACACAAATACACGATTGTAGAATTGATCAATCAAAAATCGCACATAAAATCCAAACGATTTGAAATGTATTTCATATTATCTAAAAAGAAACAGGAACAATTCACGCTTACATACTTTAAATGGATTTCTTGAACGAATTACACTGTTTTTCATGTGGAAAATTAACGAATATCGAAAAAAAATTTATTCAAGTTATACTATTCGGTTGTTTCTTCATTTTCATTCTGTTTTTTCAATGAAATTTGCACTTTTTTCATCATAAATTAACAAAAGAAGAGAAAAACGAAAATCAAGACAATTATTTATTTTTTTAAATTTTTTTTTGTCAACTATTATGTACACTATACAGAATGCAATGAGCAAAGGCGTTTATATAATAATATTGTGCTTTGATATTTATAATAAAAAAAAAAACGATAATGAATGTGAGTAGTCCGAAAAAAAGTGAATCTATTTTTTTGTGTAAATTATTATGAATGCACCAACGAAATGTACAACAGACACTGAAAAAAGAGACACTTTGTGTGTGAAAAAGGAAAATCCGATGAGCACACATATGCGCGTCAAACATACAGATACTCACACACAAACAGAGTGTGTATGTAAGAGAGAGGAATATACGTACAACATTCAAACTGAAACGTTGTGCAAAAGTTTATTTACACACAATCAAAAAATTCGGGTGCGATGATGTTCGGATAGAATGAAATCGACGAGCCAGTAAATAAGCGAACAAAACAAAATATAATCACAAGAGAAATGAAAAGAAAAAAAAATGTGTGGCTAGAGAATATAAATCGTATGATGAGCCTGAATTTAAGATCTATACAATATATGCAGTTGCAGACAAGAAAAGCATCAGCAAAGCTAATCAACATACTGACACTGTGTTGTGAGTAAATATAATTTGAAACGATAAAAAATAAACGAAAAGAAAAACGAGAAAAATCTATTTGGATTCGCCGTTGAGTTCGAGTCAAAGTTTATGTATGAATGCAGTTATGGCCCTGAATTCAGAACATCAGCACAGAATCGTTCCTAAATTTATATTATCTTTCCTCGGATAGATTGAAGTGAACATTAACATAAGCGCCGCATGATGTTAATTGAATGGAATTCTGAACAGTCGTTCAAAAAATGTTATTTCCCATGTCTGAAGTTTTTCCGTTTTGCCATCTTCTTGTGCGTCAATTTTCTATATTGATATATACATGAATTTTGAAATACAATTTGAATGTTGAGAATAATCGTGAAAAGCGCAAGAAAATTCATTTAATTTTGAAAATCACATCAAAAAATATATGGCCAACACTTATGCAAATTGAATATGGACACAGCGTAGCGATAGCGCTATATACAGATCCAAGGGGCAATATACTACTCAACCATAATTCAATCTAGTACTAAAAATTCAAGGTAATTCAATGAAATGCAAAATATTTCATCGGTACACTATTGGTATTGCTGATTGAATAGCTGTCAAGTAAATCCATCAGCAATACCAATAATGTGGCCATGGAATATCTGCATTGATTTGAATTGCATTGTGTTCTTTTGTACTAGATTAGATTATTAGTAGATTGCCCCTTGTACAGATCTTTCCGAACGATTTTAATAGAGAGACAGAGCAAGTGGAAAGCATCATTATTATTATGTATATATATATATATATTGATGTGGCTATAGATATCGGAAAAATCGTATGTATGCGGCATACCTCTGTCGCACAACATGAGAGACACAGTACCAAAGGCATACAGACATACAGGTACACACACACACACACACAAGATTGTGGTGACGATGCCAATGTATTCAGACTATTCGATATCGTTCCAAGAATCCGAACGACATACACACCCAAACATTTTTATATTTATATTTAGCGACATATCCACAGTACAATCACACCAAACAGCGTCAATGCTCATCGCTAACACAACTTTCTTTCTCTCTCTCTTGCTCAGTCTCCTTTTCTCTCATTCCCTCTCTTTCCGCCTCTCTCTCGCTTTCTCTTCCTTCGTAATATAACCATCGAACAGATTTATAGATATTTTCCGATTATGCAGGCAAACAACTACATACCTATATAGGTTATTAAGAATTTGTTGCATATAGGGTGCAATTGTAATATAATGGAATGCATTCAGTGCACGAGTATTCTTGTCTCTCTTCTAATATCATTGAATTTTCATTGCACTCATTCATGTTTTAAATTATTTAATTTTTCGATGGTGGAAAATGTTTTGGAAAACTCAAGGCTTGAGAGAAAAATGAATTATGTGTATTTCAAAATGTTTTTTTTGTGCATTATTAATTTCACGATTAATATTTCATCATGAAAAACAATCAAAAGAAGAAAAAGTATTTAAAAATTAAGGAAAAAAAGGTCTGTGAATATAAACGGGGAAAATGTCTTCGAATTTTGTTCACATTTTTCACCCATTATGAACATGTCATTTGTTTTCTTTCAATTTCACGTGCGGCGTCTTTATTGCATCGATCTGTTTGCAGTGAATTTTGAAAATGCATTAAATTTATTGGTGCTCACATTTGTATATGTGATTTTGCCATTTAAGCAAAAAAAAAAAAAAAAACGTGTGAAAAAAGAAACACTCGAACATACTTCAAATAATATTTAAATATATATGCATGCTTGATTATGTTGCCAATTGTCGGAGAAATGGAAACTTTTTTTATTTGCATACCGATAAGGATTTATGATAGCAAAGCTCATAAATATCGTACTATCTAAACGAACGCTTCCTTCTCCTTTTCCTTCTCTTGGATGTTCAAATCGCTTTGTAAATGGTTTCTCAAAAAGTCAAATATCTACGGGATTTCAAGTAGATAGTTTCTAACTCACTGCCGTATTGAAAAAAGTAAACCGAAATGTAAAATTTGTCTGGACTGTCATTAAATGACAGAAATTGTTTTTTTCATTGAAAAAAAAACCACCTGCTGTTTTCCTGTTTTGCATAAATGCCTTGACTTGATCCATGGAAAAAGATCTTGGGCCAATAATCGATGTTCAAATCAAACTATATATACTTCAATGTCTTCTTTGGTCGATATTTCTTTTTCTTCTTTGGTCCTCTGACAATTTTAACAAAAATATATATATCTATGGTAGTAGAATTGGATGATAGCGATCATAATAACTTAGCATGATATGCAAATATGTCAATTTTGAACCATGACAATATAAACAAATAGACGATTAAATAGGCAAATAAATGGACGATGATGAAAGCGATTGAGTGTATTATAAATGTTTTATTTAAATTAAATTGTTTCAACCTTTGATTTTGAATGAGAAGGCAAGAGTAGTTTTCCACAATTAATTGACTGAATTTGTGGGTATTTTGTATCGGTTGAGGTCTTTTTGTTTGATTCTCTCTCTTTTTCAATTTATGCAATCAGCACATTCAAAACGTTTCTTAAATCTCTTATCTAATTTGCATTAAAGTATGTGTGAATTAAGTGATATCGATGTTCTTATTTCCAATTCATTTAATTCAATATTTCGAAATATCTGAATGCGCATTCACCAGAAATTTGTTGAAATATAGTTTAGATTTCTTGTGACCAAATTATATGTCCGTACACGCGTCGATCAACTCATTGAAAATCAACCGCGTAAAACTGAAAGGATTTCCCTATAGAATTTAAGAGAGAGAGAGAGAGAGAGAGAGAGAGAGAGAGAGAGAGAGAGAGAGAGAGAGAGAGAGAGAGAGAGAGAGAGAGAGAGAGAGAGAGAGGGAGAGCGAGAGAGAGAGTAATACAGTTGGCTCTCACAAATCTGGTAGAATTTTATTTTATGAGTTTTCAATTTTGATGAGAATATATTCTTTTTTCAATTTGGAAATGTTTCCTTTGAATTAGAATATTTAGACTTGTTTGAATGAATGTGTTCGGATTAAGTGAGATCCAACTGTATCTGTGGCATAGTAGCAAAGCAGCTGTTGTGCAGTGTGCTCGATCACGGTGTGTATGCAATGAAGTGGTAGTGTCGTTTTCCAATTTTAAGATGTTTGCCGCTGCTATTTTGTCAGTGTTGTGTTCAATGTTGTTTCCTATCTCATCATCTATTTTAATACGAAGTTATCCTACCGAATGAAAAAGCCAAAAGTCCGACTTGTATAACGGCGTTGCTAAAGTCGTAATGAAGTATTTCAATCTACAGAATATTCTACATACCGTTGTTGTTTATTTTTTTGTATTTCACTTTTTTTTCTTTTTGTTTTTCTCAAGCAGAGCTAGCTACTGTCAAACTGAAATGCGGCAGCTATCTAGCAACTTATTGCGTTGTTCTTATTACCTCTATGAGTGTGAATGAGACAAACACACAAACAATAAAACATCACATTGTATGTAGCAGCATTATAATCTTTATAGCTCTTCAATAAGTTACTAGGTGGCGCATTTTTTGCGATATCATTTGTTGTTTGTGTAAATTAGTTCAAAAATCAATTTGACAATAGTGCTTGGTTTTTCTCTCCCGGTTTACCCTCTACGCTATTCTGTTACACTGTTGACTATGTAATTTGCGTGTGATGTTTTGCATTTTTTTTAAAAATTGATTATCTTCTCCTTTCACACGCCGTTTTACTATTATTTTTCATTTGGTCGCGTGTGTTTGTGATGTATGAATCTATTTTATAGTAGGCACAGTTATATTTTCAATGTGATTTATTTTTTCCTTTTTCGCTCTCATTCGATCGTTTGCTTTGGGCACTCATGCTGGTTTCTGTTGTCGAATGTATGTTTGTTACTGTTGAAGACAGGAACCCAAGTGAAAATTTGAATGAAACAAGCAAATAACAGAACAGAGAGAAAAAACAAAAGAAAAGAAAAAAAAAATTGTAAAGAAACCGACAACTAAAATCAATCAATTTCTCTCACTTACACACACTTCGTATACGCACTACTTTGTAGAAATTCTGTGGCTACTCTGTGAATCGGAAAAAACTATGTGAGCTGTGCACATGAGTGTTTTATTAAAAATTGAAGAATATTATTCGCAAATTCCATTGCATATCAATGAAATGTTTCATTTTTCCCCTTTTTCCATTTTTTTCCAGCCCGTGGAGGAATTGAGTTGAGCAAATAGTAGGTGTTGATTCTGGATTGCCTTCATCATTACTTAGCTTAATTTAATATGAAAGATAATCGACATTTGAGTAGAGGGGTTTTGAACACATGTAAGTAACAGGCGTAGTTAAGAATTTCTCTGCCTGAATGTGTGTGTTTGTGTATGTGTGCCACCTAATCCAAGCATCAAAATCATCATTTTATTGCTTTATTGTTATTATTGGCTTTGATATTATATTTGCTACTAATATAAACCTATACATCTATTTTTCCACTCGTGTGAGCTTAAAAAGACAAAAAATATCAGTCGGTTGTGACATACTCTTTTGCGCGCGCAATTTTTACGCAAATTGAACAAGAGATTTGTAATTTTTCGTTCAGATGATTGTGCTGCGGGTGCGTGATCATTAATGCGATGAAAGAAAAAGCACAAATTATTGATTGAACGTGTGTAGTGTGTTTTATTGTTGTTTTCTCTTTCGTTTTATTTTTCCTTTTTATTTAAACTAACAATGAAAAGGCGGAATTTTTATTGAGTAGACAAATCGCGGTTTTTAATGCGCGCGCGCCACTAGAATCCATCCAATCCGCAGAGAACTACGTACAAAGTGATAGATAGAGATTTACAGACACAGACATAAGCCACACAGTCACGGGATAATGTTGAAGCAAAAGAGTGTGAAACACTAGATCAACGATTGCCGTCGTTGTCGTTTTTCTTATTTTCTTTTCTTCACCCGTTCGGTTCATTTGTGTACGCTTGTGGTCGCGATCTCTATGACTCTGCTCCCATATTTGTCTCCTTTTGTTTTTTTTTTTTTTTTTTTTTTTTTTTTATTATTATTTCAATTTTTCTTTTGTTAATTATCGACACTTTTAGTGTAGAACAAATAGAAAAATCATATTCGATATAAAGAATAATCGTGCGTTGCGCTTGTTCTTATCGATTGAAATAAAAGGAGATCGAGGGAGAGAAAAACAGAGAAGAGGAGGGATTTTTTTTTTTTAAGTTTTGTGATGAGTCCGTGAATCTCGAGCTATAATATACGTTTTTTCTTTGATTCTCGTCTAATTCGTTTCGAATCACTCTCTCACTCCTTCACTCTGTGTCTCATTCGTAACTTGTGTATGTGCATTGTAATTTTTACCGTTAAATCGGCCACCAAATTCCATTGTTATTCTCTTTTTCTGCTTTCTTTTTGCGGAATTTTTATTTTAGAGCATAATTATTTTTAGACGCAGAAAAATTAAATTAACAAGTAAAAAAATCAACAACAACAAAAGAAAAACAAAACAAAAACGGGCAAAATAAAATTCAAATATCGTGAAGGCGAAACATTTATAAATAACATATACGATATGTATATATAGATTGGCGGTATATAGGTGTCTTTGAAATAACAACACATGGGTGCAAACAACAAAAACAAAAAAATCAAGAAATATTATGTAATGTGAGTTAAATTAAAATTAATTGAAACGAAAAATTAAGTGCTTATGAACAAGTTGTTTTTCCTTTGATTAAAGTGGCATTGATATCATGGCAGAGAGAGAGAGAGAGAAAGAAAGAAAGAAAGAAAGAAAGAATGGCGGCATCATTGGATCGCTGTTAGTGTCTGAATTTTGTTTTGTTCACTGTTCGATCGAATGGCATGCTATGTGAAAGAAAGAAAAGCTCTGTTTTCCAATTTTATTTTATGAAATAAATGAATGAAAAAAAAAAAAAAAAATTGATTGTTTTAAGTTTGGTGCTACTAATTTCAACTATTGCTATCAAATGGGAAATCAACGACATAATATTTAGCGTCAAATGATATTGGGATAACGTGTACAGTTTTTAAATGCAGAACATTCGGAAGCAGAGAGAAAGAGAGATATCAAGATAGAAACCGAATGAATAAAACGAGATGAATCGACTATAGTATATGTTTATTGGAGAGAAACACACAAATTTGCTGTGGTCAGGTGTCGTGAAACTGTTGAAATGTTCGAATATTCATAATTCGCCCAAAACGAACAGAGTGATATGTGCTTGATTTATATACAACGCATTGTTTTGACAATTATTGAGAAGAACATTTACCAAGCAAACTACCAATGATCGAGTGAAATTGAAAAACAGTTTGCAGTGTTTTTCTTATTGAAAAAAAAAACAATGCACAAACATTCTCGAATGAAGTGATTTGAAATGTGAAAAAAGGTGTGCGTGTCTATTTGTGTGTATTCAAAATAATTTTTGGTGGGTTTGGTTGAACAATGGAAAAGTCGTTTGTCCAGTTTTTCGATAATATAATCAACAATCGAAGTAAATTGATGAATGATCACAATTATTGTTTACGCAAAAAAAGAAAAATCCATAAATAATTGGGTTTCAGTGAATATCCGAAATTGAAATTCGCAGCAATAAACAATTTCAATTTGGAATGACTGGAATAGAATTTGGCTTGAAAGTGACAAATGAAAAACAAAATCAACGATGACGAGCATATGAAATAAAAAAAAAATTATTGTGTTTTCCAATGAATGTGTTCCAAGTTTGAAGCGAAATATTAAAAATTTCAGAATAAAAAAGAAACAAAACAAAATAAAACGGAGTCAAAATAGAGGATGCGAAATGTCCGCAGAAATTTTCTTTTCTTTTTCGCTTCATAGAATAAATATGTCACGTTGAGCGAGTTATTGTGTATATGTGAGAGCGACAGTCTAGCTTGATAGTAGTAAAGTAAGTAAAACTTATTGGAAATCGATCATCCCCAAATCAACAAATCCAAAACAAAGTGAATATCGAGTAAAACTCATACAAATGCATCATATTTATTAATTTTTTATTTTTTGATATATTCGATTTAGATATATACGGTGTGTGTAAGTGTGTGTATAAAAATTAGAAGAAGAATAGCTTGCATCAAAATCATCGTCGTCGTCATCACCAACATCATCAAGAAGGAATTTTCAATTACATAAATTAATAAATGTATTTCACTGATATATTGAACACAGTTGATCGATCTGTATTGCTAGGTGGGTAAGTTGGTGAGACGCAATTTAAAACAAAAACAAATAGAATTAAATTCGAAAGTCGAATATTTTCTTTTTTGGTTTATTTTATCTTTGCCAAATGAATAAAAATACTGTGAGAAATGAGAATACAGAATCGTCTTTTAACATTTTTTCGCGCACACTTACTCAATTTGCTATTTCTTGGAAACCAAATGTCAATTTCTAAGTGGCTCTATTGAAAACATATTTGTAGTACACATTTTCTACATAAGACTTAGTGCAAAAAATGAGGAAAATTCAAATACAAAGTGAAAATTTTGTCTATGTGAAATCTAAAAGAAAACAAAATTGTTTTTAAACAAGAAAAGAAAATCGACCTGATTCCGAAACAGAAGGGAGTTCGAGCATAAAAATTATTTCGGAATTAACAATCTCCGTCTTCCCGGATTTCAATGTGCCTAATTCATGCACGCACACAATAATAGCAATCGTTCTCTGAATATGACATTGGACGAGAAGCCTATTTTTTCTATTTTCTAGGTTGATATTATCGTCATAGGTAAAATGAAGCAACACATAGATAGAATTAAAAACAATCAATGAACAAAGAAAGAATGTGTAGAGAGCAAAATAATGCGAAACGATTCTCAGACAGACGAAACTAAAACATTCGACGAATTTGAAAATGTCGAAAACCACTTGTGTACTTTGGTTCGATCAAATATTCGATTGAGTGCGTTTTTTCTTCAGTTTCTTCTCTCTCTCCCTCTCTCGCTCTCTCTCTCTCTCTCTCTCTCTCTCTTATCTCTCTCTCACACATACACACATTTTCTCTATCTCTCGCTCTCTTTCTCTCTCATGTGTGTTTGCACTTCTCTCATTAGTTAAATCGAAATGAATGTTATGAATGACGAAAGTGTCAATCTAAAAATAAAAAATAAAACGATGTTTCTTTTGTACTTTGAAAACAAAAAAAAATGAGAAAATATATAGATTTATTTAATTCACACAGATAAGTGTTCAAAAGTAAAACACGAAAACATTACCATCAAATTGCAATGTCTCTCTCAATTTAGATAGAAGTAAAGCAAAGCAAGCTCTTCTTTTTACGCGCGTAATTTGTATGATGTAACGTATTCAAGTTAGCGCAAAAATTCTGTACACATTTTTGTTGAAATAAATATTTTGTTTTCAGTAACTGCAACAAATTTGTTTTGTGCAGTTAGTTTGAAAGGGAAAAAAATGATACTTGATCATTCAATGAAAAATTACTCCCATTGAACAAAATGTATTTTACGAGTTTTTTGTTGGAAGCTCATAGTGATTAATCATCGCCCCATTTACTTAATTCCAAAATTTAATTATTTGTAATTTCATTTTCATTAGATTGTGTATAGAAACAATAAACCAAGAAGAAATTCCTCCTCCCTTTTTTTGGACCAAGAATCACAACCGTGTAATAAAATTCAATCCCAAACTAGGCCTCCACACAATTAAAAACTCCAATAACCAATCTACATCCAATACAAACAGAACAAACGACACCAATACACAATTACAAATTTATCAATTCGCAAAAAAGTGGAAAAAGCTCACATTTTGAATGAAATAATAAATCAAAACCAAACAACAACTATCAACGAAACAAAGAAAAATTATTAAAATACGATACCCTTCAATGATACCCAAGAGTTTTCTCATGAGAGAAATAATACAAAATGGCTGATAAAAAATCCTATCGAAATATTGCATTTAAAAAACGAACTAAACGACAACAATTAATCACACCAACAGCCTCATTGCAATCCCTATTCTCTGGTTCGAATGCATCAATCAATGCTGCCACTGCTAATGTTGCTGCTACAACGATAACATCAACATCAATAGGAAATGATAGTGCTGCGACTGGAGCAACAACAACTACATATCGTGGTTTCAATCCAATTTTTCGCTCTTCGAAAAAGGGAAAAGTGAGCAAAAAAACTGATAAAGATAAACCGCCTCGCGAACGATGGCTTATGACACGTAAAACCTGGAAATATATGACCGATGCTGGACGCAAATTAATACCCGATTACATACGTGGCAACTCCAATGATCCGCAAGATTTGAAAAAAATTGAAGAATATTTCCAACATGTATGCAGTAATGAGCCAAAATTTTTGCCCATTTTCCGACGTAAACAATCATTTCCTGGTGCATTAGGTGTGTCACCATTTCGGCGAAGTGGAAAATTACGACACACACACAAGTGGTTTGGTCGTAGTACTAATCATTTAGCACCAATATCCGATAATAAATCAAGTGGTTCATCAAATATATCATCACCACCAACCAAATTCAATTCAGCCGATGAATCCGAAGATGATGGAATGTCAGCAAATGATAGTCAACGAATGTTTTTAATTATTGAAATGCTTGAAAAATATTTAAAATTATCAAGTCATACAGAACCATTGATTGAAATTGATGATGCTATTTTGCCAAAAGAAAGTAGTTCATCGCCAATTGAATATAATTCAAGTGCATTTAATTCACCAGATAATTTATCACCAACACATGGGAATTCTGGTTCAATTGGTGCAATAAATGAACAAAAAATCTCCAATAAAAAGTATTCATTTGGTTCAAATGATGGTAATTCATCGAAATCATCATTTGGTAGCTCAGATTCAACATATTATCCATTATCATCGCATCATATGTCACGTAAACCAATCGGTAGTCAGCATACATCATTGCTATTAGAAAATTTACGAAATTATGGACGATCAAATCGAAGTACATTATTGAGTACAATGAATTTAACGCCAGCTGTATTAGATGATAAGCAATTGTTGCGACGTATTCGTGATGAATTAAAACAACAACAATTAGATATCATATTAAAACGGCATAGTCGACGACAAATGGCATCCGATTCGGGCCCATTGCGATTATCAACATCATTGTTTACATTACCAACATTAAAGTCGGTTCCACCACGAACAAATCAAAATAAAAAGGACACCGGCGCCATCACATATACATTAACAAGTATACCAACGCTTCAAGATGATTTATGCGAAGGTGATTCATCACAACCATCCCGTGTACCATTAATTTCGATAAAATATGCATCACAAGAGAAACCATTACATTCAAATACAGAGCAAACGCAAACCGATCCAATTCCTGTGAATAATATTTATAAACAATATCATGTGTATTTAAAACGATTAGAACAAGAAAAATTAGAACAAATACAAAAAGAAAAAAATTTTCTAAGTAAATCACAAAGTACTGGATGCAAATCTGGTGGTCTTGGAGATTTAATAACAAAACATTCCAAACGCAAAAGCAGTATTGACAACGAAGATGTATCACAATCAGTAAGTGATACGATAAAACGTTATTTACGTATGGCACGAAAAAAACCAGCCAATAATAATAATGCAAATCAATTTAAACGTATCAATTATGATACAAATTTACGGAATATAACGTCCAAAGCTGAAATTCCAAAACCTGATGAACTTGATATTGGAAATACAAAACATACACAAACCAATGACAATTGGATCGAATGTGTCATTCAAGAGATAAAATCGCAGATGACTACCGATGAATATAAACAAATGTTATCGTTAAGCGATTGCCCAGAAGAATATAACCATAGTCCAACGGAACGTAAGGCAACATCATCATCAACGCCAACCTCACCAACTGGATTCTTTCATACAAGTACGCACTTTTATACCTTTCATCTTTCTGTTTCTTGTTTTCATTTTAAACATTTTTCATCATTTTAAACATTTTCGTCATAATTGTTAATTTTAGTTTCTTGTGAGTTGTTTTTTTAACCAATGAGGCGAATTATGGTGATAGACAAAATTTAACGCCCTCTACAAACGTAAATGTGAAGACCATATAACATCAATAGATACTGTTTTCCAACTTTTTTAGTGAAGGCACAAACCGATATGATATTACATGTACATTTGAGTGCGATTGTAGATAGCGTTGAGCTTGTGTGTGGTTTAGTTACACAATTGAAATTATATGTTAATTTGCCTCATTGCCAAAACGAAAGAAAAAAACAGTACATTTATAAATATTAAACAGGTGGACAATGACGATTGTATTCTGCTTGCACTATATTGTATTTTACTCACGCTTATTTGTCATCATTCTAATCATTTTTGCATGTTAATTCGTTTGAAATATATATGTATTATTGCTGTTGATTTAATCCAAAGAATAAAACCATTTGTCATTCAACACAAATCGTATTTTGCTTACGCATCTTAAGCTTAAATTGACAATTTCCATTTTCCATTTTCCACCTAAAAGCATGAATCACACGGACGAATTTTTAAGAAGCACAGCTTAAATTAAAATACGATCAGAATCACTGATTCAAAATTCAGTTGAGTCACATAGGCACATCAATGATCATAATGACGTCAGTTGAGAGCAACACACACAAGGTATCATTCGACGTCATTGATGGTATGTCCAATTGGCAGCGCGCACATCAAAATCATTGCGAAACAACATAAAATCCTCCCATTTTATTTAAAATGAACAAAATACACACACACACACACACACACATATAATTTTGCATAGGCAAAAATTCATAAACTCTTAGCGTTTATATTTCAATCGAGAATGAAAAAACAACAACAACATTGAAATACAAATACGCTTATTGCGCTCGTTCATTGTTTCGTTTATTTTGATTTTGTTCATTTTATTACCAGCCATTAAAATGCGAACATCTTTTTAAGCACGTATTTAGTAATCATTTGAGAATTGCATTGAAAGTACATGGTTAGAGTATGAATAGCACGCGCTAACCGATCCGAGAGTCGATTATTGTTTTGAGTTATAATTAGGTGTTAGGAGTTGGAATGATGAATTAACTGTCGTTGTTTGACATCGATATATTCGGGACTTTTCATCTCATTTATGAAAATATTATGTTTATTTCAATTGAAAATGATTCCGTTTATTGGTTGTTAGCAAATGATAATTTTTTTTGGTTTTTAACTAAGGACTGTTTAATTTGAATTGATTTTAGGCTCCTTGTTGCTGTTTCATTTCACGTTTGTATTCTGCCTCATTTTAAAAATTAAAAATGTACATGTGTGCACATTTGAATGCAAAAAGCTTAAAGTTTTTGCAGTTTTCATGAAGAATTTTCATATTTTTTCGGTCGAACGATTTTTCCACTTTAATTTTATTCATTTGTTTTGTTGATACTCTCTCTCACACACACACACACACACACACACACACACACACACACACACACACACACACACACACACACACACACACACACACACACACACACACACACACACACACACACACACACACACAAATAGAAAATGAGCGTTTGATTGGAAGGGCGCGTGCGAGCGAACGCTTTCTTACCGTGTCTGCGCTCACGCTCTCACTCGTCCGATAGATCGCCTCTACCATTCATATGGCATATGGATATACACATAGTAAAATGTATATGTCGTGTTTCGTGTGTTTATGTGGGCAAGAGAAAAAGTCCTAACAACACTTTAATATAATATTTATTAATAGCAACTGATGTGAAAAAGCTAAAAATATGATACATGGCCACATATTTTTATAGAGGAACATTTGATCACACGCTCTCTTGCTTCGTTTGCGCTTGATCGCCTGCACTCTTTTGCTCTCATTTTCTTTCTATTTTCTATTTCTCACTCGCTCTTGTTCTTATTCTCAATCTATCTCTATGTCTATGTATTTCGTCCATTTCTCTCTGCCATTCAATTGAATCCCATATCACGTACGATCGTGTATATCAAATTATAAGTTTAGCTTTTTTCCGTTCTGCTCTAACTCATTTCGATCATTCGCTCTTGTTGTCTTCCCTTAAGAAAAAATATGTATATATATTCATCGTCGGTTCTTTTTCTACTTTTTGCTTCATTTTTTTTTTTTCATTTTTTATGTGTGATTTTATTTGTGCTCGAATAGCGAATGTAGTACTAAGCCATATTCAGTATCGATGATTACACGATATCTATATAGAATATCGTTCGTTTTCTTTTAGATTAAATTTCTTTTTTTGTCCATTTTGTGATCGATATTGTTGTTATTATTATCACGAATTTTTTTTCTCTTCATCTAAATGGTAGTGCTGTTGTTCTACGGTTACAAATTAGTGTTGTTGTCATACGCATCAATGAACATTTTTATCAATTTAATTTCTTTCGCCAGTAGTTCGTTCGGCGATAATACTGTGATATAGAATAAAAAGTTATTTCTTTCGGATTTTACTTTAATAAATTCATGCTTTTGGTCTTTTTCTTTCGCGATGTGATGACTGTGCGTATTTTCCTTGAATTTGAATAAAAAAAAAATAAATTCTCAAACGATTGAATTGATTTTGATTTGCCGACCGAAATACATATTCACTTCAAATCATATACCAGGTACATTTTCTGTTTTCGTTCATGCGTGAATGTTCATTAACGCATAAATGCACTACTAATGTTTTCTTATCACATTTATACTTGTTTTTTTACTCAATTCTCAATTTAAATTTCACAATGTTTGCTTCATTTCGTTAAGTCATTGCCTGATTTTCTCTGTCCTTCCATAGCTTTTTCAGTTGAAATTGCAAAGTTGAGTGTATTTGTATGGGAGATTTTTGAAAAACGTTAACTTGAAAAGTTCTTAATCGGTGTAGATAATTTATTTCTCATGGAAAATGTTTTATTAATATTGTTTATGGTTTTGCAAATATACTTTGTAAATAAAATTTCCATTTATTTTGAAATTTACCATATTCATGATGAAACCTATGCATTCTGAATCAAAGAATGTTGAATTAAGAACAATGAAATTAAATGTTGTCTCACGTTTTTGATTTTCTTCTTTAATGATTAAAAAATTAGCAAGTAGCTGGACTAAGGATTCTTTATTTGGCCATAAAAAAGACGATTCGAGTATAAATAATATGCAGAAATCAAAATCGTCAACAAATGTGGGACAAGTATTCTCAAAGAAAATCTGGAAATCACGATCGAAAAGTCAAACACGACCGGATTCTCCGGCACAGCCACATTGGACACCTCAAGTGAGTGCATAACATTAACCGAAAACAAATCAATCTTCCATTTCCACAAAATAACTTTTTTTTTTTTTTTTAATTAGGGAAATTGCATTTGGAAATCATCAACTGGAAAATATTTACACCTGAAAAAGACTCATCTAAATGAATTGAGCGATGTTGAACGGAAAAGTTTGCAACGCATTGCAATTGATCGTATAAATCAATTGAATATTGGTGTACCGGTTAAATTACCAGGTAATATGATATTTTCCATTTTCGCAAATTATCACGTTTTATTTGCTGAAAAAATTAAACTGAGCAATTTTCCAGTTTTTTTTTTTTTGCAATTTGATCGTATTCGTAATTATTTATTCCTTTTTTTTTCATTTCGAATTTTCACAGAAACAACGGCAACAAATAGTTTGCAAACAAAAAGTCCAAAACGTCGAGCGCCACTTTTGTTAAAACGAAAAGCATTGACAACCAGCTTCTTTGATTCAAGTAAAATAAAAAGTGATGGACGAAAGGGTAGTACGAGCGGTGGATTAATTTTTGGCCAACCATTAGAAAAATGTTTAAGCAATGATAATGCATTCACTGGATCGACAAAACAAAAAGGCAGCGATGATAGCGGTGGAGGTGGACCAAAATTCAGCCGAAAATCCCGTTGCTCCATTACATCATTAGATGTACAATTATCACCACGAGGGATATCCAGTGATGGAAATTATGTATGTGATTGAATAATTTTCTTTTTGTCCTCTTAATTTAAATGTTCTTTTTTTTTACGAAAAAAAAACTAGAGTGGATCCTGCGACAGTTTATTCTCAAAACATGATTCCAGATTTACGGCGTCAAACAGTGGCGATAGCCTAAGTGATGCCGGCGGTTTTGGTACTAGTCTAGAAGACGATGATGCGAGTTCAAAATTTTCGAATGGAAGTGTAAGACAATCACAACCACAAGTTCCACCATTAATTCTAGCATGTATCGATCATCTAACCAATTATGGTTTGCATGTTGTTGGGATATTTCGAGTGAGCACATCGAAACGACGAATTCGGGAAGTGAGTGAACAAGTCTATTCAATTTATTGCTTTGATAAAAATTCATTTTATTCATAAAATTAATTTGGATCTTCCCTTTTTTTTTATTTCTAACTAAAATAGTTACGCGAAGAGCTTGACTGTGGTTCATTGAAAACATTCGATTCAGAAACAAGTCCACATGATGTGGCTTCACTATTAAAGGAATATTTAAGAGATTTACCGGAACCATTGCTGTGTCTATCACTTTATCCCGCTTTTATATCAACACAAAGTATGAATTCACCTTTCTTTTCAATCTTTTTTTTTTTGAAAATCGTTGCAAAAATAACCATGGAAATTTTTGCCAAAATTTAATTTTCATACAGAAATTCGAAATCGTCGCCTGCAATTAGAAGCTCTATCCCATTTAATTCAATTATTACCAATAGCTCATCGTGATACATTGTACGTGTTATTAAAATTTCTGGCGCTCGTTGCTCGTTGTTCGGATGATGTTATGAATTTGGCAACAAATTCATGTATATCGGTCGGAAATAAAATGGACAGTGCAAATTTGGCAACTGTTATTGCACCAAACATTTTACATTCGAATATGGATGCAAATAGTGCGGTGGCAACAGATGAACAGGCCGAAGAGCGTTTAGATGTGATTAATGTTGTACGAACGATGATCGATCATTATGAAGAATTATTTACGGTTCCATCAGATGTTATGGATGATGTATACACTGTTATGATGGATTCACATCCAGAGCAACTTGACTATATATTCGATCGAAAGGATAGTCATGATGTAAATAACTGTCGAAAAGAGTAAGTTTTTGGTGTATTCAAAACATTGAACATTTTTAATTTAAATTAAAATTTTTAAGCATACGAGATTTCTTTAAGTAAAATTTTTATTTTTTTTTTCAATTTTTTTTCAAAACGCAAAAATTAAATCGGCCCATTCAGTGAATCATCGGCTAGTCCAAAAAAATCACCGTGTGCAACACAAGTGCATGCGCATTTTTTTCCACAACACAATCAAGAGCTTTTTGATCCTAGTAAGGATGTATCAGCAACTAGGCAAACAGAAGAAAGTGATCAACCGCGACGAATGTATGTACGCGAAAAATTCACCCACGAAAATACCGTACGAGGAAATGTATCCGAGCCAAATGATAGCATCATCAGACGGTGAGTGAATTGAAAATAAAAAACAGCTTTTCTTTAAAAATAAAAAAAAAATTATTGTTTTTGTTTCAAGAAAAATTTCATTGATTTAAATTTTTAATTTTTTCGAATAAAAATCTAGAATATTTTTAATTGTCTTATTCTAAAAAAAAAAACGTATATTATCATTTCAGACGAGAGCGAATTTCACGAACAAAAAGTTTGATACCAGATCAGGACAGTGTATTTTCAAGACGAAGGCGACGAGGTCCAAGTTCATCGTCGAATCCATCGTCACAGTTAAGCGATGATGCCATTCGATACAATTTAAATATATCACCACCATTAACGCCGGCCAGTGAATCCAATTCAAATGAAGTATTATTAGCAAGTTTAAAGCTGCCCGTACAAATGGTTAATACATCAGCAATACATGCGGATGTTATATCGACTGCCGCTCCATTGAATTTAACGTCTGATTTATCTGATATTCCGTACATTGAAGATGCTGAAACAAATAACGGTTATCGAAATACAACAAATATTACACCTCAATCATCACCAACATCAAAAACGATGGAATCGTTGAACAAGAAGAGTGGTTTCCCATTAACGAAGCTTAAATCACAATTCAAACCAGCACAGTTAACATTGACCGCCGTTCAAATTGATCCAATTAAAAGAGATGGTGACAAAGCCCTTTCAACGGTTGGCAAACAAACACAAACGAATTTAATTGAACCAAGTACAACACACAGTGTTCCAGTGATGACAGGTGAATACTTACTTGAGATCGATTTGCCTCAAACTATTAAAATGTTTAATGTTCTGAAACTATGTTACACATTTAGCAAAAAAACGCAAAATAAATAAAAAAAAAATATCTAATTTGTTTATAGCGATTTCGAACATTGGCGGCGATGTGATGCGATCAAAAACAGCTGAATTCGAACGAATGATGAGTAATCAAAAGCAACAGCAAAGTAAATCAATTTCAAAAAGTCATTCGCAAATAATGCAGTCACACGGTAGTTCAGGAGCACGTACAACTGATTTAAAGAGTACGACGTTAAAATCGTCTGATTCATCATCGAATATACGGAATGGGCCAGTTTATAAGCGACGCGATGTTATCTCGAGTGCTTTGAATTTAAAAAAATAAGCAACGGAAAGGCATCACAAATCAATGATATGACGTCATTAAATCTATCACGATAATCACATCACACTACAGGTTCACATTTTCGATATCTTATTAATCGAATTAACGAGTTATTAATTAATAGGTGATGATAATAATAATTAATTATTACGAAAATATGATCGGCCAATAACCATTATTAACGTTAATAAGAAAAATCTCTTATTATCAATAAGAAATTTTCTTATTAATAATGAGAACAATCAGTTATTAATAATAACTGAAAATATGTTATTAATTTCAAAAATATTATTAAGATTTTTTCCATATTATTAATAAGATATAGATGTCTTATTAACACAACAATCTAGATTTATTATAATATCCCGATTACATATGACGTATTCGTGTAAAAATTTTCACACAGAATTGGACTAGTGACATCTAGTGATCACTAGTGATATAGCACACATTCAATACATTGTTGATTCACAAACATTTATACACTCATATCATTTACGTCGTTTACACGCTATTTTTTCTCGCTATTCTGGCTGAAAGATTTACATAAGCTTGAGGTATATGTGATCCCAATAAATAATACCAAAGTAACAATTGAATATTGTTAGAATTTTTTTCGCTACTCTTGTCATCTATTGAAAGAATGATATACTAAATGTTAATATTCAGTTGCATTAGCTGAGACAATTTTCACCAAATGAATGGAGTTACATTGGCTAAGAAAATGTACACACATGCTATTGTAGTATAGACATTATACGCGAATATAGCCCAAATTGTGTCCTCGATAATACAGATGAATGCTTCATTATTGATTAAGATCTATCATAATAAGCTGTAGCTTATTCACATCGGTGAGCGATGAAATGTGTGATTTTTAATTGAAGATTTGATGTATAGGCCCTCTATGCCGCTTCATGCCGCCCTGTGAACTATTGTCTCAGTGTACACACAACTTGGATTAAAAGAATGACTGTTCAGTTGTCATCAACACTAGTTCCACAGAGCGGGATGATTTATTTTAGGTCGCGTACTTTTGCAAATTTCAAAGAAAATTTACATTGACATAATACAATAATAGCACCCACCGATTAACATGTTTATTATTTACTATGATAACGAAGTTAACACCATGTGCAATTTTGCGGAACATTTACAAATAAACATTTTCCATTTATATTTCTATTTTCTAGCACATGTTTTTGTTTGTACTGTATCATTTTACTGTATTTGATTATGTAATATCTTTTTTGAAATGTAAATTTTATTTTTCAAACAAAAGAAATAAAAAACATATTTATAACCAAAATTGAACACACGATGTAAACAAATATGTGGTTTGTGTAAGTTATCTGACGACATGTCAGACGAAAACAAATGGGTGCGTTCACTGTTATTTGTTTTCATTGTGTTTTTTGCTGGTTATAATTAAATATTCTGTTTATTTTTTTGCAAATGATTTTTTTTTATAAATATTTGGAAAATAACATTTACATTTTGAAAAAAAATAATTATACATTGATCAAATATAGTGAAATGAGAAAAAATGTAATGGAAAATAGAAATATAAATGGGTTGGCAAAATTGAAAATGTTAACTTTCAAAAAATTTAGTAATTGAAAAAAATAATGTTAATGTTATCGCATTGTTGAAATCAAAATCTTATCAATATTTTTGAAATTAATGAAATATTTTCAATTATTGTTACTAACTGATTTTTCTTATTAATAATAAGAGATTTTTCTTATTGATTAATAATTAATAATTTAATTACTTATTAACCGCCTGTTAATAATATGTTAACGGATATCTTATTCCTCGTTTAATGACATGTCAATCTGTACATCACATAACAACAGTTACAACAACAATGTAGAAAATGTTATCCAATAATACAATATTCACAATCCTAAAGTGGAGAAAAAACTATGAAATGAGATTTATTGCCGTATCTCCTTTTGTTTTAGGCTTAGATAGTTAATACTATGAAATTCTTTTCTTTTTCAAATATTTTTATTATTGCGAAATATTACCAGAGATGGTGTCAACGTAAATCAACGTTCAGTCGTTCCCTCTCTCGCATGTCTGCTAACCCCCATTCTCTTTTCGTTTCAAATCTTGTTAGTTATGTTAAAATTTCGAAAAAAAGCAAACGTACTACCGCATCATGTGCAATTATCGATGTCTCGCTATGTTTTAAGAATTACAATAATTTCCCTTGCACGCTGTAATTGTTGCAATTCTTCTCTCCCAATTTTACACTGTATTTCTCTCACTCATTTACGAAGTTTTTATATTACTTTATCAAAATCTTTTTCATTTTCAAAACCAAAATTTTGTTTTGCTATGAATCATAGATTTTATCTATAAATTTCTATTTAATATATGATTTACAAGGTGTTTTTTTTTTCTTTCTCTCAGTCCTTTTCTCTCGCTCACTCACTTTCTTTATCACTTTCTATCTTAAACTTCGAAATTATCGAAGATAATTTATTGCAAGATAAAAACAAATATTTCCGATGTTAATGAAATGTATGTCGGTGATATTGATTTGACATTCAACTAAGCAAAGCGATCTATTTATTCAATTCTTTCGATATCGGCATATCCTAAAGCTGTGTAAATAAAATTATTCAACAGAAACAAACGCAACATATTGTATTAACATCACAAAACAAATCATGGAATAATAATAATAATAATAATAGTGAACATTTATTTAATTATTAAATTGTCGTTATGGTCAAATGTTTTAATACTTAATGAATCAATAAATTGTCGAAATTACTCGTTATACAACCTGTGTGGATCCTTTCAATTTTTTTTTTTCCTATTTATAGCTCTACATGAAAATTTACTTTTTTTGTTTTTTATCTTCATCCACTTGTAAGAAATAATAAACGTATTATAATTAAAAATAAAATTGGATTAAGGTGTTCGTTGTGCATTGGGGAATTCTTTCTGTTTACCATATTATCTACTAGCAGTATATGTTTACATTTTTTTTCGAAATCTGATTATATCATTAAATATTTACAGCTCTTTTGGATTATTATGAAATAACTATTAAAGGAATAGTTTGTTTGAAATTGAAAATGATCATAGCAATATCAATAGTATCTTTGATAAAATGTAATATGAAATAAATTTTCATGTAAAGCAATTTAACATTTATTGACAAAACAAATTTAAATTAATTTCAGACAATTACTTTGGTTGCTTCCGACGCGAAGCGGATGTCATGTCTTGTTTTTTGCAGAGACTGGGTAAATGTGTGCTAACGCCAGTGGATTCACTTTACTTAGTTACGTAAAGTAAATGTATTACCTATTTCATAAAAAAGTATCAACAATTGGCAGCAATGTTCGAAATCTCAAAATGTCATAACGGAGTCTAGTTCACTTGTGTATTTACAAATACGAATACAGACTATCTTTGCTGAGATAGATTTTTATTTACGCATCAATCATTATGCATTGATTTATGTTTCAATATGCATACACACATTTTCAAACCTGTAGAAGTAATGAATTTTTTTTTGTATATTTTATGTGTGAACATCATAACTGGTGAGCGAACATAAACCACAAAACATTATCTTTTTTATTGGTGTTCTATACGCGAAGCCCTCTTATTCAGGGAAATCAAGTTAGTTAAAATAAATACATTATAAACAAGTGGGAGAATTTTCGATACAAACTAGATTTCTTCGAAAATTTGTATGACGGCCTAAGAAATCGGTTCGAATATGTTGCTCAAAACGACGGCCACATTTATCATGAAACATAATTTTTTAAAATTATTATTAAATCTGAACAAAATGCTAATAAAATATGAAAAAATACACAAACAGTGTTAATTGTTATGCATATCATTTAGTAACAAAAGAAGAAAAAAGGACATCTATTGCATTACATTGAATGACAGAGTATTCAAACAACGATGGCAACTAACAATGTAAACAAACAATTCCAAAATACACTTAAACGAAGACTACACACGGAAGTAGCGGGACTTTCTTCGTATTTGTATGTATTAGTGTGCACTTATCACAATATTGTGATTTACCTCATGCGTTCCCAACTTGACCAATAACAATGTTCAATTTTAGTTTTTCGAAAAGATACTTTCTTATGAAATATGTAATACATTGGTTTACTGCGTTGACCAACGCAACAACTAGTTCTGTAGCTAGTTAATTGTCGGCGTTTGCGTTTTCTAAACGACTATATATACACAAAGACGAGAGTTTACATTCATTATGCGCGAACATGAGCGCAAAGTATAGTCGACGTAAGGAAAAAAGCTATAACCTTTACACGTTCACCCGTTCACATTAACATTTGTCGCTAGTGAATCGAATTCGGTTTTTGTGTTTTTTCATGAAATTTATGTTGATAAATGATAACTAATATTGACTAACCATGCTTATTCATATTTGTATCGAAATAAATGTTTAAATATGTGACACGCACATATCGCTTAAATTTTTGTTCAACGAATAACTAGCTAATGAAAGAAATCCGAAATTTCGATAAAAATAAAATTTAATCAAAATTTAACAAAATTAATCAGAAGATTCATAATATAACATTTTATTAAATAACAGATATTTTCTTATATTTATTAGATTTTATTATCTACCGAAATCAGGCTGACATTTAATATAATACAAAATTCAATTATTCAAACATGCTTGGAAAAGAGTGATAACATTTTTTATCCTCGTTAAAAACCAAGATCTTATATAATATATTGGTACCCAGAATTAAAACGTACGCATTTTTCACCAAAAAAAAACTTTATTTCGATAACAAAATGAATGAGTACATTAACCGATATATTCGCCATGGTTAGCTATGACTTCCTCCCATCTTCTGGGAAGTTTGTTGATTCCTCGCTTGAAGAAGTCATCATCTTTCGAGGCAATCCATTCATCGACCCATTTTCGCACTTCTTCAGCATTTCGAAAGCGTTTATCGGCAAGGCTGATCTGCATTGATCGGAACAAATGGTAATCAGAGGGAGCAAGGTCTGGAGAGTACGGGGGGGGGGGGGTGATCAAGATGATCCCAACCTAGCCTCTCTTTTTTTTCTTCAATGATGTTTGCACGATGTGGCCTTGCATTGTCGTCGTGGAACAAAACTCGATGATGTTTTTTCGCTATCAATGGTCGTTTTTCGTTCAATGCTTGTGCCAATTTACCTAATTGGCGTCTGTAGCGATCAGCCGTAACCGTTTCGTTCGGTTTTAGCAGCTCATGATACACCACCCCCTTCTGGTCCCACCATATGCACAGCATAAGCTTCTGGCAATGAATATCACGTTTTGATTGTGAAGTTGATGGTTGGCCGGGATCAACATACGATGCTTTACGTTTGGGGTTATCGTAATACACCCATTTTTCATCGCCAGTAACAATTCGACTCAAAAAACTATGTTTTTTGTGCTCTGCAAGATGTTTTCTGCATGCATCGATTCGTGCTTTGAGTTGATTTTCATTCAATTGATGTGGGACCCATTTTCCAAGCTTTCTAATCTTTCCCATTGCATGTAAACGTTTACCAATTGTTGTTTCGTGAACTCCCAACTCCAAAACAAGTTCTTTTTGCGTTCGATACGAATTTTCATCCAATAATGCTTGCAATTCCGCATCTTCAAATTTTTTTGGCTGACCTGGCCTTTCTTTGTCTTTCAAGTCAAAATCACCATTTCGGAAGCGTACAAACCACTTCTGACATGTTCTTATCTCTGGACCATACTCAGGATAAACTCCAGAAAGAAATTCATGCGCTTGTGTTGCGGTCCGCTTTGAATTAAACAACAAAAGCAAAGCTTCCCGCAAATGTTGTTTTGAAGGCACAAAATTCGACATTTTCAACGTAATAAAAACTTGTGTAAATTAACTCGTGTATACTTTGACAGAAGGAATTTAATAGATTTTTTGACGCTATTTAACATACAATAGCTGTTACTGTCAAAATATACGATGGTTGAATAGATATGAAGTTAGTAACAAATGCGTACGTTTTAATTCTGGGTACTAATAATTTAATATGATGCTAAACATCATCAGAACAAAATCATTATTTCAACAAAGTTGTAGTCAAAACAGGTCAATTTGAACAAAATAAATCAATTCAAATACTATAACACAGGCATTGAAAATTCCGGTTGTCTACCGGATTCCGGTTGTTCTAAAACCCAATCCGGTTGCTCTACCTGAATTTTCCGGTTGTAGAATTTTTCCAAATTTTTTAAGAATTTACAGCATTTTTCATTCAAAAATTAATATAACTCCAAAAATGATACAAGTTTTTATGAAAATTAAGGAAAATTCTAAAAAAAATCGATGAAAACAAAAAAAAATTCTTTTTAAATACATATTTTGCGTGTTTTTTATTCAAATATTTCGGAAAAAATATCACTAGGCGGAATGTACAATGACTTATACAAATGTCTACATAGTAATTTTCTCCATATGTTTATCACGCATTTGATTTTTTTTGGTCATTAGTTCACCTTTCGGAGCAATGAAAATCTTGATGATCGTTCTGAAATAAGGAACATTTTACATTATATTAACACCAATATTACACAATTTATTAATTTGAACACTTTAATACTAATTTTCTCTGAAAATGAACATTTACCATTTTTATGCTTTACTAGACTTTTCAACAATTTTTCCCAAGCACCGCTTTGTTGTTTGGCATAGCCATACGGCTAACATAAAAACCAAAACAACCAATATGACGAGTAGTAGAATTTTCACATCTTCGATACCAGTGAATTTTGATGAAATTAATTCTTGTTTGAGAGTCTCGAATTCTTTTTTGACTTCCAATGCAGCTGCGTTGCGTTTATATTATATCCGCAACATCATAACCAGTAAATGCTGCCATACAAAATTTGCCAACGGCTTTTAAAAATGCCCAAAATCCCATTTTCTTTTTTCAACAAGTTTTTTTAACCACGATTATAATTGTCAAACGATTTAAGAGAACTTTCTATTTTGAGCGATTGAACCGTAATGATATATATTGGTTATAGAACACCAATTCAAAAAGAATTCGAGAGAGAAAATTAATCTAAACAAACCAATTATGCCATATTGCATTTGTTTGGATTGCTTGGAAAAAGATATTTTTTGATTATATGCAAAAGCAAAGTCACATTCAATTGTTTATTAAATTATTTCGCTTAAACTTCATTTTCAGCAGCAGACAATTGAATAATGTTGTAATTAAACTGCCTGATTCTTGCAATACTGAATGCCAATTATTCTGTATCTTTTTATTTATAAGATTGATAATTATAATTCAGTCGAAAACAAGTGAAATATGTTGACATAATCGAAGTTCAAATGAAAATTAATTGTGCAGCCAACATTCAATTGTTTATATAATTATTTCACTTAAGTTTCATTTTCGGGAGTAGACAGTTGAATAACCATCAGATCTTTTGTTTAGTAATTAATCTGCACAATTCTTGGAATAGAGAATGCTGATTACAAATTCTTTTGCTTTTTTTTATTTATGAGATTGTTGAAAATAATGCAATCAAATACAGGCAAATTATGTTCTCGTAATCAAAATTCATTTATTGATATTTTGACTACCGAAGTAGGCAGACTATTAAAAATGTTTTTATCAAAACCATCAAAAAAAAGTGATAATAAAAAAAAAGATCAACCGGTAATTTGATATATTACATTTTAGTAGATCAACATTTTTATTTTATTTTCAAAAAAATCTTTATTTAGACTAATCCAACAGTGTTGGGATAGTTAACTAAAAAGACAAAACCAGTTGTTGATCAAAATGAAAGCGAATCTAATAATTTAAACCAAGAAGTTCGAAATGAAGAAAATAAGTCTATATTGTCGTGATCTTGAGCTGTTTTTATTGTTTTTCAATTTTTGACAGGAAAAGAACAAGAAAATCTTTCTCAAGTCAACGAACAACTGGGTAGTTCAATGTTAAACGATACTGAATTGGCTGGAGCTGCTTCTTTAGTTCAAAATGAAAATGAATCAAGCCAAACCAATTTGCCTTCGGATTATATATTGTTTGACAAAGAATTTGATCAGTGCATTGAAGTATTTTCGGTGTTAAATAATAAAAAAGAAAAGGAACGATACGTACGATGTAAAGTTTGCGTATCAAATCCCAATATTGTCAAAATGTACAGTGCCAATAAGAAACCAGCCCAAATTACGATCAGTTCGTGTACAAGATTCAAACGCTCATACGTTGAAAATCATTTTAATCAGCAATATCATAAAGAATGTGTGAAAGCAGCGAAAATGGCAATAACTTTGCCTACTGATAAAATAAGATCAATTGAGACTCACATTAGTAAAGCAAATGAAATTCAGATTGCACATCTATCAAAACTTTTTTGTGAAATTTACGTCGATGCTAAACAGTTATCTAACAGTGCAAACAGTTGGCCTGGACGACATGTTGCTTATGAAGCTGGAAGGCTATTCAATTATCAAGATGAAAGTGCGCCAAAAAAAAAAGTAAAAAAAGCCTGTGGTTATATTTTGAAAATGAAATCCGAAAAATTAGCTCACAAATTCCACTTACAAAAATCTGGTGCTCCACACACCGAATGGATTTAGTGTGGAAGGATACATCTAATTTGCATACTGTAATAAAAAAATCTCTATCCACAATGAGTGCAATTTCTTCATACTTTCACCAATCTGGTCTATGGATGAACAGCTTGAAAAGAATTGGATCAGAAAGAAAACTTGATCTTCTGTCATTACCAAAAATTTTTGATGTACGTTGGGCATCATTTAGTTTCACATTGATCAATAATATATTGCGATCATGGCAAACGCTCATGATATATTTCAAGGAAAATGAAGACAACGACAGTCAAGCAAGCGCTTTTCTTATTTTCTTGTCCAAAGTAGAAAATCTCCGATTCATTGAGTTTTTGGCAGATTTGCTTCAAATCTTCACACGTTATCATAAAAAAAATTCAAGGTGATAACCTAACCATATTAGGCCTGATTCAAAGCATTCATTCACTCCGAAGTGCCCTTGACAATTTAAACAATAACGCACTTCTTGGGGGATGGGAAGAAGTCTTAAACGAAAGCATCGACGACATGGATGGTGAACTAATTTTGAAAGGATTCGATTTAATTCCAACAAGTGAAAATAGAAGAAGAAAGGTGCAAGACTTTGTTAACGTTCGTTCTACAATAATTGAAACAATTATCGATAAACTTTCCGAAAGATTTCAAAGTGATGATGACATTGTAGGCATATTAGAGCCATTTATAAACTTCAGTCCAAATGCGAATATTCGGAAAATTCATGAGTTGTTTGGTTCGGATTTAAATTTGACATCACTTCAACTTCAATTCAATGAATTAATTGATCAAAATATCCCAATGAAATTGGATTCCGATCTCAACACAATCATAAAAACTTTAGTGAAATCACCATCCACTTTAGAAAATTATAATGAAATTATAACTGTGTTGGACAGAATTCAAGTATGTACTCCACACTCTGCGGATGTAGAGAGATGCATAAGCGCAAATAATAGAATAAAAACTTCACAAAGAGGCAATATTTCCATACAAACTGAAAACAAATATTTGCACGTTCACTTTAATATGCCACCACTAGAAAAATGGAACCCAAAATCCGCGATTAATTTATTTTTAAATGATAAAAATCGAAAAAACTTCTCCAATGTTATTGAACGAAAAGCCACAAATGCACCCTATTATAAAGGTATTTTTACAGCAGTCGAATCTACTACACAAGACGATGATATGGAACTAACAAACGTAGATAATAAAAAACATTTTTAAAATTTGTAAAATGCCAAGAATTGAATAAATTTTCATACATTTTGTTATCATAATTGAAAATTATTTAGCAAAATGAATGTTTTGTTTTGCTTTTCAGTTTCCAATTTTTCATTTTCAGCACCATATTTCAAAACAATTTTAAAATTGAAGACCTTTGTTTTGCTTTTAAAAAAAACCGAATCCGGTTGTTCTAAAAAAAATGAAATTTCAATGCCTGCTATATAGCCCTGTACATTTGTATGTGAGTCTCCCGGTTAAGTGCCATCTAAATGAACAAACATAAATTAGATTCACCAACATTTGATACTGAATCTGAATAAAAATTGATTATGTGTAAAAATAATTAAATATTTATGTACAATAAAATATTTTTCATTATTAAATTATCGAAATATAAATATTTTTGAAATAAAATAATAAAAACACTTCATTGAGAAATTAAAAATACAACTAAAGCAAAACAAACTATTTATATTAAGTCTCCGCATGTTTATTCGATTGGCGTTTGTTGTATACATGTACTGGGTATACAATACAATACATGGGAAAGCTTATGTCAAAACTGTCAAACTCATTGTTTACATTTTATAAACATAACCTTAGTGTGGATCAATTTGCAACACGATCTGAATTACGGCATAATTGGTTTAATTTAGCAAATAAAATGTCACTACAATTGTTGTTTACCGTTTTGGACAATATGCAAACAAATAACAAAATGTTCGATCAAATCAATGGAATTCGATTGACAAGTAACGCAATTTGTTGTTTCTTCCAAAAATAAAATATATAAAAGAAATGTACAATCATTGTATTTCAATTCAGAAAATCAAAATTCACATTTTTGTTCACTATTGTGTGTGACTTCAGTAAATTAAATAAACTCTTCATCAATTCACTTCGAATAGATTTATAATTTTCATATTACAATAACAAATGAAATGTCAATTTGTATGGAAATAAACACACTAAACAATATGCGGTTATGTTTTATATAGAGTTATATAGTAAACAACTTATGTTAAGTCAGTGTCGCCTGAAACGATTACACAGCAACTACACAGTAAAATAAAATTGAAATAAAACAACGGATTGTTGTCGCTCAACAAAGAATTGGTGATTGTTCATTGTTGTTTCTCCCGAGAAAAATGTTTATAAAAATATTGTTTTAGTTCATAGCACGCAAAATGTTTTTAATTTTTTCGAGTCAAATATTTTTAAAGTTATATTCTAATCTATTTGGGTTTATTTTTATCCATTCGGGTTTTTGACTATAAAAATCAAAAAAACTAATTAAAAAATTCTTTTGGTTTTACAGTGTAAGCTTTCCCATGTATTGTATTGTATACCCAGTACATGTATACAACAAACGCCAATCGAATAAACATGCGAAGACTTAATATAAATAATTTGTTTTGCTTTAGTTGTATTTTTAATTTCTCAATGAAGTGTTTTTATTATTTTATTTCAAAAATATTTATATTTCGATAATTTAATAATGAAAAATATTTTATTGAACATAAATATTTAATTATTTTTACACCTAATCAATTTTTATTCAGATTCAGTATCAAATGTTGGTGAATCTAATTTATGTTTGTTCATTTAGATGGCGTTCGGGATCGTGTTTGAATTTTTTTTCTCACTGCATAGCTCCCTAGATTCAAGCACACAGCCGGGTGATGTACAGTTTTTCTGCACAGTTTTGCAGCACATCATTTTCTACATATTACAATACAAAATGTGCAGAAGAAATGGCACAAATCTGATTCAAATCTCTGCAATTATATCAAAATTTGAATTTAAGGCCCATAAAATGAAAACTGCATATCAAATGGAAAGAATGGAAAAAATATTTATCGATCGATTTTTCACGCTTTTCTGATCGGAAAATGGGAAAAATAAATTAATTTTGGACTATAGTTAACAAAAATTCAAGACCTATACATAAAGCGCCCAGATGCCCGGCTTTTGGCCGGACTGTCTGGCTTTTTCGAGCAAAATCCGCTGCCCGAGGCCGGACTCCGGCCTGCCCGGCCTTTTGTTCTTTTTGCCCGGCTTGCCCGGCTTTTTTGTCGAACCAATTTCAGTTTTGAAATAGATTGAAATTCAACACGAAGTAATTTTTTTTTCCAAAGATTAAATTTTGTTTTGTATCGTATTGAAGTCAATTCAAATGTTTTATCTCATACACAGATAGAAGAGTCTATAGACTGTATATACAGTATATACAGTAAAGACAATCATATTCTTGGTATAAGCAAAATTTCAGCATTGCTACTATCCATATATAAATGCTACAGTAAGTGTTAATGACAAATAGCGATGTATTTCGATGTGGATCACACCATTGTCCCATTTAAAATGCATTGAGTCAATGTAAAAACATAGGGCCGTTTGTTTACAAAACGCAGAAAAGTTTATAAACAAATTCTCCATAAGGCCTGTGTAATACAGCGCTTGCCTTTGCCCGTTCTCTTGCTTCGTTCCTTTTTGCGCCCATTTCTGCGTTTTGTAAACAAAGTACCCTATGTTTTTACATTGGAACAATGCATTCTAAATGGGACCAATGGTGTGATCAAAATCGAACTGTACAAGTGTTCAGTTTTGTGTGTTTGTAATTTGGAATCTCTTACATATTTAAATCAATAATCAATACGTCATAAAATTCATTATATGTCCACCAAAACACCATAAAAAAGTGACATTTTATTCTAAATGCCCATTTTAAAATTTGCCCGGCTTTTGCCCGGCCTTTTTTTCGTTTTCCGCCCAAAAGTCAGGCCTTGGCCAAAAAAGTATCTGGGCGCTTTACCTATACATCACTTGCCTAGGCTGATCCATGGATTCTCAGGATTTGGCCTGAATTCCATTTGAAAAAAAATAAATTATTCGTGGTCGTTAATTGAATGCAAGTGGAGAAAGTGGTATAAAGAGTTTTAAGATTCTTTTTCCAATCAAATTGTAAATATTATATTTACAATTATTTGACAAATATTATATTTACAATAAGATGAATAACTTAGACTTACAATCGATCGATATTCGTACGTCAGAGATTTTTTTCGTTCGATATTCGGTCAGAAATAAGCGAATGCGAACGAACTGCGAACGATCTTCAAACGAACGGTTCCTTGACAACTTTGAATCATAGAAAAGGAACAATAATTGTCGGTGATATGAATATTAACAGAATAGATAAAAATAGACACCGTGAATATCACAAAACTATTGACAAGTATGACTTTTGAATAAAATCAATCAACGCGCTGCAACACGTATAAGTGATACTACCCGCACGATTATCGATCATGTTTTGACCAATTGTGAAGATCATCAACATCATGTTTATATTCAAAAAACTAGGTTTTCTGATCATAGACGAATTCACATTTGTTTTGAATGAGACTGCATCGAATCCTTCGTGACAATTGTGAAATAAATTAATTTCTGCAGTGAAAACAACAAATTAAATAATGTGCAGACAGGACCAATTGGACGACAAGTTTTTCTAAAAAAAGTTTAGATAAAGGTTATTGATACCAATTCATATAAAAACATCTTGCAAACACGGAGAAAAATATTCTTGAATTTCCAATATTCTCATCAATTTTCAAATGAAATTAAAATATTAAATTTGAAATGATTACTTTTTTGAAATATAAACTACTGGTTTTTATACTCATTTACATTAATAGTCGTCTTTTATTTATTTTTACATTATTTGAATTGTGAAAAAATAAATTGATAATAACGTTATCTGGTATAATAGCTCAATTAAATCGGAATTCCGTGGATGGTATCTCTGCTATAAAAACATATCATTTGTACGCTAGTATGTAAAAATAAAAATAAAAATAAAAATAAAACAAATGTGTGTCTGTGCTAAATATACCAAAATTTGACATTTCATATCTCTGAACCAAAGGATCAGTTTCAGTGACAATTACTGAACAGAGGCAATACACACACATATACTCACGTAAGCATGAATATATATATCGGTCTCATTTCAACAGCTTTGCATGCAATGAGTACTGAGCGCAGAAATCACAGATACAAAAAGTGTTCCGTAGTGTAAATGTCATATCGTAAATGAAGAAGAAGAAGAAGTCGAGGGCAAAAAAATAACAAAACGAGAGAATAAGAAGAAAGTGGACAGAAGTCAACAAGAAAAATAACTTCTTAAACAATGGCGACCAACATGTTCCCGAAAACGATAATATTTTTATTATTTTTAACAATTCTTCAAGGTAAATTCCTTTAATACGTCACATAAATAATATTGAATTTAGTTGTTTTTATTAAATGGGTGATTTGCACAATTAATTATTGGTGGAAATGTGTGAATTAGTGAAACAAGAAGAAAAACGTATTTGTATATTTTTCCTCATCCTCTGTTGAGATTCAGTGTTTTCAATGTCCCTCTTGTTGTGTATGCTTGAAAATGCATGTGCGTATGTGTGTTGATCGTTTTCAATCATATCGCATGAATACCAATGTACAGACAAACTATCAATTGGAGCCAGTCTGATGTCTAGACAGTTTTGAAAATATTTTCTATTTATATACTGAGATGAAACAAAAAATACCGATCCACAATTGTGTGTATGGCCTCTGATTGCCATTTTTATCGAGTATCATTTTATTTAATTAGCTACATTCAGGAAGTTAAATATTAATACTTATAGTTGTTGGTTGACCTATAGGAATGTTTTTTGAAATGCACTGAGCAATGTTATGCATTTGTTTCACATTTTTTTCTCTTTCTTCGTTCAAGACAAAAAAAAATGTATGATTTTGCAGAAAATTATTGATCAAATGGTCACATTTTTTAGAAAATTATGAGAAATGATGAATTTTTACTAAGCGCATCTATTATAACCATTGTGCAATTCTTCAACAGATAAATAGAAAACATAAAAAAAAATGCACGCATATCAAATGTGCACGAATGCACTTGTTTAATAGAAAGAGCGCACCGATTTCGTTTATATTGATATCAAGTGTTGTATGTTTCTTCGATTGTATTGACATTGTGTACTGGAACGAAATACACAATATGTATATAGATTAATTTATACGAATCAAATAAATATATGGCTGAAATTCAACGTGAATTTTTTATTATTTTCATATCAATTTTTTCAGATTCAAAGGTTTTTGAGAATGAACTTTGAATTACTGTCCAATGGAATCAAACCAAGTCTCAAATAAAACGATTATTTTTAGCTCAATCAAGATACTGCATATCAAAATAGTCTGTGAAATAAAAATAATCAGTGGTTCAAATCATTTTGAGAAATGTGAAATGAATCCAAGTAATTATTTTATAATGGGTTTATTGGAATAATATTTCGCATTTATCTGATATCAAGTTGTTTATGCAACAAAATATTTTGTTAAAATCTCCATTTAAATTGAGACTCATCAGATGGTGATGCCCCTGGAAGAAAACAATATAAATTTATACAAATCCAATGAAACCAATTACCAATTAAGAACCAAAATAAAATGTTAATTATTTCTTAATATAAAACAAATATGTCATTTTAGGTATAAATGCATCAATCAAGGATCATTCATTGTCTAATGAGAACAATGCAGATATCGAAACAAGTGGAGAAATTCGTTCGGAAAAATCTTCAGATTTAGAGTTTCTAGAGAATCCAATTCAGCATATAAATCCGTATATTCGTATGAATACTGTTTCATCGATACAAAGGTAGTAAATTCCAATGAATTATGGTAATACCCATAGCACATAATTAAATTTAAAATGCTAGCCATTTAATTCAGTCTTTTGTATTCTCTGTTTCACGAAAAAATCCTTACACTCACACAACATGACATAAAACACACACAAAAAAAAACATAAAATCAACAACGAAAAATTGTTAATATTAATTCCATATGAACTGAAACGTAAATAAAAAAACACATCTAATTACAAAAGGAGCCACTCAAAATCGAAGCGACGAATGAAAAGAAGGTAACCAAACTTGACTGACGTTTTGAATTGATTCATGCACAATGTGTTTTGGGCGTTTTTTTTCTTTTGTTGAAATTTGTTTGGTTTTTTTTGTCATTTATTTCTTTATCTCAAATTGTGTGAAAGTCTTCTCTGGATATATTTGAAGTAATTTGGAAATTGGTCCAGTTTTACTATTCCTAGCTTTGTCTTCGTTTTGTTTTATTTTATGTCACGACTCACGATTAGATCAAACAGCACGATCTATTTTGTGTTATGTAGCTTCCAGTTGGCGCAATTTCAGTTTTTTGTTTTTATTACGATTTTTGTTTATCCGTTTTGTACGCGAATAAATACATTTTTATCAAAACATTCGAAATTATTCGATAATTTAGTCATTTGCATCATTTACAGGTATAAATGTTATGTGTGCGAATCGGTGGAATGTGATCATTTGTCAGAAGATTCACCAAATTCGCCAAACGTATGTACAAATGCATTACAGGTAAGATTGAACCTTTTAATCAAATTCAACATAAAATTATAGAAAACGAAAAATTTCAATTCTTCAATCTTCATGTAGTGCTGGAAATCACGTGTGCGTGACGCATCTGGCATAGAAACCGTTTCACGTGGCTGCACAACACAACATGATCATTTACCATTTTATTGCAATAATTACGTGCATCATTCACCGAGGAAACGAGACACATCTGGACAATACAATATTGAATGTTGCGATGGTAACTTTTGTAATAATGGCAGTTTCCCAGATTTACCGCCATCTCCAAATGATGACAACGAATCAACGCGAATCACATCAACTCGAAATAATATTGTTTTAACATTCGCAATGTTTGGTGCACTTATCGCTATTGTCATGATTGTTTGTATTGTTCTCTATATTAGACAACGTACTGATCACAAACAAATGGTGCCATCACGGACAAAACATGATCAAGACACATATTATGCAGGAGATGAATTACTTCGAGTCACAAGTGCCGGTGATAGCACATTGAGAGTAAGTTGGACACGTTTATTTTTTTTCATTTTAGGTAAAAAAAGGGTTTTTCTATTTAAAAATTTTTTGTTTAACTTTTGCATAGGAATACATGCAACATTCAATGACATCTGGATCAGGCGGTGGTTTGCCATTGCTAATTCAGCGAACGCTATCAAAACAGGTGACATTATTGAATTGTATTGGGAAAGGTCGTTATGGTGGTGTATATCGTGGCATATGGCATGGTGAACAAGTTGCAGTTAAAATTTTCTCCAGCCGTGATGAAGAATCATGGAAACGGGAAACCGAAATTTATTCAACCATTTTGTTACGGCATGAGAATATTCTCGGTTACATTGGTTCAGATATGACATCACACAATTCAAGCACACAATTATGGGTCTTAACACATTATTATCCGCTCGGTTCATTATACGATCATTTACATCGATCACCGTTATCACATCACGATATGGCCATCATATGTTTGTCTATTGCAAATGGTTTAGTACATTTACACAATGAAATTTTTGGTACCGAAGGCAAACCGGCCATCGTTCATCGTGATTTGAAATCGAAAAATATTCTCGTTCGAGAGAATGGAACATGCGTTATTGCCGATTTTGGTTTGGCTGTAATGAACAAACCAAATACATCACTGGATGTGGGAGGAAACCCTCGAGTTGGAACCAAACGCTACATGAGTCCAGAAATACTTGATCTAAGGTGAGCTTGCTGCTTCTTTCCAAATGTAAATTTCAATAAAAAATCAATGTTTTGCATTTTCTTTTTAAATAGCATCAATCTAAACTGCTTTGAATCACTTCGACGTGCCGATGTTTACTCATTTGCATTAATAATGTGGGAGGTTTGTCGGCGAACAATTTCGAATGGTTATTCCGAAGAATATAAAATGCCATACTATGACGTTGTGCCATCGGATCCCGGTTTTGAAGATATGCGCAAAGTTGTTGTTTTAGACAATTATCGACCATCGATACCAAATCGGTGGAGTTCAGATAGCGTACGTTTTTCATTTAATTTTTTATTTTTAGTTTTAGAATGAAAATTAATACATAAAAAGTAATTTATTCATTTATCTACAGTTATTGGGCGGAATGTCAAAATTGATGCGTGAATGTTGGCACCAAAATCCTAATGTCCGTTTGCCAGCACTTCGAATAAAGAAAACGTTACAAAAATTGGCAGAATCAGCAAGTGATGATGTTGTTTCGATGGCAAGATTTACGTGTGAAAGTCATGTGTATGACCCAAAATCAAGAGGAAAGATCGGCACACAGATAGCGAATGCTGTTTAAATACAAACAGAAAACAAATAATTGTGATTTTAAAATGAGGAAAATCACACATTAAAACCCGATTATCTTTTTGGGTGCAGTGCAGATTTCAGTAGAAGTAGTTACGATGTCAGTTACTGGCAGTCAGTATGCTTCTTGTGAGAGTTCCTATCTTAGATATAAATATTTTTGTGACGTATAAACCAGCAGATGTAAATAAAGTCACATGTTTCCGAATCTCAAAACATTTTGGATGAAATTGCGATGATAGGAAAAGGGGAACAATAATTATCAATGACATGAACACTAATATAATGGAAAGAAAATTCACACCTAGAGTATTGCGATATAATTGACGATTTTGATTTGAATTTTTTTGAAGTAAAATCAATGAACGTCATCGCACACGCATAAGTATAACTAGCTTTACGATCAATCAGATTTTGACAAATTGTAATGATCTTCATGTTTTCATTCAGAATACTTGATTTTCTGATCATAGGTGTGAAACATAAAACAACATATTCAGAGAATACCAAATGGACGAGAATATGTCGGTGTTCATCATGAAACATTTTTTTAAACATTTATATTTTTCATATTTTTCAAAAAAAAAAATGTTTTTTTCTATTAATTTTACAGTTATGTAGATAATAGCTAAACTTTTATTTTGAATTTATATAAAAATATTTTCATTAAGAAAAATTAGTCTTAGATGTTCAATGTTATTTTCATTTCACAATTTTTTTTTTCCTAGAAATATTTCCAAAAGATTGGTTATTTTTGAAATGAAAAGTATTGATTCGCATAGTCATTTCTATTCGAATTCGCCTTAATCCCATATTTGATTCATTTGAAATGAAAACAAATAAATGATATTTATGAAGAATAATAACGTTAAATCGATCGAATAATTCGATTCAAATAGAAAATTGTTTTTTTTTTTCTTTTTTTTCGTTATTCTAAATTAGAATTTGTAATATCCTTTAATCGATTCAGTTTGAAAATATCGACATACAAAATGGAATATCAATAGCAATTGCATGTAATATAGGTGAGAATCTTTGAGAAACAAAACTATATCATTAGGATGTCAAAATAAAAATAAAACAAATGTGTGTCTGTGCTAAATATACCGAAATTTGACATTTCATATCTCTGAACCAAAGGATCAGTTTCAGTGACAATTACTGAACCGAGGCAATACACACTCATATACTCACGTAAGCATTAATAAGTGCACACGTATATATCGGTCTCATTTCAACAGCTTTGCATGCAATGAGTACTGAGCGAAGAAATCAAGATACAAAAAGTGTTCCGTAGTGTAAATGTCATATCGTAAATGAAGAAGAAGAAGTCGAGGGCAAAAAAATAACAAAACGAGAGAATAAGAAGAAAGTGGACAGAAGTCAACAAGAAAAATAACTTCTTAAACAATGGCGACCAACATGTTCCCGAAAATGATAATATTTTTATTATTTTTAACAATTCGTCAAGGTAAATCACTTTAATTTGTCACATCAATGAGCAATATTGAATTGAGTGTATTTTTCAAATGGGCGATGTGAATAATTATTTATTGGTTGAAATGTGTGAATTAGTGAAATAAGAAGAAAAACGTATTTGTATATTTTTCTTCATCCTCTGTTGAGATTCAGTGTTTTCAATGTCCATCTTGTTGTGTGTGCTTGAGAATATATGTGTGTATGTGTGTTGACTGTTTTTAATTGAATACTAATGTACAAACAAAATATAAATTGGAGACAGTCTGATGTCTAGACAGTTTTGAAAATATTTTCTATTTATGCATCGAGAGTGAACAAAAAAAAAATTGCTGATGTGTATGGCTATAAACATAAAACGTCGACAATTAGTTAACACGGAAATATAAAAAAAAAAAAAATGAAAAAACCACGCATAGAAAATGTGCGTTTATACAAATGCGTTTCATTTTCAATGAATTGATGTAACTTGGTTATCTGCGGTGAATTTTTCAGTGATTGTAGTTAAATTTCTTCTATTTGGGCAGAAAATATCAATTAAGTTACCGCAATCCTTGTCAAATTAACGCCACTTACATTTTCAATATTGCATTGAATTGTAATTCAGTTTTACACTGTTAAGTCACCGCAGTGATATTTTTTACCCAAATAGAAGAAATTTAACCTCAATCACTGAAAAATTCACCACAGATTACCAAGTTACCGCATTTCATTGAAGATGGAACGCGATTTTTTTGTGTGGATGCACTTGTATGACAGAAAGAACGCGCCGATTTTGTTTTTTTTTATTTCCTTCATATTGATATCAAATGGTATATGTATGTGTGTGCTTGGGTTGTCTGCATGTATGTGCGTCACATTCTAAACGAATCGGCTAACAGAACGTAAACAAACCAATTTTTTCGAATGTATTGGAATTTTGTACTGGATAGAAACACACATTCATCACCCCGGTTTAAATGTTTCATTATTTTTATGTCAATTTTGTCAACTTTCATCAACTTTGGAACAATATCACGATAAAGTGAAAATTAAACAAATCTCAAGCAGAAAATTCATATAAATCTAATTTCAGGTGGAAATATTGTCCATACCTCAAATAAAAAATTGAATTTAAAAATTTTTTTATTTGAGATTAATTAGAACTTGAATTATTTGTAATGTCAAATATATAATTTTAGGTACAAAAGCGTCAATTAATCATCTATCGTCTGATGAAAATAATGTAGATACCCATTTAAATGCAGAAATTCGTTCGGAAAAATCGTTAGATTTAGAACTATTACAGAATCGAAATCAGCATATAAACTCGTATATTCGAATGAACACAGTTACATCGCTACAAAGGTAAGCTACAATTTTGAAACACCTGTTCATTCAACTTTATTTATGACTGAGTGGTTGACTATGAACAAGAAATAAAAAATTTGAAATAATTTTTCAAACAAGATGAATATTTGATTGAGCATTATTTGGTCCAAAATGAGTTAATAAACGTAGTGAATTCTAATAAATAAGAGTAGTCAATAAGTTTTTAAATAAACTCCAAAATTATTGAGAATTCGATTGAAAAATTTTAAATTGTAATTCATTTTTTTCGGGCATAGTACAAAAGAAATTATCGCTAGCCAATTTAATTCATTCTCTTGTATTCTTTATCTCATGAACAAAAAATTCTCTTACATACACTCACACAACACACAACATCCTAAAAAACTTAAAACCAACAACGAAAAATCCCTAAAATTTATTCCATGTGAACTGAAACGAAAATAAAAAAAACACATCTAATTACAAAAGGAGCCAAAAATCGAAGCGACGAATGAAAAGAAGGTAACCAACGCTTAAATGACGTTTTGAGTTGAATCATGCACGATGTGTTTTGGACGTTTTTTTTCTTTTGTTGAAATTGGTTTGATTTTTTTTTATTTATTTCTTTATTTCAAATTATGTGAACGTCTTCATTGGTTATAATGAGAGTAATTTACAAATTGAAACATAATCTCACCCACTTTCATATGATTTTTTGTTAATTGCAGTGAATGCGATGTTTTGTCGTTGACGGTTCAATCGAAAAGACCATTCTGTATGAATTTTGTATGATTCATGCTCATACACTTTATTTCAAATGGTTCCGCACACTATGTTTCATGCATATGCCAAAAAACAGTGTGTAAACTGTATCGATTAGCATACGCTCTGTTGGCTTGAAAACATAGTGTGCATTCAGTGTTCGGTACTAGTGTTCCGATTTTCCGGAATAAATTAATTTTTTATGATAAAGATTCAAAAAATGAATTTTATCAAGATGAGACTTCAGAAAAAAATCGTTTTGTTTTGAAATTTCATCGATACAGTTGACAGTTCACACAAACCATTGATCTCAATCGAGTTCTCTCTTTTCAACACATTCACTGTTCGAGCATTGCTGTATTTATTTCATTTGTAGATTAGCATGCAACACAAACAAAAGAACGTAACAATAAGCCGTCCGCATATCTTTAGAACAGAGAAAACACACGCAGCATCGCTCAAACAGCGAGTATGTTAGGAAGAGAGAACTCGACTGAAATCAATGGTTTGTGTGAACTGTCAACTTTCAAAACAAAACGATTTTTTTCTGAAATCTCATCTTGATAAAATGCATTTTTTGAATTTTTATCATACAAAATTAATTTAATCCGAAAATCGGAACACTGGTACCGATTCTTCATACCGCTGTGTTTTCATTCCGATTTTTCGGAACATAAATACCGATTTTTTTTTGTGAGCACGATTAGATCAAACAGCACGATCTATTTTATGTTATGTAGTTTCCAGTTTGCGCAATTTCAGTTTTTTGTTTTTATTACAATTTTTGTTTATCCGTTTTGTACGCGAATAAATACATTTTTATCAAAACATTCGAAATTATTCGATAATTTAGTCATTTGCATCATTTACAGGTATAAATGTTATGTGTGCGAATCGGTGGAATGTGATCATTTGTCAGAAGATTCACCAAATTCGCCAAACGTATGTACAAATGCATTACAGGTAAGATTGAACCTTTTAATCAAATTCAACATAAAATTATAGAAAACGAAAAATTTCAATTCTTCAATCTTCATGTAGTGCTGGAAATCACGTGTGCGTGACGCATCTGGCATAGAAACCGTTTCACGTGGCTGCACAACACAACATGATCATTTACCATTTTATTGCAATAATTACGTGCATCATTCACCGAGGAAACGAGACACATCTGGACAGTACAATATTGAATGTTGCGATGGTAACTTTTGTAATAATGGCAGTTTCCCAGATTTACCGCCATCTCCAAATGATGACAACGAATCAACGCGAATCACATCAACTCGAAATAATATTGTTTTAACATTCGCAATGTTTGGTGCACTTATCGCTATTGTCATGATTGTTTGTATTGTTCTCTATATTAGACAACGTACTGATCACAAACAAATGGTGCCATCACGGACAAAACATGATCAAGACACATATTATGCAGGAGATGAATTACTTCGAGTCACAAGTGCCGGTGATAGCACATTGAGAGTAAGTTGGACACGTTTATTTTTTTTCATTTTAGGTAAAAAAAGGGTTTTTCTATTTAAAAATTTTTTGTTTAATTTTTGCATAGGAATACATGCAACATTCAATGACATCTGGATCAGGCGGTGGTTTGCCATTGCTAATTCAGCGAACGCTATCAAAACAGGTGACATTATTGAATTGTATTGGGAAAGGTCGTTATGGTGGTGTATATCGTGGCATATGGCATGGTGAACAAGTTGCAGTTAAAATTTTCTCCAGCCGTGATGAAGAATCATGGAAACGGGAAACCGAAATTTATTCAACCATTTTGTTACGGCATGAGAATATTCTCGGTTACATTGGTTCAGATATGACATCACACAATTCAAGCACACAATTATGGGTCTTAACACATTATTATCCGCTCGGTTCATTATACGATCATTTACATCGATCACCGTTATCACATCACGATATGGCCATCATATGTTTGTCTATTGCAAATGGTTTAGTACATTTACACAATGAAATTTTTGGTACCGAAGGCAAACCGGCCATCGTTCATCGTGATTTGAAATCGAAAAATATTCTCGTTCGAGAGAATGGAACATGCGTTATTGCCGATTTTGGTTTGGCTGTAATGAACAAACCAAATACATCACTGGATGTGGGAGGAAACCCTCGAGTTGGAACCAAACGCTACATGAGTCCAGAAATACTTGATCTAAGGTGAGCTTACTGCTTCTTTCCAAATGTAAATTTCAATAAAAAATCAATGTTTTGCATTTTCTTTTTAAATAGCATCAATCTAAACTGCTTTGAATCACTTCGACGTGCCGATGTTTACTCATTTGCATTAATAATGTGGGAGGTTTGTCGGCGAACAATTTCGAATGGTTATTCCGAAGAATATAAAATGCCATACTATGACGTTGTGCCATCGGATCCCGGTTTTGAAGATATGCGCAAAGTTGTTGTTTTAGACAATTATCGACCATCGATACCAAATCGTTGGAGTTCAGATAGCGTACGTTTTTCATTTAATTTTTTATTTTTAGTTTTCGAATGAAAATTAATACATAAAAAGTAATTTATTCATTTATCTACAGCTATTGGGCGGAATGTCAAAATTGATGCGTGAATGTTGGCACCAAAATCCTAATGTCCGTTTGCCAGCACTTCGAATAAAGAAAACGATACAAAAATTGGCTGTGTCTGCAAGTGATGTAAAAGTGGGATACGATGGCGAAATTTACGTGTGAAAATCATGTTTCTGAACAAAATTTTTGACGAAAGATGAGCCCCACAGATATCGAATTCTGTTTATAATGACAAATAGAAAACAAATTTTAGTTTTCAAACGGGAAAAATCACACATTAAATGCCCTACTGCCTTTATTGACCTATAACTAACTTGGGTTATTACATTTTTAATAGAGAGTAGCACTGTTATTCGAAACAGTGTCAGCGAAAAATACAAATATTTTAATTTTTTTTTAATTTTAAAACTTAATAAATACGTGTAGATGATAAGTACTTGACTGACAAATTTAAATGTTATTCTTTCTTATACTACTATTTATCAATCTTTTCAGCTTGCAGTTGAACTGTTATTCTGAATGTCTTATCTGTAGCCTCATATTTTTTATTTAATTCGAATTAGGTTATTCCAATCATTGAGCAAATCTATATTTATAAGGACCATTGCTTAAAAGAGCAAAGGTATCATTACTATTCACTAAAGGCAAGTCATAGTTAAAAGTGATTCAATGAGGAATGGGGAAGACAACAACACAATACAATTCAATAATTATAAACCATATGCAAAAGACCGCCACTGTTACAATTGGCATAAGTGAAAATACCCATCAATAAGTCTTCTATTTTACTTCCAAATAATTATCCTTTTTTTTCTCTTCAGTGAAATGACTCTATAGAACTTCCATGTAAAAATTATTCCTCTTGAAAAGAAAAGTTTACCATAATTTCAAAAACTTTATTTCGATGGCTAAATAGCGATTTGTGAAGAACCAAATAAAAATGCAGATAAAAACTAAAAACTTCATTTATTTGGATTGTTCGTTTTTTTTGTCCACTTTATTGAACTTACAAAATATTAAAACACGAAAAATGGCTGATAATTATTTGCAATTTATTTTTTTCAACAGAAATATTATACCCGAAGAATAATAATAATGAAACAGACAAATATTGATACTGTACTATTGGCCAATGATAGCATTTTCAAATTCATCATACAAATTTCTCAATTTAACGCAATAAAGCATTGAAGGATTCACTCATTACAAGCACATTCTGCCGAGCTTTCCCTTAGCTTCTCATTCGGCTCATGTTGCTGAGATGCCCGATGAAGCTGCTTGAAATGGAATAGACGTACAATGTGGTTAAAATCGTATAGAACAACATTTTAAAAGGAAAAAAAATTGAAAAAAAAAAACTAAATGTTGGGAACCCTGAGGATAGAATTCAGACAGACAATCGTGTGAACACCGAAGGTGTGGTTCTCATAATTTGATACCTTTTGAGTATTACTATACCTTTTAGTTTATATTCATGCATCGCAATTTATGCACGATGACATGCCAAAGAAAAAGGACACATTTTCAGTCTAAAATCTTTTGTTGGTGGTCATAATTTTTGGTATGACACAGATATAAAAAGCGATATATATTTACCTTATTCGATTGATCCAGCATTGGTAGATTTATTGCGAACGATTTTCGCATCAAATTTCAGACATTCACTACGGCATTGTAAAGTTGATTGTCAACCAAATTGTTATTCATTCTCAACTCCCATTATAGTAATTCCAATCATATTCCTTCATTAAAATATGAAAATTAAATGTTTCATTAGTTTTGAATAATTCAAAATTGCAATTTATGTTAAAACCATGAAAATGAAATAGAATTTTAATGCAATAAACTGAATTTGATTGTTGGAAACCCTGAGGATAGAATTCAGACAGAAAATCGTGTGAATACCGAAGGTATGGTTTCCATAATTTGATACCTTAGAGATATTGCTATACCTTCCAGAAAAAAATCATTCATGTATCGTAATTTATGAGCGAATACATGCCAAAGTGGAAGGACACATGCTATTTATTCGTTATCAGGAAAATGAATGGAAATTAACGAAAAAAAATTTGTATAAAGAAATTAGGAAAAAATTTGTTTGAAAATTTGATTAAATTATAGATTTTCCAAGTGATCATCTATATTAAATTTGTAAAGAAATCAAATTTCAATTACTAAATCGTGGTTATGTTAGATTTATGAATTTTTCCAATAAAATTACAAATCGAATGAAGAAATACAGATGAATAAGAATGAAGAAAGGGGAAAAAATAAAAACAAATATGCTTACTGTATCCGTAGAGTCGCCCAGTGTATTTTCGGTGAAAATGTCCGTTTTTAAAATTGGAATATGAAAAATCCAATGAAAATACCCACGCACCAAATTTCATGATGTCTTCCTGTGTCTGTAGTCAAATTATGGAAGAAATAACCGATGGATTGAATGTACAGTTTCGCACGTGGAAAACGTTTCACACATGTCAAAAATTCATTGAACGATTTCTATTCAAAATACTTAAGCTGTGCTCAAAACCACATGTGGCCAACGGTATTGCAATAAAATTTAAGTACTGAAATTAAATATCTTCAAGAGATCGAATTCGAAGCCGATAGATATTGTTGCATTAAAGTTTTCACTTTTCACTCAATATTATTTATGAATTGAACTTTAAGAAAAAAAAAAAAAAAAAATTTAAACATTTCAGTAGAATAATGGCTTATGTCAACTCCACTCAATGGATCAGATGATTCATGCAATTTAATGATTGCTACATTACATCACCGTAAAAATTACAAACATTGTTCATTTGAAAAAATCCATTGAAAATCAATGAATCACATGTCAAAGTCGCTTCTTCACTTCGAATATTCAGTGTAATATAATGATCATTCGCATCGCTTGAAATCCATTTTATTTCTGGTAAATTAAAATCTCCCATTACTATTACTGTTGCGTTTTTAATCTTATTAATACTATCAATCGCATTCAACTTAAATGATTCATTCAAGTGACTCTGATAAATGTCCAGTGAAAAGCTAGGTGGAATATAAAGACAATAGATATAACACTGTTATATTATTGTTATAATACTCTGTGAACTTTCAAAAGAACTTAAAAATCAAGGCATACTTTTTCGATGATAATTTTTTCATTTTTCTCTTCTTTATTTGTTTATTTTCGTATTTAAATTCATTTTTCATACATTTCATTCAGTCTATTCAAACACACATACCTGAGCCTTTCATATAATGGAATTCATAAACTTTCAAAATATCGAGAAAAAAAAAAAACAATTGTTCATTTACGAAAGAAAAAGATGATTTTTGAATTACTTTTTTCATTGAAGAGAACAAAATGTTTCTAAAAAAACATGATTCAATTGAAGTTAAGGCTAAAGAATGATTAAATGACAAATATTTAAAATTCAAACTTTTTTGAAAAATAATTTCTATTTTATAAATCAGCTAAGAATTAATAATTTTTATAAATTTCCATCTTTTTGAAATCGATTTTCTTTGCTTTCGATGATTGTTTGTATAAATATAGAGGCTGCCAGTCTGGGTTACCCAGCATAATGTGATAATGTTTTTTCTCTCTCTCTCTCTCTTATATCAAATACAATTTATACACCGTCAGCAAATATTTTTCCCTTTTGGTTAAAATTACTACAGTCATTGTCGCTTGTTCCCTGTCGGAATGTTGAATTTTCATTTAACATGCATTCGACACTTATCTCATATGGTCGGCATCATCAAACCATTCATCAAATTGGTAGCAATTGAAAATTCATTTATTCTCATGAATAAATCCATTCAAATGATTTCGATGGATATTGGCTGGTCGAGTAGATTTTTTATTTCAGGTTATTTCTACATTTTCCATTCAAGCAAGATTAACCAACTCAAAGCAACTCTATTCAAAGTGCGGGGTTTTTTTTTGTGATCTATTATTATGAATGTCGGAAGTTGATTTTTTTCATAATATAAATATATGGAACGCATTCGTATCAAGCAAATGTTAGTGATCGCACATTTAATTAAATGTCAATCATCTAGTGATACATTACATTTCTTGTGGTTGTAATTGTAATTGAAAGAGAGATTTCTACTCTTTTCCAAACTGATATCGAGTTTTAGCATTGTAACTGTCGGTCTTACTAAATAAATAATATATCTAAAATGTAATCCACATTTTGTTTTATTGGATATGAAATTTTCTGGTTCAAATTACAAGAATGAAATCAAATCTTTGGAAAAAACCAATAATAATTAAATTTTAAATGAAGTAATTAAGTTGAAAACAATTTTTTTTTCTCTTCCAAACATTGAAATATAATATTGAACAATTTTGGTTGGAATGACGTTCATTCCAACGAATGGTTGGAAAAAACATAACCTAAATATTGTCAGTGTAGTGTTATTTTAAGAATTCTGCTTTATAACATTTATGTTTGAGCCAAAAGAAAAAAAAAAGCAAACGTAAAAATAGTACACCGGCTTTAAATGCATCGCTTGTAGTATGTATTGTACCTTTTTTTTTTTAAATGACTCCTTTTCTTTTCATCTTGCATATTTCACAACAAAATATCGATGATTTCTTTTTCATCTTCTTTATTCTTTTAATTATAAGCGCGCACCACAATACACACAAAGAAAAACGTCAAAATGTTCATATTGTTGGATATGGCGCTATTTTTGACTTTCGATAATAAAATATGGTAATAACGAAAATGTTCCTAAAATTAACAAAAATTCACATAAAAATTGTTGAAATAGTCATAAATTTAACAAAGATAGACATAAAAAATATACCAATTATATACAAAATTTTCACTAAAATCGTCAAAAAAAAAAAACACACAAAAATTATAATAAAACTAATTATTTATGACCATTTTTATATAAATTTATAACAAACAAATAATGACATATTATCACATGCCGAAGCGTAAAAGTCGAATTAAAAATCAACAAATCGAAACGATACTGAAAAAGAAAACCAACTAAAACAAATTATTTGAATAAAATGTTTTCAAAAAGTGAATCTGACGACCATCGATTCAACATACCGTTGATTCATCTAGAAAAAGAAAAATAGACAAATCGCCAATTCACACTGATACAAAAAAATTCTGTTAGAATCTTGGAACAGTAATAATGAATTTGCAATATTTTGTCAGTGAATTAAAAATGTATTTATTTAATGAGAACTAATAAGCAAATATCACCTTTAATATATAATTTCGAATTTTTCTTTTCCATAATAGGCTTGAAAATAATGGTGAATAGAAAAGAAATTCTCGTTTAAACTCATACAAACTAATGGTTAGCAATATAGAGCGTCGTCAAAAGGATTTAAAAGAGTTAACGTAAATGACTTTTTCTATATTAATTTTTGTATGACATAAAAACATTCTGTATGTTTAATCTAAATTTACATTCTTCTTATTATCGTTGGCTTATTGAAGAATAAAACAAGTGCATTGCTGATTTGAATGTGTCTTTATTAATTTAACGTTTCCAATTTTCCTTCAGTCAACACACAGACTCTTTATCAATATTAAAATAATGAACTCGGAAGGATATATTTACATGCAAAGCAACGGTGGCGACTAATTCGGAACGTTTAATTTTCGTTTGATAGTTTTCGGCGCTTTGAAGGTGATGAAAGAGATAGAATCTCTTTCAGCTGGTTAACGTTTAATTTCTTATATCCATCAGTCTCTCCCACAACATCAGAAATGAAATGCTATAAATTGATATTATTGCATTCTTACTCTTGAATAAAAGCTGATGTTTTTTTCTTCAAAATTTCAATGTTAGTATTTTGGCCGAAAATGAACAATTCAGCCGCATTTTCTATATTAATTTTATCAATAAGATATTTAGGGAAGCTCTCTATCCATCCTTCACTATATTTGACTTCGATGAAATGTCTATGATCATGTAAAATGAATATTATTATGTTCATATAGTATTTAACACAAAAATGGATATCTTGGATCATCTAAATATATTTTTTTAGAAGCAAAATATTATAATTTTATGATATTTTTCTCACTCTTGAATATAGTTCATCGCTGCTTTATTCAAATCGTCCCATTTATAGGTATAGGCGAAAATCAGGGCTTCCGTCGCATTATTAACATTAAGTGTTTGAATCAAGCATTTTCGAATAGTTTTATTAGTCCGTTGACCATCGGAAAAGTTTCTGTATCAAAGTAGAATACATTATAAGATTTATTGGTGACTGAATATTATATGTATGAATTTTGAATTATATCTCACATATCGATAAATGTCATTGTTGCCTCTTTTAATTCACTAGCCCTATAAGTGTGAGCTAGCATCAGCATACTAGCATCAGCATACTCCCAATTTGTTTTGATAAAATAGATGTTGAACAAATGATATTACTAATCATTACTTTATCGGCGCCAACCAGTAATTTGTTGGCTAACTTTCGAATTTTTTGGACATTCGTTGAGTATATGTATCGAATCATCTCTTTGATAACATCATACTCGATCATAGGTGTGAAATTTTGGTACTAATTAGTAGATTTGTTAGTAAATCTACTAAGTAATGTTAGTATTTTCATACAAAATTTTGCAAATCTATTAACCAATCTACTAATTAGTACAAAATTGCACACCTATGTACTCGATATCGCTTATTGTGATTTGATTTTCATTGTTCTCTCTAATATGGTTTCAAAATATGGAATTCGAGATAAAATTAATTTGTGCACATTAATTTCTTTTGTTTCACCGTCCATCGTGCAGATTATTTTGAAATCGGAATCCAAGCCGGTATCCAACAAATTGTCGAGATATGTAAATAAGCTAGATAGGTGAATATCGGACTTTTTCTTCATAGATTCTGGTGAATTTGAATCATCAGAGCTAATGTCTAGCTGTGTAGCCTCCATTTCTACTTAAAAAAAATTGAAAAAAAAAGGGAAACAGTGAAATTGTTTAATTAATGGACAAGTAAAAATTATATGTTGTCGATTCACACAAATATATAAAATTGAATTTATACAATTATACCTATTGTATATGGAAATGGGAATATAACTTTTTTCAATCAATCAACTTCAACCAGATTTGATGAAATTTTTGATATTTTGTTTTTAATGAAACGAAAAAAAAAAAATGTTTTATAATAAAAGATAAAATTTCGTTTTCAAATATACAAAAATTCTTACAAACACGACGATGCGTCAATATGCTGTCAACATAAAACACAAAATGAGAGAAATTCAACATGGTTGACGTCACCGTTTTATACGAATTCTGTGTATTTGCTATGTTTTATTTGTAGTATTAGATAAATTATGTGTTTTGTTTGATTTTCATGGCATAGAATACAAAATGAGATAAATACTCCAAAAAAATAAGAAAAAAAAAAATCTCTTTTCTGCAGAACATTTTTTTCCTCATTTTCTTTCATCTACTTTGCGCTTTGTAGCTTTTTCCCCACATTTAAATACAATATTGATCTATACAATTCAGATGATGTTATCTAACTATTTTGGAATGTGCCAATTTTTCATTTCTAAAAATGACTTTTTTTTATTTCTTTTCACCCGTTATTTTCATTTCTGTTATTATTATTCCTTCATAAATCGAAATTCCAAAATAGCGCCATATCCAACAATATGAACATTTTGACGTTTTTCTTTGTGTGTATTGTAGTGCGCGCTTAGAATTAAAAAAATAAAGAAGATAAAAAAGAAATCATCGATATTTTGTTGTGAAATATGTTAAATGAAAAGAAAGAAGTTCCATTGAAAAGAAACCATTTAGAAAAAAAGGTACAATACATACTACAAGCGATGCATTAAATTTTTTTTTATAATGAAAGCAAAAGAATTGGTTTTAATGAAGATTAATTTTTCACTCTTTGAATTTTGTTTCATTTACAATATGAGTTGGTGATGGGTTTACTTGAAATTAATCGATAATCAACAACAACATAAAATCTTTTTTGAAATAATAAATGAATAAAAACTTGAACACGTTTTGATTCAATGCTATTGTTTTTTTTTTTCTTAGGTACTCTTTTTACTCTTTTTACTCTAACATGAACGAAAATATAAAGGTACACTCAAAACGAATCCAACAACAAAATACATGGTAAGGAGGACCATATTAGTAATGGTTGATGTAGCTCGGTGTGTGAGAGAGAAAATCATGCACATATGACTTTTTGCTATATGTATGCCACATGATGTTAACATACACAGAGAGTTTATGTGTGTACTAGGGGGAAATGAATCGCAGCGAATCCCAATTTATTTGCAAAAAAATGATCAAAAATTTGAAGATTCTCCTATTATACTTGAAAATGAATAAAAGATTCGCAAGGATTCGCATTTGATTATGTGTTAAAAAGATGCGCATAGACACGCTCGCAATTGCAAATCTCTTTGTCAACTTCACATGTAAATGAAGAATCGTAAGATTCGTAAGATTCGTGAAAATGCTTCGATTTCTCTAAAATTTTGAAAAAATTTGCAAGAGTTATTTCCCCCTAGTGTGTGTAGTACACACTGTGTACACGTGTATAAGATTGGTATAGCTAAACTACTTTTGTGCATACTGATGTGCTTAATTCAGCCGATTTAAAATCAGAACGTTCATTGTATTTGTTTTTCAATTTTATTCTATAATTTTCTTTCTATAAAGTTTTCAAAATTCATTTAATCTAGCTATTCAATGTCCTGAAGTTTAATAACTTTAGCAATTTTTGTTGCAGCTATATAGCTCTTGAAGTTTTTTCTGCCATTTTCATCTAAACACGCCTTATGTTTCAAATCACCTTCAACTCGTACATGATCTAGTCGTTTTAAATGATTTCGAACTAGATGTCTTAATAATTTCTCATTTACAAGAATGGGAATAAAATCCGTGTGTTCTATCTCGATGCCGTTTGAATCTCTGAAAGATTGACATTCAAAATGAAATTGATTATTGAAAAGAGTTAATGAATGATGATACTTATTTGCCCTTACTTTCTGAAATAGTGTGAAGCTAGAATGAAACTGCTGAAAGTGTCGTGATTTTCAATATCAAAACAGATTTGAGCTTGAAGTTCAACCTGATTTACATCTTTTATTTCAAATGGAACCGATTTCTTCATATCCAATTTGGTACTGTTTTCATTAGTTTCCACAATTGAATCTTTAATTTCAGAAATTGTTTCCACATTTTCATTCGTCTTACCATCATCACATAGATATATTTTCTTAGCCATGACCTGAAGTGATGTTCCCATCTTTCCGCTTTGTTGTGTAAATTGTAAAGACCGCAAATTTCCGGTGATGAAAACTTTTTGATCGGTTTTTGGTATGGCCGGAAGATTATTGACCAAATTTCCAAGAAGTACAACCTTATGTACATCACTAAAAGCAAAGAATATCCAATGATTAGTAATTTTTTTTTTTGAATTGAAATTGATAAAAGGCAATACTAAAATGCATCTTTGTAAGTTCTCATAAAAAATATTCTTGTATTGGTCGGTGTGGCATGAAACACTTCGGATGAAATGGAACCGATGAGTTTTACTGTATCTAAAAACCAAAAAGGAAATAGAACTTTTGTATTGGTTCTTCTTCTACGACGAGTATGAGCGAAATTGAATAATATTGTTTTAACAAAAAAAAAAAAAAAAAAAATAAATTTTTACACTCACTTTTTGGTACAGGATTTGTGGTTATGAATCGAATTGTTTGCAGTGAATGCCGTACTAGGCAATTTGACAAAATACACATTTGAATTGGGATTTTTTCAAAATGTCACAAAATCAATTGATGTTTTTTTAAGCAAAAAACCGATATTTGATAATAAAAGTCCAAATTTTCTTTTCTAAGCAAATCAATTAAATCAGATTTCAAATCTGTCAAAATCGTTCGACTTTTAACTGTCAAAGCATTAACAAATACTCTTATTTTAAAACTTGACATTTAACCAAAAATCTACAATGAACAGAACATCACCAAAACACTGACAAATCAGCACTTTTATTCTACTGTGTCATGGAAACGATAACATTGAATATGAATCGGTTTCATTCCAATTGGATCTCCATCATTTTTGCTCTTTCTTGCACAAACACATATTTATGTATGTTTTACTGAATATGCGGATACATTTATTGTATTTTGTATCGATGGAATTTCCAACAAAAACAACATAAGTAAGAATCCAAACATATACATTCACTCGCTCGCTCGTTCACCGCCAATTGACACTTACTTGAGGAGTGAAATAAAGAGAAGGAGAATAAAAAAAGAGAAACAAAAAATAAGCGGATCAACGGCAGCTACTTTGCAAGCAAACAAAACATCTTTGGATGACTAGTTGTGTTGTGTTATTAAGACACGAGCAGTCGGTTCTGTGACGAATGCGTGCGCTTTGCTAACTGATTTATTTCACACGCATCTCTTATTATTTTAGATTTTAAAGTTTTCATTTTTCAATTCGGTATTTACATTTTTAATTTAATTTTCAACGTTTTCATTTTCAACGAGTGACACTAATGCGTTAATAATTTTTGTGATTTCGTTTGTTTGGTTTTTTTTCATTTGTTTTCAAATTCTTTTTTTCATTTGTTGCTTTGAAACAATTTGATTTATTCTAAATTGTGACATTTGAGTGTGACTAACGAAACAAATAAAGAGAGAGAAAGAGAGAGAGAGAGAGAGAGAGAGAGAGAGAGAAAGAAAACAACAAATGAAATGACCAAAAGTAGGAAAAAATAAACAGAGGAAACAGATAAAAATAATATTGAGAGTACGATGAAAAAAAGTCTATCATTTATACAAATCGGTGAAAAAACTTTGTACATTTAATTTCAAACGAAGCAAAATTTAATCAGTAGCAAAAAAGAGAGAAATAATTAGACCAATGAAATGATAAACGATGAACACCAATAGTGTGAATACACATGACAAAAGTTAATAAAATGAACGGAATGAGCGAAAAAAGACACACACCGAGGAATGAAATGAATATGTTTAGAGTGTGTGAGAGAGAGAGAGAGAGACGATGATGTGCACAAAATAATAAGCATTAAATGAAAGAAAGAATAAAGCTATTTGCGGAGAATGAATGCAATTTTACGCTCATTTTTTATCCATTGTCTGCTGATTGATGCGGCTACTTTTCTTAATGAATTATAAATGAGATTCGTTTTCCTTTTTGCGTTTTTGTTGTTTTTGATATTTTATGCATCCAGTTGAGAAAACACAGCTTTCGCTTCTCTCCCTATCTTTTTCTCTGCTTTATTGTGAATTTTTTGTGATTATTTTCACTGATTCTTTGACTCAGTCAAACATTCGTGGTATCGGTTTGTACGGATTAACGCTTGTGAGTTTGTGTGTGTATCACACCAGTATTCATGTTCAAACAATTTAATTGATCGTAATAATGAAGTAAACGCCCGTTTTACGGAATATCCAGAATATACACAAGACTGATATCTCCATTTTAATTATGTCTTTCTTCTTTCAAGAATAATGTTCAAATTCACCAATGACGCAAATTAACATATAATTTTAATTGTGAAACTAATTGACACACAAGTTCATCGCCATCTACAATCGCAATCAAACGTACGTGTAATATCATACGGGTTTGCATTATCATTAAGAAAGTTGGAGTCCATTATTTATTGATGTTATATGGTCTTCACATTTACGTTTGTAAATGGCCTTAAATTTTGTCAATAACCATAATTTGCCTCATTGAATTCACTAACTCCACCTGATCCCGTTCCCGCGCTTATTTCAGACACTATCTACATTTATTTGTTTATTTGTTTTTGTTATTCACTTGCTTAAGCAATAACTTAAAATAGAAATATCAAACGTGCATTTTTATTTATATTTTTTTTTTGTTGTTGTTGTTTTCTTTTCTTCTATTTTATTTTTACAGTTGATTTAGAACAAAGACATCAATCACTTGATTTTGTGAAGCTGTGTATATTAGTTCAAACAAGAGAAACAACAAAGAAAACAGAATCGATTTCATGATTTTTTTCTCACTGGCTTTAAATATCTACACTTATGTGTTAAATATTACATAGATAGAAAACCTCACAAGAATATATTATTAAGACACATAAGAACGAAAAAGAGAAATTGATCGAGGTTGAAAGAGGGAGTGAAATAGCCAGTCTATAAAATTAAAGTATATCACCCACTTGTGTAAAAATGCCCGTTTTTCACACAAAAACCATCGAAAGCATTTTGGAACCTGTTGCATCACAGGTAAGTTATATTCAATTCATACATTCCATTTAAAATTTGAAAATTTTGTTGATTCATTCATACAATGTGCGTCCCTGCAATTTGTCATTCTGAATGCATACGCTTCAAAGTCAATTGAATGCGATCAAATTTTATTATTTTTGCTTTGGATTTTTTTGTCAAAACTGTTGTGTGTATTTCATACAATTTGAAATAATGGATTTAAATATTAAAAAAAAATCCAAATTGCAAAAACTGAATGGAAAAACAAAAAAATTTATTTTCTCTGTATGTTGAGAATTAGTGTTGAAAGTGATTTGATTATTTTTAAACATCGTGCAGCACAATTGCGGGCACAAATATGGCAAGAAAAATGTCCGCGCGCGGGTAACGTAAAATACGTGAATCTTCTTAACGTTATTGTGCAATAAATTGAAGCTAGTAAAAACGCAAACCGATGTAAGAACATTTTTTGTTTTTCATTCTCTCTACTTTTCATTAAGAGATTGACTAAAGAATGAGAAATAAAAAAAACAACATTTACAACACTCTCAAGCTATATTGAAATAGCTATTTTTAAAATACACGAACATTCAAACATTCGCAAGAGTTCTGCTAGTCTTCAATGCTAAAGTTTCTTTTTCATTGCCGGCACATAGCAAACCTAACACAAACTAGTTTTTGTGTTGGAAGTATCAATGACAAACCTGGTGTACGTCTCCACTCTCATCACGAACTATTGGTACATTTCAATCATAAATCATAGAGCAGTCAAGTGATCACTTTCGTCGTAGTCGCCGTCACTATTTTTCTATCACTCTCTCTCTCTCTCTCTCTCTCTCTCTTTCTGTTTCTCATCGTGCCAGGCCCTACATGACCAATAAATTAAAAACACCGTTTCGATGAACATCAATGAACAAATCTATTTTTATCATTCATTTATTGTCCCAATCATATTTTCGTCATATATTATCTTTATATATAAATAAATATTTATCTAACAGTCTGTAATGGGTTTGATGGGCAGTTAAAAAGGTTTTTTTTGAGCTTTTGGTTTCTCATCGTGTCGAAATTCATTACATTCATTAAAAGCACAATACATTACACTGCTTTCCGATTAAATCTGTTCCATACTCTTAGGGTATTTCCGTTTTTATTTCCATTAACTCATTTCTCCATCAGGCCCATATTTGCTATTTGGTATATTTTTGCCCATACTGAATGACTCATCCGTTATTTCTTGGAATTTTTCAACCATGTAGTTTTTATAACGCATTCAGAAATCAATTCAGAGTTCTACCCCCTTTTGTCAGGTCTAATCGCTAAATATTCACGATAAAAAATTTTTATCAAATATTTTTTTCTCCAAAGATTTGTTACAGAAAAAAAAAAAAAAAAAAACTAAAATATTCAAGACGCTCACGCAAAAGGTGAAAACATTTTTTTATATATATTTGAGGTTTTTTTCATTGAACGAGGATATTACACAAAACTGGCGCCGAAATATAAACGTTCTTTTCGCCGTGCCAATTTTACAACTTTGATTTAGCAATCCGTTTTATATCCAATGCGTATCATGAAAATGGATTTTACAACCTTTCGCTTATTGTTTTTGGTTCTATAGCTGCTTGTAATACCCATATCAATTGCACTTATCCATTCGGTCAATACACGACATTCCGATAATTTTTGCAATTAGATAATCGCATTTAAGACATTCGTTGATATTTATCAATGCATACATACACTTTGTCATGTTAGATATATTTGATTTGATTCAAATTAAGCTGATTTTACATGCAAAGAATTTATCTTATTTGTATCAAAAACAATGATTGTTTTTATTGGTTTTAATGAAGCAACAATGAGTTTGACAATGGCATCGAATGGGCTTGAAATTATTGAGAAAATTGAAATAAATTGACTTGCATTTTCTGTGGCCAACATTTGTTTTGGAAGGAATTGTAAATAGAATTGTACAAGAATTGTGTGCCTTTTTTCTTTCGATCGTTTTGTGTATATTAAAGAAACATGACAGTCTGTCATAAACGATTTTTTACAAGAAAAGTATTGAATCAAATTAAATACAAACAAATCAAAAATAAATATCATAAGTAAATCTTATTTACAGAAAGCATCAAATGTAAATTATTGACCGTTGATTGACGAATAGTAAATATTTTAATTAAAACGAGAATGTATCACTCGAAATCAACGCAAAAAAAAACATTCTCTATGAATTCTATACATCAAATGGCTACAGAAAGTAAGAAAGATAGAAAGACTGAATTAGCTGGAAAACGATCATTTTAAACTTGACTTATTTAAGTTGTAACTACGACACCCGCTCAAAATATACAAAATATTGTACATTTTCTCTATTGAAATTCAAACGAAGACGAAGAGAATTCGTTGACGTTATTCGTATGTTTACCAAATATCATTAGTTAATTAATGACTTCGAATTCGAACATGGGGATGACGTAACATTCTATCTGATTTCAAAAGAAAATCGGAGCTTATTTGAAATATACATTTAAAAATCACATATCACATTAGCGCCGAAAATGTTTTGGAGAAATGGTTCCTCATATATTTATGTGTGTGTGTATGTATGTATTGATTTATTCAGAACGATAAAATGAATTCCACAACCGCATCATTAATTTTAACAAGAAAAAAAAAACAACCAACCACAGGGAGTAATTTATTGAAAAATAGTGAAAATTGTTCAATTAATTTTGTGTTCATTGAGCAAGATAGAAAAAAAGCAAACCGATAGAAAAGTGAGAGAAAAATCACGTAAACGAAAAAAGAAACAAGAAGAAGGAAAAAACTGGGCGTCGGTGTTGTATTCAGTTTTCGGCTGTGAATAGATTTTATATACTAGTGTGGCGCAAAAAACGAGGTGGTGTCTGTGGGCTATTCGTATAAGTTGTATCAACAATTGAATGAGTCGCCATGTATAACGGTGATTCGGATCAAACAATTTGTTATTCTTAGGCGATTACTCATTTCGATCGCTTGATGTGTGTGTGAACGTTTTTTTTTTTTCAAAACTGATTTAGATTGTTTTCTTCGTATTTTTCATACGAAATGGGTTGATCTAACTTCCTCAATATGAAGATTGTCGTCCTTTATGTGAATTAGTTTCTGTTTTATGCTTTCATGTGGGTTTCTATACATTTTCACGACTAAGAAGAATAAAAAACAAAAACAACAACGTAAATTGAAGCATAAATTTTCTGCGTGAAAATAATTTCATAAATAAAATTGAAAAAAAAAACGGCAAAATTACCACACACTCTCTCTCTCTCTCTCTCTCTCTCTCTTTCTCTTTCTTTTTCTCTTTCTCTTTCTCTTTCTCTCTCTCTCTCTCTCTCTCTCTCTCCCTCCCTCTTGTTGCTTAATGATGAAAACAGCACTCACACATACATACACTCTCGCTTTCTAGCTGTTGCTCCCATTTTCCTTTCTGAAAAACAAAAAAATAAGCATGAACGAAAACATTTGTTAATGAAATCATTTATGATTGAGAAAATCTATAACATACAAATAACTTGTTTACATGACCGTGAGTTGAATACAACACACCAATATAAATATAAATATGAATATAAATATTCAAAATGAAGTAATAACGAAAAAAACATACCAAATGGATTCCAAAATATTTTTCATATTTCATATTTGCTCACCCAATTTAAGTTTGTGTCAATCATGTTTGCTCTTGTCAATAAAAATGTTTACAGTATTTTGACAGGAAATTAGAAAATGAATATGAAATTTTTAAAAAAAAATTCATATTGTGAAAGATCAATTTCAAGAGAGTCTTTTAAAGTGATCAATTTGATTCGATAGTTCTATCAATTATACACTATAATTGAGATTTGATTTGGTGATATCATATATATTAATAATAATATAATGTTTTATTGAAACGAAGAAATGTATTGTATAAAGCAGGGGTCTCCAAACTATTTTTGCACTGAGTCAAAAAACCACTATTTTTAACAATGGAAAATATTTTTTCTCCCTTTTAATCTGACTCATCATTAAAAAGTTAATTATTGAAATATTGCAGTTTTTTTACATAAATATCTCTCAATATCTAGGGGGAAATAACTATTTGCGTATTTACACTATGTGCAGTTATGTGCAGTTGTTGCTTTCATGTTGTTTCCTCTTCTCAGTATTGTGTGTAAATAGATGCGCATAACAGAGGCAAATACGCACAAATATCCTTCTGTCATATGCAGTATATACAATTATTTGCAGTCTATTTGCACCGTTATTTCCAGTGTTCTTCGTGGGCTTGCTTATAAGCGGCTGCTTTTTTTAAGCAGCTTACATAAGCCAGCTTGTCAATACGGTTCTGACGCATGGATTAATAATGCGGTACGCTATTCAAAAATACACGGCACGCTGCGTATTGTGCCGTATTGTTGATCGATGCGTCAGAGCCGTATTGATAAGCTGGCTTATTTAAGCAGCCGCTTATAAGCAGGCCCACGAAGAACACTGGTTATTTCCCCCTAGCTCAATATTTTCAGAATATTTAATTTTTTTAATTATGAACTTCTCTATTATTGCTTCCATTGTTATAAATTTGAAATATAATCCTCGAAGGTGCAATGCAATTCGATACGTGCAATGCAATTCAGTCAGTGAGTCGGTGCTTGTGTGTTGGTGTGTTTGTGAATTCAATATAATTCATACTAAAGTATGCAAACAAAAAGGAGACAAAACTTACGGAACGGCGGCATCGTTGACGTTTGTGACAGTGGCATAATTAAAATCCAAAACAATTAATGTAAAATGATTGTTCCAATATAGAATGAATTTTAGTTTCAACATTGTGTTGCGAGCCACTTTTCAAACGCATATTTTGGAGAGCCCTGGTATAAAGTACGTTTTTATAAGTTCCTTGTGCTTCGAATTTCATTTCACTTTTTCAATTATCCGACTTGTATATCATGAATATTTAGCATTTTAAAAATAGAAATTACACTGAATTTGAGAGAGTAGTATTGTCTATTTTTTTTTATTACATTTTTAATTTTCATTCTGATTCTTATTTAAATACACTATGGAAACGTACATCAAACCAGCAGATGTTTACAATTGACTTTCGTTTTTCACGACTGTGTATCTTTGTATCTGGGCATATGTTTGTTTCATTTTCCGGCAGCCGGTCAGTTTTTCATTTTCTACACATTTGTCAATGGACGTGGAAATAATTCGAACACAACGACCCGTGTGGAAATGAAGTGACTGACTACTTTGAACTCTTAGCCGGCTGACTATGATTGACTTTTTCCAGTACAAAAAGTAGTTGTAAATCAAATCAACTATAGTCAGATATATATGAAGTTAACTATAATCGTTTTCAGTTGGTTATTTTGGGATCGTCGGCCAACTGTGATTGGTTTTCATACAAAATCAACTAAGCCAACCAGTCAGTCAGTCAATTTATCTCCACACGGAAATGGAGTGAAATAAGTTATTATCATAACGATGATATTTATTTTTACGTTTATAATGGAAAAATTGCATTCCCAGTAACTGTACATGTTCAAGCTACTGTCAATAGAATCGAATTGAAGAAAAAAGAATTTTTTTTATCATAAATACATGTTCCAAAATCGTTGAAACGCTATTAATGAGTTTGATGTGAATTTTTATTGAAAATTGTACAAAATTGTTCGATGTTTAAAAGGTTTGATGTCGTAAGTAAATACAGGGAAATACAGGAAAAGAATAAGAAGAAAAAAACATGTCTAAGATGAACAGGTTCAAACCGAAAATTGGCTTGTCGAAAATAGTCTTGAGCGCATATTCCATAGTTACATACAAATAGACATTTGCTTCATTTAATTCCATTATATGCCCGCATACAAAACCGCTACGCGTATACATAGACTAGTTTCGATTTCGTTCCCATTGTGCGGTGTCATGAACATTTTTCACGCTGTACAATAAAGCCGAAACAAACATAATTAAGGTCTGTGTATGCATTACATAATTGCCAACAAAACAACATTAAAAAGCAAGAGAAAAAAATAACATGAATTGGCACACTAACCAACAGTCAATTCAAAGTGCAACAACAACGTTGTAGTTTCGTTTCGTTCCATTTCTGCTTTGTCTTTGCAGGAGAAAGAAAAACGGCCAAGAAAATAATAAGAACACACAAACACATTTTCGATATTAGAATAGAAAAAAAAAAAAACTAAAATGAAGGAAAGAAGGAAAAAAAAATACAAATCTACGGATTAATGTGAGCTAATTCCTGTACAAATATAGATAAAATGACGCGATAAAGATTAAACACGAACAAAGAAAAAAACAGTTGTATTTTCTTCTATATAAATATTTTCGTCGCTCTTCATTGACATATTAGGGCTAATAAACTAACATTCAAGGAAGGTCAAACATTTGAGCACAGAATATCAACTTGATACAACTCGAATTGTATTTCTCAGCTTTCCTTCTACATACACACGTAAAACCAATCGTAACATAATTATGGAAAATTAGATAACGCTCATATTCCCAGGCGCTGTACAATATTAAATTTGTATGGCGCTCGGAAATAAATGTCAAACGAAAAACATCAAACAACAACAAGTATTTAAAAGAAAGATAGTTTCGATTTCGAATAAAGTGGCTGAGACAGAGCATATACGATTTCATTAAACAACCAAATATGGTAATGATTCTGATTTAGTGTAACGCTTGTTTTGTGTAAATTCTTCCAAAGCGTCTCATCAAACATACACAGAATCCATGCAATCATTGTGCACACACAGACACATGCTTACATAAACGCACACACAATTCATCAATTTCATCTGAGTTTGTTCGATTTGCTGTTTCGTTGCGATTTTGTGCTTGGGTAATATTTGATTGGTTTTTAATTTAATACCAGTAGAAACGATACTAATTGAAAAACTAAAGGAAGAAAAGAATGAAAAATAATATCATCGTATCGATATTATATTCGCCAATGTAATTTTGTTATCCATATATGATGTGAGAATGCTTGCGAATGAAAAAAAAATCGAAACGTGATCGCATTTGACTGTGATTTTGCGGACGAACATTTCTTTTTTGGTCATTGCCAATGCTGAAAAAATAAGAAAAAAATGTAGCATATGTTATGTTAGCCATTCTTGCGTGTAAATTGCTTTTTATTTGGAATCATTTTGCAAATATCTCATCTCACTATGACGCTAAATGATTTGTTGAATCATTTCGCCCATGCTCTTTTCCCCCATTTTTCCTCCTGTATATGAATTTATTTCACCAAAAAAAAATGTATATGAATTTATTTCATTTGTCACTCAAAAATAGAAATATTCGCAATTTACTTATTTGGTTTTTATTTTTGACATTAGGTATCCCGTTTGGTAATTTTGCATGAAGAAGCCGAAGATGGAAATGCTATGCCAGATCTCAGCCGACCTGTGCAAGCAGTATCCTCGGCCGTTGCAAATTTGATTAAAGTTGGAAGAGAAACTATCACTGGTTCAGATGATGAAATTTTAAAACATGAAATGCCTGCATCATTAACACGCGTTGAAACAGCTTCGCATTTATTGGAAGATGCAGCTGCAATGTTGCGTGCGGATCCATATTCAGGTCCAGCACGTAAAAAATTAATTGAAGGTTCACGTGGTATTTTACAAGGAACATCATCACTTTTGCTATGCTTTGATGAATCTGAAGTACGGAAAATTATTCGCGAATGTAAGCGCGTATTGGACTATTTAGCTGTATCTGAGGTAATTGATACCATGGAAGATTTAGTGCAATTTTTAAAAGATCTCAGCCCATGTTTAAGCAAAGTATCACGTGAAGTCAGCGCTCGTGAAAAAGAATTAACACATCAAGTGCACAGTGAAATTTTGGTGCGTTGCTTGGAGCAAGTGAAAATTTTGGCACCAATTCTCATTTGCAGCATGAAAGTGTATATTCATATTGTTGAACAAGGTGGTAAAGGTGCTGAAGAAGCATCAGAAAATCGTAATTATTTAGCTGCACGCATGAGTGAAGAAATTCAAGAAATTATCCGTGTACTTCAATTGACAACATACGATGAAGATACCAGTGAATTGGACAATTTAACGGTATTGAAGAAAATTCAAAATTCAATTATCAACAAAATGGGACCAGCACTAGATTGGCTGGCTGTAAGTAAATCACTTCGATTCAATTCGAAAATTTTAAACAATTTTTATTTTTTGTTTGAATTTGTAATTGTCTTGAAAAATTACAAAATATATTATTAGAGCAAAATTTCATTTAAATGCTTTTAACAAATTCCAGAATCCATATGCACTGCGTGGTGGCGTTGGTGAGAAAGCCCTTCGTCAAATTCTTGATAATGCATATCGTGTAGCCGATCGTTGTTTACCACAAGATGCTGCCGTTATTCGGAAATTAGCTGATGATATCACTAAAGCTGTCAATGAATTGTGTGATTTGCGTCAAGCGGGCAAAGGTAATACACCACAAGCCGAACAATTAGCTCGTGAAATTCGCGATAAACTCGGCAATCTTGAACGTGCTGTTACAAAAGCTGTCGTTGGTGTTGATAAAGCCGGTCATCAAGCTGCACACACCGTAAGTTATCTAGTAATATGTTAGAGTGTGTTGTTTTTTCAAAAGTGTTTTTCTTTTGTTTTAATTTTCCAACTAAATTTAACATTGTATTTATTGTAATGATCATTATCATTATCATTATCATTATCATAAATTATCTTATTATACATTATCATCAACTTATATGGTATTCATATCTCTCAATTGAAACCGAAAATTAGGTGCAAGGCCGACTTGAACAAGCCTGTCGGTGGTTACAAAATCCAAATATTGACGACAAAGGTGTCGGAAAGCGTGCAATTGATTTAATCATTGATGAAGGAAAGAAGGTAGCAGAAGGTTTACCTGGTCATCAAAAGGCTGAAATTTTGCAATTGTGTGACGAAGTCGATAGTTTAGCAAATCAATTTGCAAAATTGTGTGCACAAGGTTTGGGAAATACACCAGAAGCTCAAGAAATTGCTCGGAAATTGAATGCAAAATTGCATGAGCTTAAAGCAAAAATTCAACAAGCGTTAGTGAATCGTGTTGTTGAAGATTTCATGGATGTGTCAACGCCATTAAAGCAATTTTCCGATGCGGTTAATGTACCAGAAGGAACACCGGGTCGTGATCAAAATTTTAATCAAAAATCAAACAATTTGCAAGCATTTAGCGATCGTGCATCAAAAACTAGTCGAATGGTTGCTGCTGGTGGATCCGGTGGAAATAAGCGAATTGCTGAAGAGCTCTTAGGCTCAGCAGCTCAAATTGATAGCCTTACACCACAACTCATTTCAGCCGGTCGCATTAAAATGAATTATCCGGCTAGCAAAGCTGCTGATGAGCATTTAAATAATTTAAAACAACAATATGCTGATACCATTTTACGTATGCGTACATTATGCGATCAAGCCACCGATCCAGCTGAATTTATTAAGGCATCCGAAGAACAAATGCAGAAATATACATTTTTGTGTGAAGAAGCCATCCGTAATAAGCAACCACAAAAAATGGTTGATAATACATCGAATATTGCACGTTTGGTAAATCGCGTATTATTGGTTGCTAAACAAGAAGCAGATAATTCGGAAGATCCAGAGTTTATTGCCAAATTAAATGCAGCCACGAATAAATTGGAACAAAGCTTGCCATTGATGGTTCAAAATGCCAAAGCAGTTGCTGCCAATATTAATGATCCAGTTGCTGCATCACAATGGCGTGAAGCAAACAAAAACCTATTGAATGCAGTGCGTGATGTTCGCGGTGCAATAGTTACACCACCAGAAGTTCCAATCTTGCCAGATTTGGCATCACTCAATTTAAGACAACATGGTAATTTATAAAGTTTTTATTTTCATTTATTTGAAGGAAAAACGGTTTTTTTTATAATTTCTCTGGTTTTTTTCTTTAACAGAACAAATTCCACCCCGTCCACCATTACCAACCGAAAATCGTTTTGTACCTCCTGCTGCACCAGCTCGCCCACCACTACCGGCTGAAAGTGATGACGAAGCAGCCGTTTTCCGTCGTGCACCATTGCCAAATCAACCAATTCTTCTTGCCGCTCATGGTTTGCATCTAGGGGGAAAAGAACCCTTTTTAAATATATACTTGTTTATGGGATATTTGCTAGATCTAAAAATACACACTGTATCATAAATATATGAAATTTCTAGTGAATATTCGATTCATTTTATATCAATAAGTTAGCTTATTATAGCAGGGAATAATTTTATTATTGAAAGTAAAAACATTGTCGTGATGGCAAAATGATTATTACTTAAAATTGAGATTTGGTAGCTGAATGCATCACGTAAAATGATTTAATTCAATTTTCATTTGTTGTTTCTCCTTAGGTTTGCATCAAGAGGTGCGACAATGGGACTCACAAGATAATGAACTTATTGCCGCTGCCAAACGTATGGCCATTCTAATGGCACGTCTATCCGAACTTGTACATTCGGATTCAAAAAGCAGCAAACGTGAATTAATTGCCACCGCCAAAATGATTGCCGAAGCATCTGAAGATGTTACACGTCTTGCCAAACAATTAGCGCGCGAATGTACAGACAAACGTATTCGTACGGTGAGTAATAATAAAGAAAACGTTTGGTTCGATAGCATAATTAATTTTTTTTTTTTTCATTTTTAGAACTTACTCCAAGTTTGTGAACGTATTCCAACTATCGGTACACAATTGAAAATTTTGTCAACTGTCAAGGCCACTATGCTTGGTGCTCAAGGTAATCAACATTTACAATTCTCGTTTAAAAATATAGAACTCGCGATAAGATATGAATGAATTAATTGAATGGAAATATTTTTCGTTTTAAAGGTTCGGACGAAGATCGTGAAGCCACCGAAATGTTGGTTGGTAACGCACAAAATTTGATGCAAAGTGTTAAAGAAACAGTTCGAGCTGCTGAAGGTGCAAGTATTAAAATTCGTTCGGATCAAACAAATCAACGGTTACGTTGGGTTAGTGTATATATTACGAAATATTCACAATATTTAGAAAATTCACAATAATCACAATAATTATTGAATATTTGTTAAAATGTTCGTTGTTATTTTATTTTGTTGTAGGTGAGGCGCCAACCTTGGTATCAATATGCATAAGAACATCAATACTGTCCGCATTGTAGCGCATGCATAGCCCATCATTAAAAACAAAGAAATTTATCAACAATCGAAAAGAAAAAACAAGAAACAGCGATGACCTACTAAAAAAAGGCAACGACCAAGTGCCTCATAAACAAAAAGAAATTTTTTTGAAAAAAATGGATATGTGTGTTTGTGGTTTTTATGATTAACAATGAAAAAAAAAATTATTATATGCCAAAACGACTCAAGTGCCTAATTTATATTTACAAAGAAAAAAAAAAACAAAATACTATACACAAATTTGAAATTTAAATAAAAAAAAGTAGATTGTTTTAACGATATATTTACAAGAAACAAAAAACGGAAATCAGCTCCACTAATCGACAGCAATTTATTTATTGCACTTTGATCATAAGTCAACGGAAAATATTAAAAAAAAGAGATTATGTTCGAAAATTAACAAATAACGTTTTATATTAAAAGAAGTGCCGTACGGCTGAATACAACGAAATGCGTAATAAATTCACAACTGACCAAATTCTTTCTGTCATTTTTTTTTTTGTCATTCTCAAACATAACAAAATGTTTTTTTTTTTTTCTTTTTAATTTTAAGAGAAATACAATCTTGCAACTGTTGTTCTTGTTGTTTGTTTTATGGAATTGATCATTTGTTGTCGCATATCTTCCGTTATTCTAATCCAAGTGCAACTTAAAAGCGTCCAAGTCCAAAGCGTGTTTTCGTGTAATAATTTACAATTTCCGTTAATAATTTTTTTTACTTTTTTCCTTATTCGGATATTTTTTTTATTTACAGAGAAATATTGTAGCAAAAATGCATTTAACAAAACCCATTACAATTGCAATAGTCAATATTAACGAATAGACAAATTGAATTATTAAGTTTAGAACAATGCAATAGATTTTATTATAGATCTTTGTGTAAATTGCTTTTGAATAATGAACAAATTGAAGTAAAATGAAAAAATATAAATCTAAAATATTTAATCTAAACAAATAAAATCTTGATGGTTTTTCAGCCATCAATTGTTTTATTATTTGAAAATTTGAAACATGCCCATAGTATAATTTATGAGAATCACACAGCAAAAAAAAAAAAACACATATAATGTTATTTTCGATGGGAAATTCTCTTCTAAGTCTTCATTCAAAAATTATTTTTTTTGAACTGACAAAGTTTTTGGAGCAATATTTCAAATTATTGCTGTTTTCTTCTAGTTTCTTCCTAATTTTCTAGTTCTCGTGATGGTTACTATATATTATATCCCTCTGAATATACACACAAAAAACATTTGGGGTATGTTCATGATATTCATTGGTGACAATATATGTTTACCACAGTTGTACCTGATTCTACCACATGCAAGTTTTTATAAATATGTGCGCATGTCGAACAGACTTATTGTGAAAAAGTTTTGCTGTCAAACTAATACTATGTCACATTTATTACGTTGCATGTGGTAGAGTGAAATACAACTGTGGTAAACATGTATTGTCACCAATGAATATCATGAACACACCCCAAACGTTTTTTGTGTGTAGTTGATTCCTTTTAAAATGATAATGAATAGTCTTTAATTTCCCTGCATATCATCACACGAGTGTCTAAAAGTTGATTAAAACATTGAACTTTCATTCTTTTTTACAACAAAGTTTTTTTTGCTTCGAAAATGTCGAATTTCGTGGCTAAAAAAGTGGTTTTGCGGGGAAGTTTAGTAACATTCATTTGAAGAAAACCGCAGCTGAAAGTTATCGATTGTTGTTAGAAGTTTACGGCAAACATTCTCCAACTCAATGCACTAGTGAACACATACATTTTTTTGAGCCGAATTGTTACTGGCGATGAAAAATTGGTGTATTATGACAACCCATAGCGCAAAGCATCGTTTGTTGATCCCAGACAACTTCACAATCAAAACGCGATATTCAATGTCAGAAGCGTATGCTGTGCATTTGTTGGAATTCGATTGGTATCGTGTATTACGAGCTGTTAAAACCGAATGAAATGGTTACAGCTGATTGCTGCCAACAACAATTGGGCGAATTGGCAAAGAAACTGGACAAAAAACGAACATTGATAGCTCGAAAACACCACAAAGTTTTATTTCATGATGATAACCAGACCACATCGTGCATACATCGTTAAAAAAAAAGAAAAGAAAGACTTGTTTTTTCATTTATTCTTTTATGAAATTGTGTGCAAATGAATTTTCGATTTATTTGACATTCTCAACCTAAAATTAAATACTGTTTAAAATGACATATTTGGTTTTTTAGTAATGATGAATACGTGTTGTGTAGCATTTTCGTTTATTAAGGATGATATCTCATTACAAATGAAATTTGTAATACTAGTGGTGCCAATTACTGCCGCATCATGTTGTAATGAAATTTCCTTAGTTCACAAGTTCGCCGTAAGTGACAACAAAACGTGTCATCCCCTTACTTACAAATGACAATGATAAATACAAGTAGTAGAAAAACCCGGGTTTTGGGAGTTCCCATAATGTAAAGGGTGATTCAACAATAGGTACTTTTTGAAAATTGAAAAAAAAAAAACATAAAAAATTCAAATGAATCGAAAAATTTTTATTGGTCCTTTGAAGAACCATCCTTGACATTTACTTTTTGAGAATAATAGTTTTCAAATGTTGGCCGCAACTGCGCCGTAGCTCGTCCTTTCGGAGGTTCCAATTTTCGATGACGCGCACAAGCATTTCGACCAGTATGGCACGAATAACGCGAGTTATGTTGGCCTCTAGCGCTTCAATCGTAGCTGGCTTATCGGCATACACTTTAGACTTGACATAGCCCCAAAGAAAAAAGTCTAAAGGTGTGATATCACACGAATGAGGTGGCCAATTGACGGGTCCCAAAAGTGAAATCAATTGTTCGTCGAAGTTTTGACGCAATAACACCATCGTATCAACGGCTGTGTGCGGTTTAGCGCCGTCTTGTTGGAACCAAACGTCGTGGAGCCCATTGGCTTCAATTTCAGGCATTAAATAATCCGTTACCATGGCGCGATAACGAGCCCCATTCACGGTAACATTGACGCCGGCCTCATTTTTGAGGAAATGGACCGATGATCCCACCAGCCCATAAACCACACCAAACGGTTGTTTTTTGTGGATGCATCGGTAGTTCTTGAATCTCTTCAGGTTGTTCTTCACCCCATATACGACAATTTTGTTTATTGACGTAGCCATTCAGCCAGAAATAAGCCTCATCACTGAACAAAATTTTTGTGTGATTTGAATTTTGTAGGCCTTCAAGCCAAGATCCTTCCATAAAATTCGCCAGGTGATTCCATATGACAGGCAAATTTGTTGAGCACGGTGTCAATTTGATTCTCAACTGTCTTCACCAGCACTTTCAGCTACTGCCGCTATATTTTCTTCACTACGCGCTGGGCGTGGTCTATTTGGTCGATGATCATCCAATAATGAATATTGGGTCTCTAATTCATTGATGGTATTGCGAATAGTGCGCTCAGTAGGTCGATTATGTATGCCATAAGTTGGCCGAAGTGCACGAAAAATATTTTTCACAGAACGCGCATTTTCGTAATATGATTGAACGATTTGTAAACGTTGCTCGGGCGTAAGTCTTTCCATGATGAAATGTCAATGAATACTGAATAAAATAAATATGGTGGTTTGACAGTAGTCACGCGTGACATGTAAAAGAAACCCTATTGAAAAAAGTACCTCCTGTTGGATCACCCTTTATTTTAAATATTTGCTGTCGAAATTGGCTCTTAGTTCAATTTTTCGCCACTAGTGGCGCTTTATGCAACACCAAGGAGACATAATTTGACAGTGACACCATGCAAAATCTGTTTAATCTTACCATGAATTTGTAAGATCAAATTGTCAAGATCAAATTTTTTGCATGAGACAAATAATAGAGAAGTTCCATGAAAGAAACAAGGATATGTATGTATGTTTTGTCGATTTACAAAAAGCGTATGATTGTATACCGAGAGCTAATTTGTGGTCAGTTTTGAGTGAATACGGAGTGAATGGTTTTCTTCTGGGGGCAATTAAGAGTTTGTATAAATGCTGTGAAGCCGCTGTGAGAGTGGATGGTGAATTGAGTGAATGGTTTGAAGTGCGAAATGGTCTCCGACAGGGCTGTACAATATCACCGCTTTTATTTATTATTTATATGGATAAATTGATTAAATCAGCTAATTTGAGGGGTAACGTAGTTTTGGGGGGAAATATTATCTCTGCCCTTGCATATGCAGATGATCTAGTATTGTTTGGGGGCTCAGAACAAGAGCTACAAAACAGCATTAGCGATTTAGAAGCGGCTTGTACGAACTATGGAATGACCATTAGCAGTTCAAAAACACAAGTTATGCATATTGGGAAAAATCGGAAGCAAGTGAATTGTCTGTTGAATAAGAGTGTGCTTGAGCTGGTGTCTCAATTCAAGTATTTAGGCTGCATCTTCTCTGAAGATGGCAAGCTGGATAAGGAATTTGAACATCGCAGAGTGTATGGTAATAAAGTTGTTGCTCAACTTAGGTCACATGTTTTTAATAAGCGAGAGTTGAGTAAAGAAACGAAGTTGATGATTGGGTCAATCTTCAGACCAACTATCACGTATGGTAGCGAGAGCTGGGTCGACTCAAACAATTTAATTCATGGTTTGGAAGTGGCTGATATGAATGTTTTGCGTATGATTTCGGGAGTGTCGCGTAGGGACCAATGGGAGAATAGAATTAGAAATGAGAAAGTGCGTGAGGATTTAAATGTGGATTCGGTTGATGAGGTAGCAAGAAAGTCGAGATTAAGATGGTTTGGGCATGTACAGCGTATGAATGATTATCGTTTACCAAAGTTAATTTTGAATGCTGAAGTGAATGCACCGAGAGGTAGAGGTAGACCGCGGAGGCGATATTTGGATTCGGTTAAGAACGATTTGAGCGAAAGGGGGTATGATTGGAATGGGGAAACTCAAGACCTGGCTCTCGATAGGGTTTGCTGGAGAAGAATTGTTAAGGGGCTGCCATTACAAAATAGACCAGACGCTGAAGGGCAATAATGGTCTTTAAATGATTGTTGTTGTTGTTGTTGTTGCGAAGGTTGTCTGGATAACGCGACGTTTCACCATTATGGATAAACATGTGATTCAGATAATTAGTGGCCTTTTTTGATCACTGCTTGAATATTAAGACGTCCGATTGAAGCTTAGCTCTACTTTCAGGCGTTAAACCATTCAAACGCTCACGATATTCAGTAACATGTTAACTACGTTTCAAACAAAAAATGTACCGAATCTTATCGTTGTCAGCAACAAGATCACGGTTAATCTGATTTTGAGTGCTATGAGCACCCCAGCCATAAGTTACTACACCGCAAAAAATTGTAGGGGAAATATTAATCTCATGACAAGTGAATATAGCGAATTACCCGATATGTGGGGAAATTTCTCTGCAAACCGATTAAACGTCGAAATTCTTATATGTAAATATAGTTGTTGTGGCTCGGTGAAATAATTTATCCCGAAAAAATTATGTTTTTTCAATATATTATTTAATATTTACCCGAAAATTTATAAAGTTTAAACATTTCTTCCACTTAAAAATATTTCGGAATCAAAATATTCACAAGTTTGTTAGGCGCAAACAAAGTAAACGACGCATGACAAACAACAACTATATTTACATATAAGAATTTTGACGTTTAATCGGTTTGCAAGGAAATTTCCCCACATATCGGGTAATTCGCTATATTCACTTGTCATGAGATTAATATTTCCCCTACAATTTTTTGCCGTGTACATTCCCATAGTCCATAATGGGATCAATGAGTGCCGCAGCCATATCATGTTTGATATAATTGGGTATAAAATGCTTTGAGTGATGAATGCGATTTAACACACTGTACACTTTCTGCAACTTACACTTATCGTGATTTTCGTTACAAAGAGACAATACCGGAACTCATTTGGAATTGTTTTCATTATTTTTAAATTCTTTCTCACAGCAAATATAAAAGAAGAAGCACAACAACACAACATAGATAAATGAACGTAGTTTTCGTGCTGATGTGCGTGCTGTCTCTTTTTCACAAACTCATTTAACGTGACGATGTGTGTTCATGCTATCACTTTTATCTTGCTTTTATCACATTGCAAATGAGCATTGAATTATGTATTTGAAAGAGAAAAATGAACCGTCTTGGTGCGTGACAACACAGAAAGTCATTCAAACATAAATACACTTCTCGCAAATGAGTACATGAATGTGAACCGACCTTAAACTTCGTTTAAAAATACGATTAACTTGGTGAGACTGTAATTGATAGATGAATATTGTGGCAACTTAACAGCATGTGCAACTGTCATCTAAGTTAGTTTATTTAAACTCAATATAAAATTGTTTGGCAGTGTTTATTTATATTCGTTAAAATTGTTTATTGCAATATCATGCAATGAGAACGGACCACTATATGTCGTCCTATGTACTAAAAATTTGAATTTTTTTTTTTTTACAAATTTTACTTTGAAGTCTCGTGCCAGTTTTTAGTTTTTCTCAAGAAATGTGGCGTCGCTTTTTCATTTACTTATCCATTCTTCGGAAAAACAGTTTCTTTTCGAAAAGTCTGAATCAGTCATCTCATTCGCCTCTCCTCTTAGCTGCGTGCTCTTTCGTATCTCCTACAAATAGGCAATCTCAGTTATCCGGTAGGAAAAAGGCAAAAATAAATTAATTTTTGACTATAGTAAAAAAATTTCAAGACCTATCAACTAGAGGTGTCTTTTGTCCAGACTGATCCATGGATTCTCAGGATTTGGCCTGCATTCCAAGGCTTCCTATTTGGAATTTCATATAAAAATATACATAAAATTATCTACACCAATTTTTCATGAAATTCTAAACAGGAAGCCTTGGAATGCAGGCCAAATCCTGAGAATCCATGGATCAGCCTGTGTAACTGACACCTCTAGTTGATAGGTCTTGAAATTTTTTTTACTATAGTCAAAAATTAATTTATTTTTGCGTTTTTCTCACCGGATAACTAAGAAAAATCAATTGGAAATTAAACGTGGGTTTCTTTCCTCTTTGAAATGCAATTGAGAGTGATTTTATACGAAAAATCATGAGACTTGGTATAAATTGAAGTTTATACTGATTTTTGTAGGAGATACGAAAGAGCACGCAGCTAAGAGGAGAGGCGAATGAGATGACTGGTCTGAACACAAACAATATTTTTTTTTAAAAACTAAAACAGAAAACAAAAATGGCAAACAAGCAAGATTTTCAAAAGTGTTTCTCACAAGATAGAAAAAATGTTCAACATTTCAACGGTGATGCTGGATTCGGTGAAAATAAAAACGATTGGTATAAAAATTCTGAAGAAGGCAGCGAAAATTCAGTGGAAAACGAAAACGAAATGTATGTTTAGCTATTCTTTTGTCGAGAGAAACATTGTACTGATTTACAGTTTACAATTGGTTTGACAAACATTTTATACGTATATTATACGTCGTATAATTTCTGTGTAGCCGAAGTTTTTTCCCAACTCTCTCAAAATTCGTTTAAATGAAATATTTTTCTGTTTCACAGAAAATTGTTCATGATTGCAACAAAGCATGTTCTGATTCAGTTTCTATCGGTGGTTATGGATACATCATATTCAAATCACCTACCTCGATTGGAAATGTTGCTTTAACGCAAATGTTGCACATAATAAACAGTCGAGAGGTTGTACCCAAAAAACCCACATATGTTTCGAGAATGAATAGAATCGATACCAAATCGCCGAAGGCTTCATATAAAGCTATAGATGTGAGTTTTACTGACGAAAAAAGCAATATAAAAAATACCTAATTCAGTCATTTCATTCCAGTCCGAAATGCTTGACATAAATAGAGATGCGCATTGATATGGCGATGTCATAAACGCCATCCTCTAAAGATTTTGGTGCTACAATACAAAATCAGTGTATTGATTTCATCTTCTCCTCCTCCTTTATTTTTCTTGTTCTTCTTTTCTGCTTCTCTTACATTATAGTACCAATATCTTTGGAAGATGGATTTATTGTGTAAGATTATGACGTCACATGCATTTGCATTGACAGTGCGTCTCCTCCGCAAGAAGCCAACTCAATGTTGTCGGGAAGTGTATCAGCGCCAAGTACACACAAGGAAAATATTTTATGACAGCTGTCAAAGTAATTTTTTTTTCCAAATACCAAAATTTTCACCATACAAAATTGTAAAATTCTAACCAAAAAATTTTTCGAAATCAAAATTTGGGTTATGTTCCCATAGAACAGGCACCGCTTTATACCATTAAAGCTCTTTCCTATGTTATACTATTGAAGTGGAGACGCCATTCACTGTACTTCTATATAGTAAAACTTTAATGGTATAAAAGCACTGTCAAAATGTGCCTCGTTCTTTGTTTGACAGTTCACACAAATAATATTTCTGTGAACCGCTACACAGAAACATGTAGAATAGGCGCTTACATGAACCAACCTATAGAATTCCATATTTCTACAGTGTTCTGTGTAGAAATGAAACTTTACTGCCAACTGTCACCCAAATCTGTCTGACAGATCATATATCAAACAATCATAGTAAATTTGTGTTAGACGGTGCAATAATTCATTCGATACAACACCATTTCTTTATAATAATAAAATTTAACTGGCATTAATTTTTTTTTTAAATTTATTTGTGGTTTTTAAATGTTGAAACATGAATGCTGAATTGTTTCAAATATATTGTTCGTGTTAAATATCGCAATGAATACAAAGCTGTATATATTCCCATCAACGAATTAAGTGTGAACAAATTTTTGAACAAAGGTTTGAAAACATTTGAATCAAAACGCTTCAAATAAATTTTTATTCATTTGTGATAAATCATATATTTAATTTGATAATTGCTATTCAATTTTTAAATTTTTGTATTGCATTTTTCCGAATGTGGAAACAAAAAATCACATAACCTCAATGTGTATAGTACTTGCGGCATTTGGCATTAAAACAAATGGTACACTGACATTAATTTGACAGCGAATACTACAACCTTTGTTTTGAAATGTCATATTTCCAACGAAAATTGAAAAGTTTACAACCATGGTTGGAATTCTATACATCACAGATTTGTTTGTACTAATACCAACTTGCTTGAGCGCGCAATTGAAATGTCACATTTACAACCAAATACGCAAATGCTTTGGTATTAGTGCAAACAAATCTGTGATGTATAGAATTCCAACCATGGTTGTAAACTTTACAATTTTCGTTGGAAATATGACATTTCAAAACAAATGTTGTAGTATTTGCTGTCAAATTAATGTCAGTGTACAGTTTCGGTTAAATTGACAAATGCAACATTTCTTTCACAGTGTCATATTGTTCGAAGCCTATCTTGCTACAGGAATATCCTGTAGAAAACCAATTATCTACAGGCGGAGCACTGTAAGCGTCTATTCTACAGGTTTTTGTGTAGCGGTTCACCGAAATATTATTTGTGTGTTAACATAACCTTATTTCCTTGTGTGTAATTTGGCTAGGTATAAGAAGCGTAGTCTATTGTGTAGGCTATTAGTTAAACGTACATTTATGTAGACCCTACTTCAAGTTTCTTTTAACAATCCTTTCGGGTTTTCTAGTCTTGAAGATCGTACTCCGCTTAGAGACACAATAAATTCGCTATTAAATTCAAGTTCATCTAACGATTATAATTATGAGTTAGGCTCAAATTCGTCTCCCGTTTTATCTACACCGAATAACCGATGTCGCATTAGTAAAGATGAGCATTGCCTCTTACGCCAATTGTACGAGTACGGTGTGAAATTGAATAAATATCAAAAAATATTGTGAAAGCCCACGCAGTGGACTTTCATGTTGGTGATTTCATGCACGATTTATATACATACAACGTTTTCATACCAAAACAAATGAGTCGTGCATTGAATGCCACAAGCAAGTATATCAACAACGGCATAAATTGAATGGCAATTACTTTGCAAACAATCTCACATATACACTGGATTGTACATACACCATTACGGAATGCAAACAACAAATTGTATCTTTCTGGCGTTTCCTATGGTATAGTCAGTGCACATTGATAAATCGTATAGGTGGCGTCAATGTCTTGAAATCAAAGCTCTTCTCATGTTAAAAAATACAACGAATGCCACATTGGAATAACTGAGATTTTCAGAATCTTTGAATTCACACACACATTTGCGTTTAGATGAAAATCAGCTAATAGAGAGAGAGAGAGAGAACGTAGATACATATTTTCGTAAAGGCAACTTCTATGACATTGTTTCCATGCTGATTTCTCATTCCGAATATTTCCGATATAATTTACGCATTTAATATTTACTCATTATTATTTTTCTTTCTTTCTCGCACAAAACAATTAAAGGTGGAATATTCGCATTTGATATGAGACGCATTTTTTCTTCATTCGTTTCATCTTTTGTCTCAGTAACACACCACTTGATTTCATTTTCATTTCAACGTAACAATATTTCAGTTGAGCACTTGTGTCTATATAATATAGCATATAACAAGAATCATACACAATATAGACTATATTGTGTATGATTCTTGTTATATGAATCGCCAAGACGAAAACCCGGACATATTCTGACAATACATTAAAGCAGTGACGAGTTCATTGCATTAAAGTGTAACCTTTCCATACAAAATGCATGGATTTTTTTATTCAATTGATTCCACATCAGCCGGTTATTTCTGTTCTGATTTTCATATAGAATTTCAATCCTTATGATCAATAACATGCAAATCTTTTAAAAAACGACTTTTAAAAATGAAAAAAGAGAAAAAACAGAATTTTAATAGCATTAAAAATCTATTCATGGAAATAAAACAATTTCACGATATAATACAATAATAATATATAAATGTCTTTGAAAGAACTAAATGTTATACAAAATGCGTTTTTATTGATGTTCCATTATGTGTTCAAATTATCTGGTATTTATTGTATTGTTATTGCGAGAGTTGAATGTGAGGATTATCGATAGATAAACCGAAACGAAGATTGCCAAAAATTCATAAATTCCGTTCACGTTCATAAAAAAAAACGTGCAACTAAACCGAATGAAGAAGAGTAGAGTGGATTATTATGCAGCGGGAGGAGAGCAAGAGATAATAATCCAATAATTTTTCAGTGCTGAAGAAATTTAATCTGAAAATACCAAAATGGAAAACTGAATGCCGAACTGAAAGAGAAAAAACACACAAACCAATATCCATAACGAAAAGGTAGGAGAGCGAACAGAAAGAAAAACGAATAACCAAACTCAACTCAAACCGAAACTAAATAATGTATTAGTAAATAAGATATGTCGCTTTCTTCTCTAAAATGCAATACCATTCAGTTAATTAATGAATAATGAATCATATGTGTTTTTCGTTCGCTAAACGTTCACCACACCGTACGATATTGTTTTCAATCATAATTAAGAATGATTTATTGGTGAGAAGTGTTGGAAATGGATGCAGAATTCTTCATAGAGAGCATATACTGAGAGCATATATTGACATAGAGAGCATATACTGTCTCATATCTTATACACATACTTCCATGGGGTTATTTACTATTGAATGACTTTACCGAATGTCAATAGTACTAGCAGGTACTTTGATCAATTTGAAATGTACTAAGTGAAGACTGAATGTAAAATGTGTATCCATGTACGCGTATACTGTCGCTTCGTTGTTGTATGTTTGTGAAGCAAACTCACACAGAGAGAGGTGCTTTGCTTTGATGTGCGCGGCTTGTGATGCAATATACACACACCGATTTCAAATGTTGTAATTCAGCTACATTTAGACAAACTGAAATGTAGTAACGATACTCTGTGTGTGTGAGTGTGCTTCACGAACATATAACAACGAAGCGACAGTATACGTGTAAATGAATACACTGACATTAATTTGACAGCGAATACTACAACCTTTGTTTTCAAATGACATATTTCCATGAAAATTGTTAAGTTTACAACCATGGTTGGAATTCTATACATCACAGATTTGTTTGCACTAATACCAATTTGTTTGAGCGCGCAATTGGAATGTCACATTTACAACCAAATACGCAAATGCTTTGGTATTAGTGCAAACAAATCTGTGATGTATAGAATTCCAACCATGGTTGTAAACTTTACAATTTTCGTTGGAAATATGATATTTGAAAACAAATGTTGTAGTATTCGCTGTCAAATTAATGTCAGTGTATATTTTACATTCACAGTCTTCACTCAGTACATTTCAAATTGATCAAAGTACCTGCTAGTACTTTTGACATTCGATAGAGTCATTCAATAGTAAATAACCCCATGTATACTTCAAATATATAAATATACATAGTATAGTTATTGATATTCAGCACATATTTGATATTCGGAACCCATTCAATTTGAACATGCCATTTCTATTCATTTTGCCACAAAACGATCGAGGGTAAAATCTATAAATAGAAATCTAAATCAAATTCAAAACGAAAAAAGCTTCGCCCGTTTATACACACACAACGTAAGCTCCAACCAAAAAGCACAAAACACAAAAAAATCGTTGAAAATCAAAACAAAAGGAAAGAAACAAAAAGCGAACAAAATAAACCGAAATGAATGATATACTTATATAAAAAAAAAAAATATGGTAAAGTCAAATCCAAAACTTAAGTCAAGAATAAGCATAGTAATAATAATGACAATAAATCAAATGAAAACCGAAAAACAGGAAACAGGGATTTTAATGCAACCGCAATGCTGTTGTTTAATTTCACCTTCGGCGAGTGCATATTGATTGGTGGCTGTGTTCTATGTGGATGCAGTCAACGGGTCCATTGTCTTCATTTCGATGTTGGTATGCATCAATATCCGTACACACAAGCAAATCTGTGTATAATTTTTCAATGTATTATTCCAATACGGAAAAAATACGGAACACTCCAGAATGGAGTAAATATGTATTGGTTAACTCCGATTTGGTATAAACGTCACATAGGAAACTGGGCTTTCGAACGATTGTCAAAATTTTTTGCGCTAAAATTTCAGTTTTCACCAATACATATTTACTCCATTATGGAGTGTTCCGTATTTGTTCCGTATTGGAATAATACATTGACAAATTATACACAGATTTGTTTGTGTGTATGATGCGGTGCAATTTGGCGGCGGCTACTGTTGCCACTGCCGCTGCCGTTGTTATTTCGATCATCATTACTGTTTATTTGGCTGCTGTGTATTGTGACGCTATCAACATTCGACGTCATCTGTTGCGATGTAGACGGCTCTGTTTCATGTTCGGTGTGCATTTTCGATTTTGTTTTGCGCCGTCGAATTAATAAATGCGATTTTGGTTGGCCCGTGCTGCTCGTACTGCTGTGCAATTTATTGGATTCCGTTTCAATTACTTCCTACGATTGTGGATTTTATAGAAACACATGTAAATATTTTTCATATATTGAGTTGTAAAAGTTCGCCATCCTTTTTTAGTTTCGAGATTTTTCATAACTAAAATGGTTTTTTTTCAAAATTTTCACGTTTGTGTTACATAAAAGAATTCAATAAAAAATGATAGTATTGTTCAAAGTTAGATAATTATATAAAATGGAAATGAAATTATCATGTTAAAAAATGGTCTACAGTTTCTATAATTAAATCATTTTTCAATTCTTTTAATGTCTGTTTTTTCACATTGCAAATTGAATGCTAAGTTAATGTTTTTCATAGATCCTTTTTTCTATCTAGATCAGATATGAGACCAAAATCTTAGGTTTTTAATCTTGCTTAATCTGAAGACATTAATTGATCTAAGTTCTCTAAGTCTAAAGATAAATCTCATATATGATCTAGATTGTAGTGTAGATTCATTCAATGAGGCAAATTATGGTGTTTGATAAAATTTAACGCCATTTACAAACGTAAATGTAAGATCATAAAACATCAATAGATACTGGACTCCAATCTTCTTAGTGAAGACGCAAACCCGTACGATATTAAACGTACATTTGATTGCGATCGTAGATGGCGTTGAACTTGTGTGTGAATTAGACTCAAAATTGAAATTATATGCTAATTTGCGTCATTGATTCATTTAAAATCAAGAATTCATTGAAAAATTTAACAAATATTTGCAATTTCCCGAATTTCCTAATTTTTTTCTTTGCAACAACAGTTTTTTTCAAGTTATAACTATTAGTTTATAATTTTCATTCAGAAAATTCATACATTTTTCAAAAAGTAAATCATTGACTGAGATAAAATCAGAAGTGAATCTCGGTATTTTTTAGACACAAATTTTAGATCCAGATTTTAGATAGATCAGATTATTTATAAAATCATTTTCATTTGCTCTATTACCAACTCGCTTGAGCGCGCAATCGAAATGTCACATTTACAACCAAATACGCAAATGCATTGATATTAATACAAACAAATATGCCATGTACAGAATTCCAATTTTTTTTTTTACATAGCTGTAAACTTCACAACTTTCGTTAGAAATATGACATTTTAAACCAAATGTTGGAATATTCGCTGTCAAATTACTCTGGGTGCATGCTTAAGACTAAATAAATATTCATTTGATATTCAACTTTCAACCCTCGATTTATTTGATCACGTTATCTACCAACAGGATCCAAGGGAATTCGACTACGTTTTGTTTGCCGTTGTTGAATTCGTGGTATATTCGATTCAACCAAGTTTCGGCGAACACACAATGTTCAAACGTCGTAAATCTTCATTCATTATGATAAATTAGCTAGGGAAAATTAATTATTAATACAATTGCGAATTAATTTGAATTCAATATTGAACGAAAATAATTACGAGGGATGACGTCCGAAATTTAATCTAGACTATAAATTCTGCACATATAGCCCTTTTTATTTATTGCCTATCAAATTGTTTACATTTAAAAAAGAATATTCTTCATTGCGTTTTTGTATTGACATATATTATATATCTATTGAGTAGATCGAGAGGAGAGTATGTTCATCCGACTTTATAGCAAAAAAAGGAGAGTAAGTAATTGTAACACTAAAAATGGTTAAAAGAGAGTACGGATTTTACGATTTTGCGTTGTATTTAGCATTTAAGTGAACATGCTCTCCTCTTTAGTATATCCGAATTGATGTTTTCCATATTCTCCTTTTTCAAAAATATTTTGAATTTTTTTACGTACTCTCCTCTCGATCTACTCAATAGATATATACATATATAAAAAAATATTACATTTAAATGAGCAAAGCAAACTTGTCATATTATTTCATAAGTAATTTTAATGTCACACCTAATTTAAAGTGAGTCATTCATGGCATGCTTCACATTATTGCCAGTAACACCTTTCAATGCCATAACAATATTGTTAAGATTATCCTCCGAATAAGGAGCCCCTTTAATATGTCTGGAAACAACCGGAATGGAATCATAATTCGGTACAATCAAATTGACATCTTCAATGAGACCCTTTTAGAAAGAAAAATTATGTATTAATTGAAATGTTTTGAGTTATTATTTTGAAATTTCAAAATACTCACTGCATCAACAGAAATATGCAATTGAACATTTTGATCTTTTTCGTCCGATTTCAATTGCAAATCCTTTTGAACTGTGAATTTTGGCGTTTTTCCATAGCACCAATCCCAGCTACTGAAACTATCCCGGATTTCCATTAAACCAGGAAACCATTTTTCAGTTGGATTAATCAATTGAAATCCACGTTGTTTCATCATCAAATGACGACCACCATCATGTAATTCAGTTGCGGATGTTCTTAGATACTCATATCTTTTGATAAAATTGAATATTTAGTTTTATTATTTGTGTAAGGAAACATAAAAAAAAATTATTCATACCCAATGGCAGACAGAAGCTGCGAGAAATTGACATGACGATTAACATCGACAAGATTCTTCACTGCAGTTCTCACTGATGGTGTTGCCTTAGTCACAATTTCAACCTGAACCAAAGAAATTGATATTTTTGTTTCATTTACTATGAAGAAAAATGAAATATGTTGCTATCTTACCTCATCTTTATTCAGAGCTTCTCGCATTTGATTTTTGTTGGTGTTTACAAGCAATGAACAATGATGATACGAATTTGGTTGTCCTAATTTTGCAGCTGTACCGGATATCTGTAAAAAAAAAAATGTATTCACAATTTTTTAAAAATCGTTATAAAATTGTCGATAAAAAAGGGAAAATAAATCCAATCGACATCGTACAGTGTAGATAAAAATGTATGATTTCATTCAAAAAGTATACATTTTGTATAAAATACTATACATTTAAATCGATAATCGACTCATTTTCGTTATGGGATTTTCAATACAGTTTTCTTAGCTGGCAGTTATAACAGAATTCTGAAAATGCGCAAATTTTATTAAATAAAAATGTATTCCATTCGATGAATTGCACCAGCCAAAAATTTGACATTCATTATGAAGGATTCAAGTTATATTTATACTAAAAATTTAAACGAATTAGGAAAACTTGCAAAAAATATCTAATTGAATGTAACAACCCCCTTGGACTCTGATTAGTTAGATTTTGGATGTGTCTTGCTTTTATCATAAGTACAAAAGATCTACAGAAAGTCATAAAGGTGAAGATTTTTATTTTACTGTTTGGTGTATAATTCCATTGCACGATATTGTTATCAGATGTAACGTAAGTCGCGCGATCTTAAAAGCTCATTCACATTCAAAAATCTCAATGACATAGTCGATTACGACTGTAGCCAAACATTTATAAATAACAAAACACGATTTTAAAAGCAGAAAAGAGAAAATCTAAAAGTAAACAACAAAAATGTTCGTATGGTGGACTATTTTTATGCGATTTATATTATTATATTTGAATGTTTTTCATAAGCTTCAATTTTCTATCTTTTTTTATATTCTGTCATGTGTTGAAAAAGCGGGAGGAAAAAGGAATAAATAATTGGCAATGATTTTGAGAAGAATTTAACCAGAGATAGTCTGATAACAACAATATTAACGTAGAGTCCGAAAGAGTGTTTCTAATCAAAATGTAAACGGTTTGATGAAAATTGTTTAATGCGTAGTTTGATTTACCTTTTGTTCATTAATAACAATATCATCCCGCGTTGAAATATCCGCTTTAATGCCCCATTCGCGAAACAATGCGCGTGTCACAATATTAAGATTATATGTGCGATTGTATCGTTCTCGTGGTGTGAAAAATGTCATATTTAAATTTCCACGATCATGATAAACGGCACCACCACCACTGTTACGCCGTGCCAATACAATGCCTGCTCGTTGTAAATTCGATACATTTGTTTCATCAAATGGATTTTGATGACGTCCAATTACAACGCATGGATCATTTGACCATAGCATCAGCACATGATGATTAGTAAAATCAAAATTGCGATAAAACCAGTCTTCAAGTGCCAAATTTGTAAATATATCATTCGATTGAGTGATAAAAACTGATTTTTTTATTTCACTGTCCGGCACACATTTGATAGTCTGTGATTTGTTTGTTAATTTTGAATTTATTTTATTTGGAACATTGTTTTTTGTATTATTTTGTTCATTAAATGATGATGTTGTTGTTGTTGAATACATATGACCAACAGCCAAATTTTGGGTGCTTTGATAATTTGGATTGAATTTTACTAAAGCATTGATTTGTTTAAACAACGGCGATAGGTGGTCAGTAGCGGAACGGACTTTGGTACCACAGCTGATAATCAATTTTGACGCCATTTTTCAGTATATATATATATATGATTTTCAGTTCTGTTCGGTTTTTTTCCTTCCTTGTTTTTTTTTTTTTTTGTTTCGTTTTATAACGTTACGCAATACAAAATTTATACAGTCTAGCCGATTTTCTGTTGATATCAATTTTGATACCTCAGCCTAAAAATTGTAGCCGTTTTTAACACTTTTTCTCACGTGTCCAGAAAAAAAAATTCACACTGAATTAAAGCGAATCTTTTAAATGCAATATTCCTTGTTTGTCTACTTGAGCCTTATTTTTCTTTCGATTATGAATAGTATGTCAATAGTTTTGAGAAAAAAAAAATTTTGTACGAAATTATTTTCAACAACACTTGAAGATGCTCAAAAGAAAATTGTTCATTTATTTTGCGACTTCTGATAAGTTTATGGAATTTCTTTTTATTCAATTGATCATCATTTGGTTGCAACTCTGACACGGTTTTATTCAATGCATAACAGCCGAATGAACTCGAACAATATTTTTGTCGGATGTTGACATTGAGATGAGGTATTCGTGTAATTCGATTGTTTGATGCAACCACTTCCAAGTTTGATGTAAACCATTCATTCGGTACCGAATACCTAGAGGGTAAGAACAAAAACAAATATTATTATATATACAGTAAATCATACATGGGCAAGGGGAGGGTATTTGGGTTTTATCCCCCTTCTCTGTAATTTTCCGAGAGAACCCCCCTACATTTTTGTATCAAATTGGTCTTTGATTTTGTGAATTTGATTATTCAAAATTGAAGACCTTTTTTTTGCTCTTCACTTTTCCAAATCGGAATTAAATATATTGAATAACCTAAATAACTAAAATATATGTCATATCAGCATGAATATTTCGCAATGTGTAAATATATGAGTGGCAAGAAAACGTAGGTATGTTTATTTAGAATGAAGTATAAACGATAAAATCAGTGAAAAGCTTATTATTAAAAAAATAAATCGAATATTTTTTTTTTTTTTTTCAAATATTTATGACACCGAGAGTATTCCTGAATATAGTAAATGTCTCAGTTATACTAATAAATTCTAGCAATTGCCCAATCTCATAAATATTTAAATATCGCGTAAATATTCTAAATATATACTAAATATATATATTAAAAAAGGGTGTCCCCCTAGCCGAATACCCAAGCAATCTTTGCTGCACTTATTTGGCATTACTTCAATTGTTCAACGTTCAATAAAGAAATTTTTATAATTCAATAGCAAAATCAATGTCTATATCAGAACCAATAATTGTTTCTTCAAAAAATAAAAAAAATAAATGTTTTCTTCTTCAAATGAAGAAATTGTTTTGTGTTTTTTTTTCTCAAATTCACAATAAGAAAAAGTTTTTCTAAATTCTTTTATGCACTCGGAAATGAATTACGGGTGACGAGAATTTAGCGCAATTAAATAATTCACAGCTATTGGCATTTCGTTCGATCGTTGTCAAAACAACACAATTGTTTTATTGATGAAAACGTATTATGTTTTTCTAAAATCAAAACTAATTATGCACATTTATTTTTTTTCGTAGTTTTAAAATGTTTTCTCCCGAAATTAAATTTATATTTTGAAATAATTCGGGTGTAGAAAACGATACAAATTCTCTAGTAACTTGTGACACTCGATCATTAACTGTTTTGGAACATCGAACGACCATATGATTTTATATGTCTCATATGGCTTACAAATACACATGCGCAAGCTGTCGTATTGCTATGTGATCATGGCCATTTTCTATTTCTATAGCTCAGAAAACTTCTCGTATTTGTTCATTTGATATGAATTTTTGCTTGCGTTGGATTTTCAAGAGACAAAAAACTACATATGCATTTAAATTAATCAATTAAAAAATAACACTTTTTCATCAATTGATTATTGTAATTCAATTTTGCATCATAATCAAATTACAATAAAACTATGGAATTCAATATGGTTTCTGAAAATAATTCCTTGTTGGGGGCTATGTTGTTGTTACCATGTTGTTTGTCATTTAATAGTCAAAGTCCATTATCGGCATAAATATTTTTCTAATTTTGTGATTCCTAATTAAATTTTGTCAATTTGTATAGAGAAAAATAAAAATAAAATCAATAATCGGTGATAGCACAGTGCTCTCATTGCTGACACAGAAGATCATATCACATCAACATCACACATGAACTGGAAAAATTTCAAACAAATTTAATTTTTAAACGCAATTTAACACAGTATTGGACACGCATTCATTTACATTTTACTGTTATCAATTACAAAATTTTAACCTAATGATCTTGTGGCTTTTGGAATTCATGTGTTGACTTGATAACTGAAATCGAGGAGTTCGTTTGACAAAGCGAAAGTTGAATTATCAATAGCAGGCTACTTCGGATTATTATAGTATGCAATTTAAATAGAAATAACACACTCAAGTACATATTGATTCTATCCTCATAAGACTAAGGTTTTTATTTTCTGTAATAATAATTTGCAGATTTTATTTAATTTATTTTTAGCTCAATGAAAAGCTCAAGTTATGAATGAATTCTTCGAGAGAATTGTTTGAAAACATTTCTTTTGTAAAATATTGAGAGTGAAGGTGGTTTTCTATCAGTTGAGAAATTCAAGTTTATTGATCTCTTACCTTTTTAATTTATTATTATTATTATTTTCATCGTTTTCTGATAATTCATTTCATCTATCTTGAAAAAAGTTCTTCCAACTTCATTAGAGTAGTCGAAATTTGTGCAAAATTTTTCCAGAGTAGTACTTTTTTTATCCTGAAAAAAAATTATAAATCTTCGGCAAATTTTTTTTACATCATTCTCTTCTGGCCTTAGGATTTAAGAAAATATTTGATTATTTTTGAGAATAATATATAAAAAAAAAGTACATTTTGAGTGACAATAATTTTATTTGAACAAATGAAAAGTAGATTTTTTAATCAATTCAAATGGTTTTCGATGGTCGTCATTGAACTATTGATAACTGATAATGATATTAAAGAGGGACAATTACAGTTTAAAACACCAAAAATTGAGTTGCGACTGGTTGAAATTTGAAATTCACAGAAATGATAGAGAAAGTTCACATGGATTAAAAGATCAGAGATCCTGCAGCAAAGAACCTATTAATTGAAATGCTCTCGCTCAAAATCATCAATTTTGCTATATGTAAAAAATCAATATTTTTTTTGTATTGCTGCTGTCTGGAACAACTGTTTGAAGAAATACAAACAACAAATTGTGGATAAAAAATAATGAAAAAATTGATAAACAAAATTGTATTTAATTCCGGTAATTTCTTTTTATTGTATTTTGTTCTAACAACTAAGCTACAACGGAAATGTTTACTATTTCGCTTGACTACTAATCTTAATTCCAAATGTTTTTTTTTTTTGTATTAAATGATCTATTGATTTCTAATATTTTGCTCAGTTTTCCACAACATCCTCACAAAAAAGTGAATATCCGATGTTTTGGCGCTTTAGAAGAGAATTTGTTTTGAATGCAAGAGAATTTGGCAAACTATATGTTGGGCACGTTTTCGATGCATATAAATTTCGATTTAACTTGTTTTTTTTTTCGTTTCAAATATGAAAAACTACCAATTGCAAAATTACGGTATGAAGTACTTTTGTTTTGTTCCTTTTTTTTTCTTGTAAATTTTAAAAGAGTTAGAAACAATTGAAAAGCAAATCCAAAATCAATTAATGTACCTTTTTGATTCATGTGGAAATTAAAAATGGATTTGGCAAGGGGAAAAGTAGTAAAGTTACGGAATTATTGGAATTCAATCTAGTACGAAAAAGAGATTATTTGGAGTGCTATGGAATTCCTTTGAATACAATACAATAGTAACGAGAGAACTGGCATAATTTTTTTTTTTACATGTAATCCTTGATTGTGTCAACAATCATAAAATATTGCCATGAGGAACGAATTTATTTGTGTTAATAATCTGGTAGCTACAGAGCTAGTTGATGAATTGGTCAACGTAGTAAACCAATTTAAATTTACTTTACTTAACAAAGTAATGTAAACAGACCATGTACTGAATAATTCTTTGCTGATGAATTTAGTTGCTAAATCGTAGCGTAAGCGTAAAACGATACGCAAGCGTCACGCAACGATTTAGCAGATAAATTTAGCAACTAAATTCGTCAGCAAATAATTATTCATACATGAACTGGTCTGAATGTAAATCGACTGGTGTTGGCACACCTTTACCCAGTTTCTGCTTAGAAATATGAAACAATTCTTTGTAATAATAGCATTGCATTATATTACAGAGAAATTCCATAGCATTCCAAATAATGTTTTTCTGTACTAGATTAAATTCCAATAAATCTATAATTCTAGTACTTTTCCCCTTGGGATTTGGTTATAACGCTTACATTTTTCAATTTAAATAGTTTCAGTAACTTTGTTACCGTAACAATGATGCAATAGAAAAAAAAAAAGATTTTCATATTTTGTTCAATTGTTGATACACAATGTAAGAGCAAAAATGTAAATTCATATTCATAATTTATGAGATTTGAACAACGTATTAGGCTTAACCACAACTAAATATTTTCGGTCCAATATATTTTTGATGAAATGACAATTTTTAGAATTTCTTTTTTCATCCACCTCCAGATGAAAATTAGTGCCGTTTATTACGCTATATTCACGCTATGATTTACGCCTTTTACTCCAAATCTTTCTGTGTATGCGCGCATTTACATTTCTATTTGTTAACACAAAGGCGTCAAAGAAAGTCCGTTGATATCATCTCAGTCAACCAAAGTGTATGAGAGAGTGAGAACGAATGCATACTTATGTTTCATTTATTCAACTGAGTTGATTTCATCGCACTTGCGCTGGATGTTGTTGTACTTTTTACTCTTTATTATTTACTCCTTAGTCCTTTTCTTTAGAAAGGTTTAGAGTAAAAGGCGTAAATCATAGCGTGAACATAGCGTAATAAACACCACTAATTTCTTGTGGAGCACTATTAAGATTTATTCCTTTATCTTATTGAATATATAATGTGAGAATATTTCTTCGTGAATGAAGGTAACAATTATTTATTTGATTATTTGTTTTGTCAATTTGGTGTAATTTGAAAATGTATCTAAGATATGTGTATATAGGTGGAAAGCGGCAACGAATTCATCGTATCATTTTAAATATTATTATTTGTTTTTCTCTTTTTCTTTTTGCAACTGAAAATAATGCGACTGAAAATAAATCAAAACTGTCTATCACAATATATTTCTACAAAAAAGAAATTGAAGAAACAGACCATTTTGAATGCTTTGCCACATTCCATGAAAAAAAATATTGTAAAGCTACACTTAATGTCTGAAAAATTTTCTACATACTCAGACACACTTTCGACGCTCAAAATACATTGAATATGTTCATACGCCTATTCTTTACTTATTCAATATCTATTGAATATTTAAAAAAGTCACTTACATTCTCATATTGACGCATTTATATAATTTTCACTTGATCGATTTTGTACTATAAAAAATATAATTGATAGTCTTTAAAAAATCTGAAAAATAATTAGAATAAACTATTAAATTAAATAAGCTATGATAGAAGGGTAAATTCGGAAGATTGGCCGAAAAAAGTTCAGAACAAACCAATTGTATAAATGTGTCAATATGCATGTACGGCATCTCTTCAGAGAACAATATATATTCAATAAGTGCAGAATAGGCGTATGAACATATTCCTTGTATTTTGAGCGTCTTAGTATATTGACCATTTTTCATGGGATGTTGTGTCGTTGACGGTTCAATCGAAAAGGCGTTCTGTATTAATTAAATATGACTTGTGTTCATACACTTCGTTTTAAATGGTTTCGCATAGTTTGTTTCAAGCATATGCCAAAAACGGTACGTAAACCGTATCGATTGGCGTACGCTATGTTGACATGAAAACATAGTGTGCATTCAGTGTACCTTTAGAATATTTTTTTTCATGGGATTCTTGAAGCTATTTCATTGTGCTATTTCATCTGTAAATCATAATTTTTCGTGTAAAAAAAATTAGATTATAAATGATTCAAATAAGTATGGCAATGATTTTCCGATGTAAACTTCTCAAACAATTGCTTCACGAAAAAAAATCACGTTTTCGAAGCTTTTTCATTTGAAGAATGTTATTGTGATTTGATTTGGAAGTTTTCAACATATATTCTTCAATTAGTTTTCTTCTTCTTCTGTCGCATATCAACACCATGATTATATAGATATGTTGCATATGGTTATGTGCTTAAATTACTCATGCAATAGGTATTGAATTTTTATTTCGATGTATTTTTTTCTTGTTGAGTTTGTTTTTGGAAAACGTCAAAAAAATTAACTTATACATCTTATTATGTATTTCACTTTAAAAAAAAACGAAAAAAATATTAAAAGATCGATTTAACAAGCCACCAGTTTGGATGATGCACCTACACCATTTGAAAGTGTTGGCTCGCAAATCTCAGATATTTCTTCGGTACCGTTTTGTGCTGCTTCTAATGATTGACTACTTTGGTTTGGTTTTGCATTATTGTCATCCTCCCTTTGACGTTTCTCAATTTCGTTCTTCATATTTGCAATATCCTTTTGACTACAAATTAAAATTGTTTTCATTATATTCATGTTAATTTGCATAACATTTATTTATTTTCCTGCTTTAATTACCTTATGTGTACGAAAATTATGCCATTGATGGCATTTAACATGTCCAAAACTGAATCCATTGAAGGCGGTTGAATGTGAATTGGTGGTAAATCAACTGTCATTTTTCCGGTTGTACAAATATCATTCATTTTCTTTTGTAGAACAACTGCTTGTTGTGTCAAATGACGTAGGCATTCTGATGACTCTTTAGTTTTCTCATGGTTTTCACCCAACTATAATAAAGAAGACATTTTTTTTAAAGAAAATGTTTAAAATGAAATAAACATAAATTAATTTTATGATAAATTCTTTTTTTTAAATGAAAATGTAAATATTGATTGTTGGAAAAAATTGAAAAATTACCAATTGTTTATAAATGGCATACGTTTCCTTTTCGCTACAAAGTGCTGAGCGGAAATCACCCATGCAACTTTGTGTACGTGCAACAAGATGATAGCTCACAGCTACTTTCAATGATTTCTCACCATGATATTTGATATTTAGTGCAAGTGCATGCTCAAGGAAACGAACGGAATGTCGGAATTCACCGGTCGCGTGTAAAAAGAGGGCAATATTACTCTAAACAAAATCAAAAAAAGAAAAATTGTTTCAGTTAACAAATTGATAAATAATCATTATAACAAGTGGTTGTTTGCAGTAAAACACTTTTAACTTTGTGTGCGATAAGAAATGGCGTGTTGTTTTCAGCAAACACGTTTAAAATGCACAAAGCTTAATTCTTATCGTGTGCGAAATTTGTGCCGCGTAAATTATCGACCATGATGTAATTTATATTTATAATTCCATTTCGTTTGAAGGACTTACATCCAATTGAGCCATATCAGGATGATCATCACCATAAATCAGAACAGCTAGGTAGCGGGCGCGATAAAGGAGTCGTAATGCTGGGATAATTGATCCGTTTGCAAAACTGTAAAGTGCCATGTGTGCCTGAAAATTGTAACAAAGAAAATTGATGGTTTCGATATTAGAATTTTCGTAGGATTATTCGGAAAAAAAAATGTTTTGTTTCGTTCCAAATATTCGAAAATAGCCGAAAAAAACGAATTAATGCACTTACATATTCCGAGATTGTGTATGGATGGTCAATGCCATTAACACGTTCGCTCATTAAAACAGCACGTTGTTGAATGGTAACAGCCTCACCTACATCTCCCATAATGTAACATAAGCGAGCCAACATGCGTAAGCACTGTGAATTCTCCGAATGCATTGCACCATAAACATTATTGAGCAAATTAAGCGATTCACTGATAAGTTCATAACCCTCTTTGAAGTTACCTTGTTGAATTTTAGTTTGACCAGTTGTATAAAAATTGTATGCATCTGTAGCACGTGGATTAATGTGCTTAACAATTGGGAACATATTTATAATGTCATCTTCATTAAATGTTGGTTTATTTTTCGATTCAAAATTGTATTCACGTAATAAAATTTGGATGCCAACTTTTAAGCAAAATGCCCGTAATATGGTCAATTTATGAAATTTGTATGTTTCCATAACAGCATCAATTGATGCTTCAACACCAAGATCAAAATCATAATATGCTTTCAATTCCCGTTTAATTTGTTGCCACAATGACTTTTGTGTTAGTGAAATCCATTCATATGTTTGATCGCCACCAAATACACTAACACGCCCGGCACTAATTGATTTTGTTGTTGAACGTTTATTTTTACCACCACGTTTACCTTGCTTACATAATTCATCTTGTCCAAGTGTTGGATTCAATGTATGACTTGATGATGTTAGCAAACAATTAAGAAAGTGACTAATTGACGATGCCATATTAATCAAATCCGTATTTTGCATATAAACTTGGAAGATGTGTTTTGTTGAACGTAAAATGAGTTCTTGCACCGATATTCTGTATAAATATTCAAGTTGTGGGATTTTTTCAAATAGATTTGCCACTTTGCCCAAATAACGCATATTGATGCCGCGGCTATGCATTGCTTCGGACAATGTAACGCCTTCCATTGGTGCTGATGCATGATTCATACATTCATTAATAAAACTTGGAATTTGGACGGTTACCAAAAATTCAGCGGCTTCAATTACCAATTTACGTTGTTGTTTTAATGAATTGAATGGTGTTGCTTGTGCTGCTAATTTAGCAGCATATTCGGGATCAGTTGGTGGTTCAGTATCAATTGTACCTGTATGACGAACAGGTGAAAAGACATCCGGATTAAAACGTATATCAAATTCGGATTCTTTTAATGAGCCAATATTTGCACATGCTTCACGTACAATACGTTTTGAATCAGCTGCTTGTTTGTCATTACTTGAAATATCATCTGTAAATGATTCCATAACTTTTTTGGCTAATTCAGCATTCACCATTGCTTTATTATTATTTTCGCTTGAATCAATTGATTGATTCTTGTTACTAACTGTTGATTTATCATTTTCTTCAGTATCTTTTCCATTATCCTCTTCAAGAGCCTGGAAATTTTGTGAATCATTGTTTTGATCTTTGGTTTCATTATCAGCATCATTTTGCTTTTTCGTTGTGCATATTTTTTGTAAATTGAATGCGGCATTTCGTATAAAACGAATATACCGATCCTCAACAAATGAATCCAATAATTCTTGGCGCAAACAATTTAATTTATGTTTGTGTTCAATTGGAAAGCCCATTTCTTGTACACGTGTGCTGAGTTCAATATCTGGATGCTTCAAGAAATTAACATCTGGTGGGAAGGTTTTCAATAAATCAAGAATATAGTATCTTTTATCATTTCCAATGATTCCTTTACATTCAACCGATGAACATAATTCAACTGCTTCACCTAACAGGGTAAGAACCAAAATAAAAATATATTGAAACATTTTGTAAATATGTTAAATTTCGTGAATTTCCAAAATGCTGTGTAAATTTTTCGAAATAATTAAAAAATAAATTGAGTATTTACCAAACATTTGAAATATATATGAGATCGTATAAGTATTTCTGAATATAACAAATATCTCACAAATATTTAAATGTCACGTAAATATTCTAAATATCTACTAAATATAAATATGTATATATATATTGATTCTCTGTCCCTAGATCTCACCCATCTCATTCAATACATGATGTGGTAAAATTTTCAAATGTGTAGCTGCCTTCTTTAACATTTCTAAATATTTGTCATTTGTTAAAACCGTTTTACCAAAATCAATCGAACCATAAACAACTGACTGCTCTTGTTCACGTTCCAAAATACCTAGGTGGAAACAACAATAGAAAATAAAGATAAATATTGTAAATATTTTGCAAATATTATAAATATTGTGAATATTTGTAAATATATTAAATATCATAAATATTCTAAACATATGACTAAATATTGTTTAATTTTGAGATTGGTAGTTGAGATCATTCTGCATCCTGTGTCTGTAAGAAGATTACTATAGAATAGTACTTTGTGACTGCTAGCACTACCTACAAGAGGAGTATACAAAAAAAAATGAACATTTTGAAATTGATACTCTTGAATTTACTATATTTATTTCTTCTTCCTCCGGAATCTGGATTGATTGGTACATTTGTCAGCATACAGTACATCGCTTTGTAAATTATGTTGCGTGATGCATTATTATCACGATTCCACAAAATTTATCTACGTTGATTTTCACGATTGAATGTCATTTGCTTTGGTTTTGGTATGAAATTCAGTTTCTTTCTATGTGTATGATGTGCCTTTGAGCAAAACATTCATCTGAGGTAGCGAGAACAGTATTTTTGGCCAGTTCACAGTTTCGGAAAACTATAAAATATCAAAATTAAATTTGATATTTGTTTTGGTTATATTGAAAAATAACAATAATTTCGAACCAAAATGGTTCTGCATTCTGGCTTCAAGCGAAACTGTAAGGTGCAAACTACTACAACAACGTAATTCATATAACTCAATTTAGTACAAAAAAATTCCGAAATATTCTACATAATTCCACATAATTCTATACAATTCTGCATGTTTAAAAAAATAGAAAACATTTCTTTGACATTTTTTGAATTGTTACCAAATGACAACAAATGTTAAAAAGATTTGTTTACATTTTTCGTAACATACAGAATTATATAGAAATATGTATAATTGTTTGGAATTATTTGGAATTTTTTTCGTACTAGATTGAATTATATGAATTACGCTGTAATAGTAGTTTGCCCCTCTCTCTCTCTCTCTCTCTCTCTCTCCTCGATATTTTACAAACGGTACACTATAAAATGAAATGTGTAAATGATGTAAATCTAAAGGAAAGAAAAAATACTCACCAATATGCTGTGTTTCATTTCTTCTCTCCTTCCATGATGTGATGTGTCGACTGTGTCGCCATGTTGAATATTGACTTTTGATCTCACTACCAAATCTCTACTTTAAGTAATACTTATTTTGGCATCGACAATATGTTCATACTTACTAACTTATTGATAAAAATGAATTGAATATTCACTAGATATTTCAAAATTTTCATAAATATTTGAATATCGCGTAAATATTCAAAATATCTATTAAATATATATTCATGAAGGGTTCTCTGCCCCTAGCAAAATACCAGGTATAATGGATTGTGCTGTTATACGATATCCACGATAATCTACCACAACTGTTCCCAATGTATATAACCCTTCAACATCGACCGCATTGTATACACGAACACCATGCAAATCTAAATAATTATGCAGTTTTCAATTGAATTTTATTATTTAATTTCAATGTTTGCTTTTATTGAAAATGTTCCTTCATATTTACCATTTCGCGGTGCGACAAACGCAGCTGCATCACCACCAAGATGCTTATAATGTTCTCGTACATCAAAACCAAGAGAAAAGAAGATGTTATTCCAGATAAACATTTGCATTTTAGCATCTTCACCGGGATTAATTGCCATAACATTTCCATCAATGACAGCCATTGCTCCTCGTGTTGCTGCACCAACAAAATCACTATGGACTTTAAATATGGCACGTTCACGCATCAAACGCTCTTGTAATGATTTTCGTGGTAATTCTCTTGTTGTTTGAAGTTCTTCATTCCAATCACGTGTTTGACCTGGAATATGCTCTTCGTAGCCCAATTTAGCCGAAAATGTATCTTCAGCTCGTATGGCATCAATTGTATGCTCCAATACTGGTGCACACCATGAATATACTTGATATGATGTTGCTAAGCGCTCAAATGGATGGCGCAATGATCGTCGTTTTAAGTTAATTGCAAAATTCCGCTTAAACATTGGTGATATATACGATAATAAATCAATCAACGAATGGCATAAATGATTAGGCACATCTGGTTTTGGATTAAATACTTCCTCCGTCGATTGGTTGATATAAAAACCACGTGGGCAAGCAGTTATATGGAAACGTTTATCTTCCATTGTAATTACATACAAATACATTAAATCACCATGCAATTTACGTGGGCCAGGCGGTGGATTCCATGATGATGTGGTTAAAACTTTTAATGCTTGCGGACCTTTAACATTCTTTACACCGGGCAATAATGGTATTAAACTACGCTCTTTTGCACCCGGCAATATATAATCGGGCGGTGTACAATCAAGTTTCTCACGTAATTTTTTTGAATCGTTCACTTCATCTTGTGTGATACTGATGATTTTGTTTTTATTTTTTATTTATTTTTTTTTTTTTTTTTTTTTTTTTTTTTTTGAGAGAAAAAAATAAATTTCTTTATCATTTATTTTGAAATGATTAGACTAAAATATAACATTTTTAAATGTATTGTTTTTTAAATACTTTTGATACGTACACATTGAAAAATGACAGTGATGCATTCTCTAATCCATTTAATGCGTCAGTTGGATCTAAACTTTTAAGTAAATCACGAACATGACGCAAATGTATACGAGCCTCACGAACTGTGTACGGTTCTTCAACAATCTTTAACACTGAACCATCTTTTAAATTTTCAATGCTTTTTAATTCGGAAAAATTGTCCAGCGTAATGCCATCCAGCTGCAATGAAAAGCATGTACGATGACATGAATCTTCACGATCCATAAGCATTTGATGAATTTCTTGCACCATTTCCATTGATGATACCGGCAATTCAAGTGGTTCCGATACACCTGATGGCATTACAACTTTGATATTGAAGCTGGTATCATCATATATACCTGATTCAGCCTCTTCAGCTGTTCCATTTTCGAGTTTTACCGCAGTTTCATTTATGGCCTCACCATTTGTTGTTTTATGTTTTTCTATATATTGGTAATGATAAATAATGCATTGACATTAATTGAATACGAAAAAAAAAAATTTGAGAATAATTCCAATCTCTTTCCCCTTCTCTTTTATTTTTATTGGTAATATGGTTCTGTTCTCTTGCACAAGTCTGTTTTCACTTTTTTCTCTTTTTTCTCTTTTTAATTTGGTATGCATTTGAAACAAAGTTTCAAGCGTTACGTTCATTTTAACATTTATTTGTAAATTCTCACAAGTCAAGCGTCAAGCAAACATAAATATGTGTATAAGTATAACGCTGTAAACGCGTATAATACGTAAGAAAACAACAACAGCAGTAGTGACAGTACTTTGAAAAAAAAAAAACTATTCTCAATATGAGATTGGACTGTTACATAATACGATTATATGAATGCAACCATAACCAAAATTGCTAAGTAACGAATGCGTGATTCAAGAAAAGAACAAAAGTAAAAAAACAACCGAAAGATTGAAAAACAACAATTTCATGTCAAATGAAGAAATTGATATTAATCATCTGAATATTTATGGAATGTGCGAAATAAATTGTTCTTATTAAAATAACATGGAATGGAAATCCATTTGTGTAATACGGCACGAATTCAATTGACATACATAGCATTTATATTCTTATCATTTTTGTTCAATACTCCGACGGTCAAAGTTGAAATTACGAAATGCATTGTATTGAAAAAATAAAATTTATTTGAATAAATAGACATGACAACATTGAACATTGTTTTCAATTCTAAATTCATTTTAGAACTAAGCAATCGATACGCCGCATCACAATTCATCAGCATATCTCAATGCAATCATTATGCATATCGCTAAATCATTTAGATAGTCCATATTAAGACGACTTGTATTAAATTAGATATACACACACACGTATACCTACAAACACTTTTGGTCATTGAATTCTAATCATTTATAATCTAATACATACCTTGGTTCATATCCACATTACCATTGCTTGAAGCTTGAATTTCGACTGGATTTGATGGTGTGTCTGATCCCATGATTGATTTTATTCTCTCTGTTTATGCAGATGATTTCCAATAATTAGGATTCAATCGTTTTATCTATTCTGATCAATTGAATAATTCTGAACTCGCCTCAGAATTATGTATGCATCAAAATCTAAAGTAAAAAAATAAATGGGATGGTAATTTGTTCCAATTAAATGTAACTCTGATATGATTCAGTTCGATTTCAATGTGATTAAATTTTATGTTTATTTTGCTTTTATTTTTTACCGATATTTGATTTTTTGCTCTTTTTTATGATTTAAAATCTTTTAAAAAGAAAAACGAAAACGATGAAAAATTACAAAGATCCTATCTACTGAACATTGGTCATGCTATTTCAATGAATTTTCAAATTAAGCCGACAAATAGACTTCAAGTACCAGTTAAAGAATGATGAAATAATGACGATAAAAAAGGAAATAGTTCTCTATGCGGCTGGTTATGATTACGATTAAATTCACTGTTAATTTTTAAAAAATTGAATCTTTTCAAGAAAATCGAAAATCAGAATCAAATTTTCTTTATTCTTTTCTACAGATTTTTTTTCAAAATTATACATATATATTAAGTTTAAAACACGAGGTTTCGCTCACACACACCTAAAATAATTCTACAGTCTCCCGTGTTCTTTACTCTTTATCAATCAGTAGAAAAAAAAAACAATAGTAAAAAGAACTGTGCTCATGTGTATTTCTCTCTTTACATGAAAAATGAACCTTATACAGCATGGAAACCACGAGATAGATCATACACACACACCTAAGCTCACAATCACTTACACATTGGTGATGGCAATAGCTAAAAATTATAAGAATGCTCTCAATTGTAGTAGGCACAGCACACACAGCTGTACTGACTTCTGTATAACATTGAAAGACAAAATTGGTTTCGGCCGTATGTGATTGACACTAGTATGTGTCTGTGTGTGCATTTGACAGTTAGTTTATGCATGCAATGAATGAAGTGAATGAATGCCTATTACAAATTCATGCAAATCGAAATCAAATGGACTAATTTTCCGCAATCAACGCCATCTTTCGAAAATGTTCAGAAACATGTCAAGTAGAAGAATATGAATAAATTTTAATTTTACAAAATCGAAATTTTCGCAGAAAAATGATGATATTAATGTAGATAGCATTTTTTATTTTTCTTCTTCCGTAAAATGAAGAAATTCTTTGATTTCAGAAAAAAAATATTCAACAAACATGTCAATCCGGCAACTATTTGACATGAAAGCACTTACTATGACATTGGCTGTAATGAACATTTTCTACGATACAAACGTCAATATCAAGCACATTCGCATTCGGCTTTGTGTATAGAATGTTTTACCGTGTATCGTGTTGATTTCATTCTCGTATCTATAATCAATAAACAAATTGGCAGATATAATAACGAAAAAAATATATTTTTCGACACAAATGGATGATCCATTGAAGCCAACATCGGTACCATTGGAAGCCGAAACAATATTGTGGTTTGAATTTTTGTTAAATCCATCATTACTGACGACACATTTACAAAAGGAAAATGCTAGTAAGAGCAAAATTTGTTATCATTTTGAAAAAGAAAAGGTTTTTGTTTGTTTACTAATAAAAATCAAATAATTGTAGGTCCATCGCCAATAGAACTCATTTCAAAGTTTTTAATTATGGCACCAGAAAGTCAAAACAATACGACAACCGCTACATCACCAGATATTGAATCAGCTATGAATCGAAATGAAGGTTTAAAAATTGGTCGTAAGCAATTAGCATTGAAAATTTTAGGTCTTAAAGTTGCCTCCTATCTCAAATGGAATTTACAAGTGCTCGAACGAAATTTATCGCTACAAAAGCAAGTGCAACTTTTAAGTGATTTATGTTCAATAACATCGGATAAACTAGTAACTTTGCCATTATCATTAGTTCATGAATGTCAATTAGGACCAGGGGGATCAAAAAAGGCATTCAATTTTGCACTTACTTTATATCATCGATGGATTTTACGTGCACAAGTGCTCAAAGAGATTCCTCCTAGAGTGTTTCGCCAAGGATTCAATCATGCGTATGTTGAACAAAACATTATTGATGTGATTATGCAATTTCTTTTTTTAAATATTTAAAAAATGTTGTTTTTCAAATAGGTTATTGACAAATCAGGAACAAGCAAATTCATTTCGAGACGAAATGTTTCTGTCATCACTGGAACCATTTACACAAACAAGTGTTGATTTTCTCAATCAAATTTGTCAAGATGATGAACCATTCATCCATTTAACATATGGATCATTTGTGGCGCTTTGTCCAAATTCCTCGTCTGATCGGCTGGAACAAGATTTTGATAATTCCATTGTAATTTCGAAAGCCGAATTAAGAGCACAAATTGCATATGATTTATGTGAATTTTATTTATACGATAAAAAATATAATTTAGCCAAACAGAAAGCAATTGAGTGTCGCGATAATTTAGCTATATTAAAAATGGAATATGCTGAGAAGAAAATTGATTGTAATCAAAATGATGGTGGACATTTTCTATTTTGTACATTTTCGGATGATGAACTTTATGGCCGTTTAATGGCATGCGGTTTATTTGAAAGTGAAAATGTGGGTTTATTATATCGCATGAATGATTCTGTAATGAACAAATACAAAGATATTCATACAATTTTTGAAATGGATAATGTTAAATTGGAAATTTCCTTGGTAAATCGTCGAATTATTGAACTTGATATGGAAAGTATACACTCAAATGATCCACAAAACATAACAAGAGATTCAGTCATACGAATATCGGCATTGAATGCAATTCGTTCAATTATTGATTGTAATGATCTCTTTTCACTGCATGATTTTCTTGTAAAATATCAAAAACAAAATGGACTTAACATATTTTTGGAAACAGTTGCCGTATTTTTTGAACAATCCGATCAAAAAGAACATCACAAAATTGTAAAAAATCATTTATACAATATTTTATTAACCACTGATGTCAAGCAATCACATTTGGAGATGATTGAAAAGCTCAATTTATTTTCTAATGATGAATTGATTAAAATTAAACAATCAAAGCAGTTATATTGTACACATTTTTCCGTTGAAAATATTTCTTTTTCATCCATTTGTACAATGAGCGATTGGAAAATAAGCGATATCAAAGGTAAAATCAAAAACGATAAATTCATTTTTACGCTTTAAAAGAAAACTCAAAATTAATTGTCTGTCTTTTCACTTATTTTTCAGTCACATTACTGGAATTGGGTGCATTAAAACGGCAAATGATCAACTGTACAACTGCAAATGCTGTACGTGTACTCCTTGTTCAATGCACAAAGCTAATTATAGCTAGTAAACCACCATTGTCAATGGAACCATGGCATATAAATCCCAGTTGGATCATGCCGATAACTATTAAAACCGTTTTAATGTCACTGCCACGAGGATTTCTACAAGATTTTTCATACATCTGCATTGCGAAAGCAAAAGATTTTGCATCGAAACAGGTAACTTCTTTGCAATTTTTTTCATGAAAAATTACTCTTTGGCAGAAAAATATTCATTAATAGGGGTTTTCTCAACACAATTTGAATTTTCTGCTTTTTCTTTACATCGTAGGAGTTTAAAGTGGCGTTAAATTTTTTGAATGCAGCCAAAACTGAAGTTCAAAAGCAAAATTCAAATACAAGCACGAATTCTCGATTGAATAAATTGATTGATAATGAAATTTTACTAACTCAGGCAACACAGCTATTACAAGAATGGCCAAGACGAACAGCTGATTATGATGCAATTATTGCCAAGTGTAATCAAGCATTAAAGAGTTCCAATGGTGAAAATATACCGACACGTATTGAAATTTTGCCATCTTGTGCAGCCGTTCTTATAAATTCAAATGAAGCCAATGAATTAGTGCGAATTGATCGACGTTTCCCATCATCCGAATTATTCTCAGCAATTGCAGCCATTATTATCGAACTTGAACAGCATAAAGGAGCTGCATCGAAAAAAGTTTTTCGCGATGCATGGGATATGATAACGCCAATGTTTGCAAATGTTGGCCATTCATTGTCAAGCCATAATCGACGTGGACATTCAACTCCGCAGCAGAATATGGATATAGGTATACAATCAAATCAACCCTTTGAAAAATTTCAATCTTTTGGCAATTTCTTTTCGATTCTTTTTCCCTTTTTTATTACCCTTATTTTAATCATTTTGAAAAAATATTAACAATAAATCGCATTGTAGTTGACGACTCAGATACAATTGATGGACTGGATAGAAATGATAACGATGATGGTATAAATCTAGGGGCTGAGGACCCTTTATGAATATATATATTTAGTAGATATTCAGAATATTCACGCGATATTTAAATATTTATGGAATATTTGCTAGATTTAAAAATACACACACCATATCCATAAATATTTGAAATATCTAGTGAATTCAATGAATTTTTATCAATAAGTTAGAATTTTTGAATATATTGTTGATGGCAAAAAAAGTATTGCTTGAAATTGAGATATGGTAGCTGAGATCAAGTCAACATGCAACATTCAACATTCAACATTCAACATTCAACATGGCGACACAGTCGACATAATCACATCATGGACGGAGAGAAGAAAAGAAACACAGCATATTCTAAACATTGGTGAGTATTTTTTCTTTCCTTTACATTCATTTCATAGTATACCGTTTGTAAAATATTGTTTGCATTGTAACACAAACGATAGTCTGTGTGACGGTAAGAGAAAATGGGAAAGAGAAAGTCAAAGAGAATATGCATATCTCTTATGCACTGAATGAGCGTACTTCAGCTGACCAATGATACATAATCGTATTGAGATTTCACAACCAATACACAGAGACACGCATTTACAGTTTCGGCAAACAAGTGAATAACTATGAGACAATGCTAACGCATTTTTCATTTGTGCATCATTCGATTGTGAAATTTCATCTGAACAATACGTAGATAAAAACCGCTCTAGTTAATTACGCATTAATTTGGTTTAGGAAATATTTTTTTTTGTCTTTTTTGAAAAGCGTTTCATAAAATATTTCTCTTTACTTCCAAAAGACATTTGGTGCATTGAAGTGAGTGAAGTACATATTTTATCGCATTTTTTTCTTTATCATATTCATTTTTTGCATTGTCTTGTGAAATTGCCGGCTAACGGTGACATCGATTGATTTGTTGTTGTACATATTTTGTGCGATGCACCGTTAGATGCTCGACACGAACAAACGTGTTCCATGGACATTTTGCATTTGAAATATTTTAATGCAAATATAATACAATATTTTTTTTCTCTTATTCTAGAATCTAGACACCAAATCAATGCCCCATTCTCATAAAAACTGACACGTAACGGTACCAGCAAAATGGATAGCGAAGAAAGTAGCGGTGAAATTGATATGAGAGAAAATTTTACACCAAAATCTTATGAAAAATATAAATCACAAAGAAAGCGGGAAAAAGAAAGGGAAAGGAGAAGGCAAGCCGGTACGTCGCCAAAAAATCCACCATCTCCAATATCACACAGACAGCCATTGCATGAAATTCAATGTTCGATCCGTTTACGCCATGGTATGCATTTCTTTTCTCATTTCAATGTGATGTGTATATCCAATATTTTCATACATTTTGTTAATTTCGTATTTTTCATTTTTTTTATTGTACATTAACAGGACAACAAGCGTCACCCGCAAGTCAATCGCCACCTGCTTCGCAGATCTATTCACGCCATCGTAAGTGAAATTGATTGAAATGTCATTTTTTTCATTTTTTTTTTCATAAATTTTGTTCATTCTGTATTTTTCACTTCAGCTCGACGTACATTGAGAATTCAAAGCGACGATGATGATGATGACGGAATAACGGCTGAAGATCGTGATATTTTCGATGCAGACACAATCGCGCAATGGAAACTCCTTTTTGCCAAACGAAAACGTCAATCCGTTGCACGAAATCAACAACCAGCCAAACGAAAGACAAGAGCACAAACTTTAAATGAATCAAATGATCCCTATGGTAAGATTATTGCTTTAATGAGAATTGTTTCCATTGATGCAAAATTATTTCCAAGTTTTTTATGTTTTTTTTTACATTTCTTTAAATTTTTTTTATTTATCTTTTTAACAGTCAGTCAACAGGCAGCCATTGTACAAAATCAACAACCGGCTAAGCGAAGAACACGAGCACAAACATTGTGCCAAAGCAATGTGGTTACATCAGCTGAGCATTCTGAACCATTGCCGCCGCCACAACCACCACCATCAATCATACGACGCAACATCAGGCACAAAGAAGCAAAATGGCAGCCAAAGGTTCAGTTGCAGAATGTAGAACATCAACAACCACAGCTACAGATGGAGATTGACGATGATACTGATGACAATCAATTGTCGACTGAAAGAAACGGTAACTATTTTAAATAATTTGAAAAAAACAAAACTTTTTCCATATAAGTATTTATTTTATTCCATTCGATTTGTTTTTCTTTTTATTTGCCATCGATTGTTGCAGCACCAATTCCGCGCATACAACAGCCGTCACTAGAAAACGAGCGAGTATGTAGACGCATGGGGGAAGTGCCGAAACGGAACCAAGAAACGTTCACCATCGTTATGAGCTTAAATCAATTCTTGCGTAATGATGAGAACGACAAAGGTCGAATCGGTGACAAAAAAAAGAGAGCTGAAGCTCTTAGAAATGGCCAGAGAAGTGATCAGAAACGCCAACTAATCAAAATCATCACAGATTTGGTGAAAGATATATCCGATTTGACAAGGTTAGCTTCCTACTACATTCACAATGACCTAAACAAATTGGTGGATTCGAATAATGATTCGAAAATTCGTGACGAGTTTTTGAAGCCATTCGATGCGCATAAGTATTTTTTCGCTCTGAAATATTGCCCAAAGAGTGATTATCCATTGAATGAGGCTTTCAAAAGAGAGCTTTCAAACCGTCAAATTCCAGTGAGACCAAAAATCGAAAATGCAAGCCAACAAATCAAATATGCGCACGAACAATATTCTACAAACATGTATAATAACATCGATTTGCATGCTTGTCGCCATATTCGAAACTATTTCAAAAAGAAAACAGATTGCATACCAGCTATCGATGTGACAATGGAATACTTGATGAATGGAGACTCGGATTGCCCACCAGATCGAAATCTATTGGACGATTATTACAATGATCTGCATCCATTGTTGCCAGCTGATCGCATACGCCAATACAATAATGGTGAACGTATGTTCGATGAATTTGGTGACCATGTAATACCACGTGGATGGCTGAGAACTACACATGACAGAAAAGAATATTACAAACATGTGTACGAAATGTTGCATTTGCAAAGATTCATCCATAGACACAATGCAACTTTCCCGGAAAACCAGTGGAAATCATTTCGGGCAATTCCACAAGCAAAAAACAGACTTTCACACACACAATTCAGTACGCAAGCATTCGTCTCAACAACAAACCTATTGTATGCCAAAAACACCCAACAAAGAATAAACGTAAATGCTATATCAGGTTGGACAAATGATGAGTACTACGCCTTTTGGAATCGATTCGTTAATTTACCGAAAGTGAATCGTAGAAGTCAAATTTTCGACTACAGCTTTACAACCAACGGCGTATCAGCCTCTTTGAAGATGATTCGACGAATGCGCAATTCACGAAATGATTTGTCATCATCATCAAAGAAGAAGAGTGAGAAGAAAAAAGGTAAAAATGCCGATGACAAACCATTAAAAATTAGTGAGGACATTCAACAGGCGTACGATTCGGGTAAAATCAGTGTATTTCTCGGCAATGATCCCGGGCAAAAAAGAATGATATGGGTAACACGCCGTAATGTTCAAACGGGAAAGGAAGAACAATATTCACTGACGACTAAAAAATGGCATGCACGAACTGGATATTACATAAGGAAAAATAAATTACGCAAGTACACCAGCGAATACGAAGAGAAGTGGCGACTGAATCGTGAAAATCGTCAAATGTATGAAGAGACTCCATCAAGTAAAAGTGCCAGACATGGAATTTATCTTCGATACAATTTGGATTCGTTCAAGGAGTCACGCGAAGCCAAATACAGACCGTGTGTGAGTCGTCTCCAATTCGATAAATATGTGCAAACACAAAAAGTTGCACATGAAGTGGTGCGTGAAATGACACAAATGCCCAAAGAGGTCCCGAGAAATCAGCAAACAATCATCTATGCTCTTGGCAATGCTAAGACTGCTGCTAATTCGCCAATCAAAGGTCACATGCGAACACCACAAGCAGCCATTACTTTAACTATGGATCGATACGCAATGAGAATGGATGTGAAAGAACCTGGAACATCGATGCTGTGTAGCAGATGTCACAAATTGCTCGATAGAGCAATAGAAAGAATCGAAAGGAAAGGATTGGGTAGAGAGAGATGGAACATAAAGGATCGGTAAATTGTTCAAAACAAAACAAAAAAAAGAATAGAAATATGAAAATTAATTTTGATATTTACCAGTTTCCTAGTTTGCCAAAACTGTGAACCGGCCCGAAATACTGTTCTCGCTGCTCCTGAGGAATGGATTGGAAAAGTACATCATACACATCGAAAGAAACTGAATGTCGAACCAAGACCAAAGCAAATGACATTCAATCATGAAAATCAACGAAAAACAATTGTGTGGGATCGTGATAACAATGCATCACGCAACATGATTTACAAAGCAATGTGTATGTTGACCAATGTACCAGTGAATCCAGATTTCAATAAAAAAGCTTATATATTAAGACAACGTCGTGCAGCAGTAGCAGCAGCAGAACAGCAAAGAAGAAGAAGAAATTTGGCCGGGGCGTCCTCTAGGGGAGAGAGGTAGGTATTGAATTGATATGATTCGAGTGTATTAATTTCAAAATGTTCATTTATTTGTATATTTCTCTTGTAGGTAGTGCTGGCGGTCACAAAGTACTATTCTATAGTAAGTTTTTTTCCCTTTTACAGACACAGGAGAATGCAGTATGATCTCAACTACCAATCTCAAATTTAAACAATATTTAGTCATATCTTTAGCATATTTATGATATTTAGTATATTTATAAATATTCACAATATTCACAATATTTACAATATTTACAATATTTGCAGGATATTTACAATATTTATTTTTATTTACTTTCGTTCTTTCCCCCTAGGTATAAACCAAACGGCAGCTTGTAGTCCAATTGATACTGTCAACAGTGGTAATGGTACTGACGAAACTGAGGGTCACAATAATGATCGTAGTGAGAAAATCAATCCATTTTCGAATCGTGGTCGAAATTTTAATAGTAATAATGACAACAGTGGCTACGGTTATCGAGATTCTCCAGCAGTCATTGTTAATACAAATTTGCTACCATTTATTCAAAAACTCCGTGACCCATTGCGTAAGTAAACTTTTTTTCTCATCTCATTTTTCATATAATTTATAATGAATGATTTCTAATTCATTCTGACTGATTTCTTTCTATTGTTATTTCATATAGCAATTACAATAATGCTATCATTATTTGCCCGATTGCATAATATTCTGGACGATAACTCGAACCGCGAATTGAATGGAGAGCATATGAGTTTTTGGCCAACAAGTGTCACAAAGTAAATAAACTATAAATAAATTCATCATGCGAATTTTCTGCAATTATTTGTTGATTTTTTCTAGCCCAACTAACTACAACATAGATGTTGTACTGGAATTATTAAACATTACCTTGAAGCAGGCTCTTCAGCTTCATCCACAGAATGTACAATGGCTTCGAATTGAAGGCGATCTCGAATTTCGTAAGTGTTCATTCAATGTGCTAATCATTTTTTTTCTTTATGAAAACTAAATTTATTTTCAACATAGGCAATGAAAACTATGAAGCTGCAATATCCTCATACGTTAATTCAATATTAAACGGATCTGAATATTTTACTGTGAATTTGGACCAACATGTGGATGATTATATAACCCGACGAATGATAAAATGTTGTTCGAATTTGGGTTTCTTTATGCAAGCAGCTGTTCTCTGTCAAGTAAGTTTTTTAGGATTAAAATCTTGAAGCATATCAAAATCATTATTAAAAAAAAACGAAAAAAATTGTTTGTTTCTTCTTTTTTTTTAGTTTCTTGATGAAATTGATTATAGTTTGGCATTCAAAACACTTTCGGAGCGAGCAACATTCAAAAGCATATCTGACAAAACAATAGTTTATTCGGATGCTATTGATTCTTACTATAATTGTATTTGGGATGCAACATTGCTGGAGTTTATTGTTAATCTTCTAGCAAAAAGAGGAGAACATGCACGAAAACAGGCAGCGGTATGACAATATGATGTTCATTTATTTTCTTAAAACCTTTTTTCACATTCAATATTCTCTTTCACCATTAGATTGCTGCATTAGGTCAACTCGAATTAAATGCTAACAATAACGATGAAGTTAAACGTGAAGCAGCATCAACTCGGCAAATAAAATTTCTACGTGCATTGGCTAAACAATATTTGTTATAAAATACCATAAAAAAGTGAATTTTTTAGTATTTTTGTTCTTTCGCACAAAAAGTCTGAATTTAAGATTGGGTTTCATTGTACTGCTTTAATCCCATATTCTCAATGTGTTGGATTCAAGGGGCACAAATCGGTACTGGAATACCGAATGTACCAAAAAGTATTAAAAGATGACCGAAACTACCAACAACGTACCGAAAAGTATCAAAAAGTATTAAAGCATACTAAATAGAAGTTCTCACAATACAAAATACTTTTTCGGTACTTATTGTTTCTTTTAGGTACATTGTTGGTAGTTTCGATTATCTTTTAATACTTTTCAGTACATTCGATATTTCGGTACCGAATTGCCCCTTGCTTGGATCAATTAATTTTTTAAGAATAATATTAAGCTGTCAATAAAGGAAAATATTACTAAAAATAAAATCGTCAAATTCGTTTATATACAACTTTTTGCTTTTTAAAAATCAACTTTAATATTTTGAATTTTTTGCGACATTTTTAATTTTTACACAAACATCATCATTTTCAATTTTTATTTATTTTAAAAATCTATTATATAAATATACACATTCCCGTCATTTAATAAATTCAGAAACGGAAAAGATGCAAAAGCTGCTTTCAACTGGTTCCAGCAATACAATACAAAAAGAACAATTCAATTTTACACTCCGAAAAAAAAAAAAAAAAAAATCGTATAGTTTTTTTTGTCGTTTTGATTTTTATCAATTTTAACTCTTAATCTGTTCAAAGTGGCCATTGATGTTATAATATAATCGAAAGCGTCTTTTAAACCATTGCGCTAAATTAGCGCGCGTCGCTAATTGATTTAGTACGTAATGTAATTTCGAGACAATGAATTTGAAAAATTTTAAACTAAAATGTTATAAAAAAACAAAGTAAAGCAAAAGAAAATACAAGCATTTGCTTTCTTAATGGCTGTGTCTATTGAAAGAGCCGCGTAAAGATTTTTTTCCATTTTTAATTTTTCTTTCCATTTAATTTTAAAAATCTGTGTACGGTAGATCGACCATTTGTGGTTTTGAAAAAGCGATTGGTTGATAGAAACCTTTCGATTGTCCCCATCCACGGGCAGCTCGATTAAAGTTTTCTTGATGCACCGACGATTCGTATGATGAATTGCGTGGGCTTGGTTGACTTGAAATTGGTGCACTGCTTGAATACGGATTATAATTCGATGGTGATGATGAATATGAACAACCGGACAAGCGATTTGATTGTGGTGCAGACCTGATTGACAAAATTCATAGGATTAATTCAAATAATTCTGAATTGTAATATAATTGAAATGAAATCAATTTTACCACGGCGCGCTTTGATGCGAATCAAAATGTGAACTACCACCAAATGGTGTTGGTGATACATTTTTAACACGTTGATTTGGAACCGTCAATGGACGACGAATAACTGGTTGTTGCAGTTGCTGTGGTTGTTCGAAAATGGCCAATTTTTCTTGCGCAATTGGTGATGGCGTGAATGGTTTTGGTGTAAAGTTTTGCACAGGAAATTGTGGTCCATACACTTGTGATGGATCAATTTTTCGGAAGCTTGGTGGTGTTTGATACATATCAGTTGATGGTTGTGGTGCATATGCATTATCATATTGATGAGGATAAGATGATGGTGGTTGTGCTAGAGCTGATGTTTGTGGTAAATATGCATCGGTTCGTGGTGGAGTATAGCCACTCAAAGGAATCTCAGGTGGTGTAAACATTTCTATAAACGAGAAAATACGAAAAAAACACATTTTTTTGCTATATCATATGCAGCTGAACCTGATTAAGGAAAAAATTACCATTTTACATGCAAAAATACAATATAATTTTTATTCAACAAATGCAGTACAAGTTATATATTGTTGTTTATTACATTGTGAACAAAAACGAAATTTTTGAAAAACCTAGAGTGCGCATATACCAGGTTTGATAGCTGTTGGTTATAAAAACAATGCCTCATACTCAGTTTCATTAGATCAATTCGAATTCTTGAGAAATTTTTTTTTCGAAAAATCCGAGAATACCCGTAATTTTTGTTTTTTCAAATTTTGATAATTAATTGCTTTTTTTGTCCATATTTATTGAAAACAACATAAAAAATTCGAATAAAGCGACTATTTTGAAATATTTTTCATAAGAAAAAAAATCTTCGAAATTTTATTATTTAACTCGGATCGCTGTCTTTTCGTTACATATAAAAGAATTTCAAAAGCACAGAAATATTGAAAAATTCAAACCGAATTTGATGAAAATTTGCAAATCATGTTTTTTTCAAAGAAAAAATCGAAAAAAGTTGAATTCGCCAAATTTTGGGGCGGAAATTTTTTTTTGAAATTTTTCTCTTGTGTAAAATTTGAAAATATTTTTTTCTGTCCGAAATTTTGCGAATTCAATATTTTTTCGATTTTTTATTCGAAAAAAACATAATTTGCAAATTTTTACCGAATTCGGTTTTAATTTTCCAATATTTCAGTGCTTTTGAAATTCTTTTGCATATAACGAAAGGACAGCGATCCGAGTTAAATAATACAATTTCAAAGATTGTTTTTGTCATGAAAAATATTTCAAAATGGTTTTTTATTCGTTTTGATCGAATTTTGTAGATATAGACACAAAAAGCAATTAATCATCAAAATTTGAAGAAAAAAAAAATTGCTGGTATTCTCGGATTTTTCGACCATGAGAATTTTTTTTTCCTCAAGAATTCGAATTGATCTAGTGAAACTGAGGATGAGGCATTGTTTGTATGACCAACAGCTATCAAATCTGATAAATGCGCACTGTAGTTTTTTTTTGTGTTCCACAGTGAAAACAAGGATTGTCCTGATGAACATCGATACTATAAAGTGTAGTTTAGACCAAAACCTGGGTAAAATGAGTGTTACGGGCTAGTTTTTTACAGGACATTGTTCATAATGACACACATTTTCAATAGAAAAATAAGATAGATAGATAGATAGATAGATAGATAGATAGTTAAATAAATAAATAAATAAATAAATTGTTGGTGTATCATAAGGAACAGCTACTCTCCATTTGGATAAACATATTTCTGTAATATGTGGATAGTTTTATCTAGTAATGCACACAATATTATATATTATAATAATTCAAGTGATGTTTTAATTTTCCAAAATCTATTATTGACATAAATTTAAGGAATTCTAGAATTCTCATTTGCATGCTTCTATAGATTTTTGATGATTGGAGTGTGCTCGACTTGAGAATAGTAACCTTGTGACGGTTCACATCGTTTCACTTTTCAATATATAATTTATAAAAAATGTTTCAAATCGTTTATGTAACACTTTGGTGTTGAAATTGCATGCAATTAGAACGGTACACAATTGTTTGTGTGGCAATTAATCTAGATTATACGTATTTTTGAAAATACCTCGCAATTTTTGGCGTAATTTCCTCCACTTTCACTTAAATTACATTGTAATGGCGTTCCTTGAGAAAAGTTAAGTTTAAGCTTGAATGTAAAGGCAATTGGAGACGCCATATAAAAAATGATACCAAATATGGAGACAAATTTGCGAGATACTTTGTCTGTAGTAAGAAATTATTTATAAATAAATTACAATAACAAATACACAAAATAGAGAAATAGAAAAACAGAAGAATGCAAATAAGAAAACTAGCTAATTTATCTTATCGATGGCACGGACTCAGGATTCATAATACAGAGCGTGTGTGTGTGTGTGTGTGTATGTATGTGTGATTGTGTGTTTGTGTGTGTGTAGTTAAAATTGACATCAACATCAATATCAAACGAAATAAAGCAAGTAGGTAAGAAATTGAATTGGGTTTTTCATCTTGCCTCCATTTATATTATCATTCCGTTGCGATTCATTTGGTCTAATAAATTTATTGATTGTTGTTGTTGTTGTTGTTGTTTCATTATTATTTGCTTCATACAATTGATGCATTGAATTTTCAGTTGAAATCTCAGGTTGTGTTGACCATTGTTCATATTGTTCATTTATCGTATGTGAGAATTGATTTTCGGTTCGATTAATACATTTTTGTTTTTCAATCGATTCAATATCTGAATTAATTGTCGATATCTGTGTGCAATCGTTGTTTTCATGATAAAATTTCGGTTGATTTTCCTTTCCATCAAAGTAATTATTACTATCCAAATTAAAGTATGTTGTTAATATTTTATTACTGTTTGTGTTGCCATCAAGTATGTTGTCGTTAACTTTTTGCTTAATGATTGAACGCATTTGCTTTTCAAATGTGTTTATCAATTGTTGCACTGGAATTTTCACATACGATTCATCCGTTTCATAAATATTGCTGTTGCTTACAGCAGAATTTGATATATTTGCTATTTCTTCTTTATTTCTGTTAGATTCAATTTGTGGTACATGCCTCAACGATTTTTTCATACGATTAAAAGTATCTACAGAACCTTTTTCCTCTGTTTTCTCCGTTATCGTTTTTTCCACATTATTTTCGATTATCTCTTGCTTTTGATGTGATAAATTTATTTTAGCGGTAGTTTCTTCGAATTCCTTTATTGCCGATATTAAGTCTGATGTAAGTTCGTCCGTTTCTTATTTTCAATCATTTTTTATTTTTAAATTGATATTTGAATTTTTTATTTGTTGGTTTTTGTGTCATCAAGCAATATGGTCAAATTAAAGAATTTGTATCAATTATTGAGAAATGAAACAAATGTGATATGAGCAAAAGAAAAATTGTGCTTTAAATTGAAAGTCTTTACTTCAATACGACACTCGTGTTTAATTAATAATTTTAAGTAAATTTTTGCCTTTGTTCTCGAAATTTAAATTTTTGTTTTCTTGTAAAATCATAAATACTAATGAATAGGAAATTAAATGAATACAATGATTACCGTTTGGTAGTTTTACTGGTGCTGCATTCCATCCTTGTGGTATGCTTGGTTTGTAAGCTAAGTCACGTAGAGTATTTGGAGTTCTCTTCAATGGCTGCATTGTTTGATGCTGTACACAAAATTTGTATTAATTTTTTTTTTGAAAATTGTTCTTTTTCTTATATATTGGCGTCATACAGCCAATATTTCGTCATACAGCCAATATTTCAAAAACTTACTTGAGGCAATTTGTATGATTGAGTAGTCAATGCCGGTGCAATTGCTGGTTGATACGGTGGCTTATAGCCGCTTGGTGATGAAGAGTAAATATTGTAATCATCTTTTCGTTGTTGAGGTTCCCAAGTTTGTTGTTGATAATTAGTCTAGACAATTTGTCAAGAGTTTATAAGAAAAATTCTTTTTTTTTTCGAAAAAATATTTTTCATTTCATTTTCCATTACTTGATTAACTGATTGATAATTCGATTGATTAAATTGATTGCTGTCATAAATTTGTGTTGGTCCCGCGGAGTACGAAGTTGCGGCTGGATTGTTTGCTGATCGAGTGGTTTCATCAACAATCCATTTTTCCGATCGCTTGCGTCTCTTGGCAAAGAGTTCAGCACCTATTTGGACAAATAGCAAAATAACGCATTTAAATAATTATCAACAAAAGGAAACCTGATAAATGAAATAATTAAATTTTAAAAACCTTTTCCTTTTGGTGCATCTGTATGCAAAGCGCTAACTAGTTCAGCACATTTGTCGGGTGATAGCATTCCACTGCTGTGATCGTATGTGATGCCCTGTGTATGAACATCTTGCACAACACCACGCGGATCCATTACCAATTTTAATGGTATTTTCGATTCATATCGTTGTGTCGAATATGATTTTTCTTCGCTGTATTGGTTCGATGGCTTTTGATAGTCGCCATATCCATTCAAATTAATATTTTCGTTTTTGCCTTAATTTGTTGTTTTGTTTTGATTGTGTATGATTTGTTTTCATTCAATTTTCAAATCAAAATACGATATGAAAAAAATGTTCGATTTAAGTAAATGGCTTTTGAAACAAATGAAAAATATTGTTGTTAACAATGTTGCATTTTGTGTGGTAGGACTTATATTCTCATCGAGCGCACAGATCAGACTCCACACGAAAGCCAATTTCCAAAATGAAATTGATTGCTTAAGCAAATGTTTTATATATAAAAAAACAAGGTATAGGTCAATTGTTATAAGAATTTGCAAATCGAAGCATTGCGCAGTATTCGTTTAATATTCGCTTTGATTGATTTCATTTGAATTGATGTTTTTAAACTATTCGACTTAGTATTCATCTTCAACGTAAATAATCTTGTTAAGCACCAAATTCCTTTTTTTTAAATTCTAGGTGAAAGCAGAAGTTTTAATCAGAAAATCGCTTTGCAAAAAAAATGGTATCTTTTTATTTTTTCTTTGCAAAGCATTGCGATGATGAATGCAAACAAGATATCGAAGTGAATGAAATTTTCGCAGAAATAACGCTTTTTCTTCAAATTTCAAGTTGTGTCATCCTAAAATTGATTTTCATGGCCTTATCCCGTCTTACATTTTAAATAATTAGAAAACTTTTGAGTTTTTGTTGTTGCCGACAAGCCAACATTCATGAGAATATTTTATGCTAACAGTGTTGAAACAATTGCTTGATAGCTGTGTCACACTGCATGTAATACTACACAAAAATACTGATTTTCATTTTGGAGAAACTATTACATTGAGTGATGACGCATGCAACTATCTGATACTAGCCTACATTGAATAATTCATTATAATTTCTGTTTTTACTCGTTCTCCACTGTTTGGCTTATCGTTTAAATTTACCTTTCAAATTCGCTAAAATAAACAGCGCTCGAAATGAATGTGCGCGCAAAAAATTCCAAAGTGAAATGTGTTTGAATTATTTACATAGCAAATGAGTAAACAAATACCTTCTCCTTCGTGTACCCATTTCACGGATCTCTTCTTTCTGTTGACGTACATTGTTTGTCCCTTCGATAATTTATTGTTAGCATCACTGAGCGATGATGATATGCGTCGTGCTAGTTCCACTTGATCTTCCACCGTTGGATGCAATCCTGGCGTAAAAAATGCTGATGATGCATATAGCTTTCCTGCGCATATCGATGATTGTGATTCGATTTTATTTTTGGTTGATGGTTTTTTATGGTTTTTGTTTTGTTTTGTGTTTCGTTTTTTTTTTTTTTTTTTTTTGAATTTATTACAAATGTATTTTTTGGTATGTGTTCATCATATAGAAATCGATCAATTTATTCGATCGAAAATTATTTGGTTTTTAGTTGGGATTGTTCCGCGCATTTTGAAATGATTCATGAAGAGATACATCAACAATTAGTTGAGGTTTTTATTTAAACAATTGTTTTACTTAAAATGTAAATAAACTTAGAAAGAAATGAATGGCGTTTATTGATTTATATAAAATCCATAAATAACGTCAATCATTTTTCCTTTTCATTAAAATAAATAAATAATATAGCAACTAAAATCAAAAATTCGTTGCAAATAATATTTTTATTTGAGGGAAAATTAAATGCGAAATATTTCTGGAAAATTAATTCGATCTTGTTTGTTTATTTGTTTAATCAATTTAGATTGATGGATGAATGTGAAATTTGTTTTTTTTATGGTTTTTTTCAAAACCTTAGACTCAAAATTTAAATAGTAGCAATCGATAAAATCAAATTCAGTTAATAGAATAAACAATAAATCTAAACACTCTCAAATGAATTTGAACCACAGAGATTAAACAAAGCAACACAAACAACGAATTGATGGAATAAAAACAGCATTTTTTCGGAAAATACTTACGGTTTTTATTTGGTACAATAACTTCTGCATCAGTGGCCGGTGTAAAAATTTTTTGTAAATCAATTGGTTTCGAGGAAGTTGTGGTCGATGAATCTTCCTACAAAACGTTTGATGCAAACCGCAATAGAATGTAAATGACTTGTTCATAATGACAACAGATTATCTCTAGGTAATTTCCGATTTGATTGTAGTTTGAACCAATTTCTCATAATTTTTTTTTCATTTTTTTTTTGGTTTTCGTAAGTATATTATTTTCTCTTGTACATAATTTTTTTCCAATTTTTCTTCATTAAACAATTTAAAAAATATTTTCTCATTTGCTATATATCTATAATTGTGTTTTTCAACAAGATAGAAATGAAACGGCTTGACTATGTGCATATATGTTTGAATATATTTTCTGCTCAACTACATTGCCACTTTAAATTTGGCAAATGAATCCAATGAAACATCCGAATCAAAATATTTGATCACATTTTGTCCGATCTACATAATGGACTTGACTTCGAAACGCAAACATTTTTTATTTTCATTCTTGGAAGTATTATTCCGATTCGCTTTTGTTTGAAAATCTAAAAGCAAATAAAGAAATAATAAAAAGAAAGCCCTTGATGCGCATACTAATTGAATGTTTTGTATATTAATGTGTATTTGTATTTGTATTTGTGTTTATATATATGTATGTAAGGTTGGGGTCCTGATTATGTTAACAAACAATAGGAGTAAGCTTTTGATGAAAGCATTTTGGAGAGACATTTCTATGAAGATTTTGAACCATTATCGCACAGTGAACATGGTAATGTATGTAATATTCAACTCTATTTGAAAAAAAGTATTTTTTAAAAACCGTCAAAAAAATAATTTCACTAAATAAATGAATCACGAAAGCAAACTCATTTTTCCCTACCATTACCATAGTTTTAATTGCATTTTGATTCTCATTTAATGTTTATTAGCCGATGATCGTTTGTTTTGCTTCACATCACCGCGAACGATATCTTAGTATCGCTATAAATAGCCTTTTCATTGTATGAGTTTGAAAAAAAATATTTGTGACTGCTTAGCGGAGATTTATGTAGTAATTTAGGTTGGAGTTTGTGGAGATCTTACCGGTCTGCACCAAAATTTCTTTCCTAATTGCACCAAAAATTCCCGTTTGACTGGGTCAAACCGATCGGATGGCTTGAAGCCGCGCTTTTTTTCGATGACACAATTATTGGTACTATTTGAACGTCGACGTTGAAATATTGGTGTCTGATTTACATTTCGATTGGACAGACGACACGAATTGTGCGATGGTTGGCTTAGTGAACGTTGCATTCTGAGCATAATTTCAATTCTTTTCTATCAAAAACTATATGTTTGAAGCCCTAAGCAAATGGTTAAAATGACGAAATGATAATGTGAATTAAGGGATAATGGCATACAGATACGACGAATATAGATAAAAATTGTTTATGCAAAGTAATCGGGCGTAAATTCTTTTTCTATCCAAACATTCGTAAGATATTGATACTTAGTAGATATTGAAATCGCATCTTTCGTCATGTAATTATCATTTATTCCTCCGTCACGATAATATTGGTTTTCGTTGTCATTTGTTTAAACAGAATAGGAAAATAAAGCCTTCTTTTTTTATGGCTTCTAATGTGTAGCTAGAATTTTCTATCTGTACAACGATGAAATGATTATTTGTAATTAAAATAATGATTGTCGTAATGTATGTTTCTTGAAATTTCCGCTCATGAAAACTGTAATTTTATTTTTGGTGTCACTTTTTTTTATTATTTTTGAGTACAAATGTCTTTTGTTTTACAGTCGTTTTGTCCGCCTAATGACTTTTTTTCTTCACTACATTACACAATGCGTCTTTATTTCTTTTTTTCCTTTTGGAAATATGTATTATAATGAAAAACGAAGTAACTGGAATTAAATATAACACGAGGAAAAGATCCAAATATTTTCAATAAACTAAAATGTTGTCTAAAATCCCACAGACTGAAATCAACGATTGAAGTCACGAAAGCAAAAAGAAAACTTTCACAAATAAAAATCTATATATTTTTCGATAGCAAAAAATTACTTTGGTGATGACACATACACTTGATTGAGCACGCTAAATAGCTCACACTTTATGAGATCAACACGAATAGCACATCGTCGACTATGAAATTTCCACGTTGTTACGCAGTTTGGACGAAAAGGAAGAACAAAAAAAAAAAAAAAAAAAAGAATAAATAACTATAACTCTTATAAATGAACAGAGTGAATAAGCGCTATATGCTGCACAATACTTTTTCTGAAAATTACGTGCCAAAGGTGTTCTCGTGACAAGAAAAAAAAGAATGTTGTTCGCGCGCACAGCAAGCAAAAAAGAAAAAATACACGACGAATAAAAAAAATCTTCTATAAAATTCGCCCGAAAATTTTCTTGATTTTCATTTCGTTTCATTCGATCGCTTATGTTTCGTTGATCTTTTTTCTTTTGCGATATTTTTACAGATTTTGATTTTTCTTGTAGTTTTGCGCAACATAGGGTTTCTATAATATATTTTTGGTTTTCACTTTTCAATTCGTATGTGGTGGCAGTATCGCATAGTATAACGGTTCTTGTTGCTTTATAGCAATGGTTTTTGTATTCTACTGTGCGGATAAGGTTTCAATTAAAATTCAGCTCATTTAATTTCGTTTCGACGGGCACTTTTATGTTTGTTTTTTTTTTTTTCTTGAATTTTTTCTTCTTTGTTTGTTCGTTCATTCATTGCTTTTTCTTTTCACTCAGCTCGGTTTTTCCTGTTGCTGATCATTTTTTTAGATTTATTCCTGTTCTTTTTCACACGAACTTGTGTCCGAATGAGAGAAAAAAAGTGGAAAAATGAACAAAACAAATATCACTTGACTATACTATATAGTTTATTTTATACGCATATGCATATGCAAATCATACACAATATAAACGCCGTCTCATCTATGTTGAATTGAACAAATACAACGAAACATCGACAAACATTCCGTTCTAAAATTAAGTGAGAAAGAGGAAAATATGCAAAGAAGTAGAACGTGTCGTTTACGTGAATAGCTAACGAGAAACATACATATATATATATATATATAAATATATATATGGACACGCATCAAATGGGAATGGGCGCAAATGCAATTGATGTTATTGTCGGTCGTTTTTAGATTTTTCTAAAAATTGCATATAGTTCAACAATTTCGAAATATGAACGTTTCTCTTTTCCATTCTGGTGGTGTTCTGTGAAGGCGCGAGAGAGAAAGTGAGTGATGATGAGAGAGTGGAAAGAAACGGAGCAATTTTTACTTTTGTAATTTAATGTGCGAGTGCATGTGATCACGACGATATATTATTGCAAAAAATATTCATACATTTTTCTTTGATTATTTGCAACCTTCATGTCAAAATCGATAAAAAAATATTGCACAGCCATTTGAAAATTGATGTTCCATTTTGTGAACTAAAATGTTCATAGTGTATTTAAACATTTCGACAATTCAATAAATGTTTATTTATTGAATTTGCATTGGGACCTCGATTTATTGTTTTGAAATATTGACGTTTATTTCGTATATTTTTATCAAATCATTTCATCATGAACATGATTTTCATGGATACACATCTATCAACAGACACAACAACTTGTTGATGATATTTCGCCAAGTGCGAATTACTGATTTTAACTTTAAATTCCATTTTGTGAAATATTGTTTTCCATTTCATTTTGTTTGTTTATTTTCATCTGATTAGTTGAGTTTATAATGCGGTAAATGAGATTTGGTTCGAAAATTCTCAAAAGCGAATGAATAAAAAATTGACGTTGAAAAACAAGTGTGCACACTGTACAGCGTTCACATACCTGATAATAGTAGCTTGGTTTTTGTAAAATTCCACCGCTTGATGTTTGCTTCCATGATTCGGTTGTAGTGTAATTTTGCGACGTAACCGTTGATTGTATGGTAGGTGGTGGCGCTTGTCTGAAAATATTGTGCTCTTCAACGGCACGATCAATATCCGATACAATTTCTTGCAATTGATTGCGAATATTCTCCTGTGAAATTTGATGAGATGGTGGAGCTTGTTGTGGTTGTAGTTGTGGTTGTGGTTGTGGTTGTGGTTGTGGTTGTGGTTGTGGTTGTGGTTGTTGTGGTTGTTGTGGTTGGATATATGTTGGTGGTGCCTTCGATTGAGTTGTAGGTGTTGCCTGTTGAATAAATGCTGTTTGTTGGATTGGAGCGGTTTTCTGAACTGGTACCGTTTGTGGAATTGACACAGCTTGCTGAGCTGAACGTTGGAGTGACTCACCACTTGGTACCGAAGGACGTCTATCAACTTGAACTCTAGCTTCTTCTGGTTGTGGCTTCTCTTCAGAAATTGTCATTTGGGCCAGTGATTCGGTAACTACAGTAGCTACACTTTGCTTAGGCTGTTCGGCAACTTCTGAGTTTGTCACAGATGCAATACTTGCGCGTTTACTGCTTTTTGCTTCAGCTACTTTCTCAACTTCCTCTTCTTCTTCTTCCTCAACTTCTTCTTCAGTTTCTGATGCTTCAACAGTTGGCTCTTTTTCAACTGTAGCTTGCTTGTACACTTCGACGGTGGTTTGCTTCGGAACGGTATCTGGTTTCTCAACTGAGGTCTGCTTCTCAATTGTAGCTTGTTTCTCAACCGATTTTACTTCAGATTTAGTTGATTCAATAGATGGTACTTTTGCAACAACCGGTGTTTTCGTTGATGTTTTGATAACGACAACTTCCTCAGTAACTTCTTCGCCACTTTCATCATCGGTCACTTCAACATACTCAACAATTTCTTCAACTTCATCTTCATTTGATTCAGTTTTAGCTGGTGCTGCAAGTGAAATGGTTGCTGAAACTGAAACAGTTTCATTGCTATCACCATTAACAACCTTGGTTTCTTTAGTCTAGATGAAAAAAATCCCATTCAAATTATTTTTGAGGTCATGAATGATGTGTTTTCACTCATTTATTTTGTTCTTTAAAAGAATATCAAAGCAAATGGAAGCTGACATTATTTATTTTTATTTTTTTAAATAGCCACTTGATTAAATGTTAGGTTGTGAACGCTGTCGCTTTATCGCATGAGAGGGTAGAAAATAACAGACACAGAAAAATTGAACCGAGAATGTTATCGCAAGCGAGCAAAATGAAAATTAATGCTTTTAGACTTTTCAGCTTTATGTGTGTGTGTGTGTGTAGTTTATTTGTGTTTTTTTTTCTAAATTTATTTTTCTTTCCGTTCGTGCGAAGCGAGATGCTAAAATTAATTTTTTGTGGGTCACCGAGTATTGAATGCAAAAATATCTTATATGACTATATTGATCGTTTTGTGTATAAGTAATGATGAAAAACGAGAAAAAAAAATTAGAGCAAAATGCATAATTCCATTTAAATTGATGAGTTGAAAATTAATCACAAAAGTTAATTAGTGTTTTTTGTAGATAATCTGAATGAAATTGAATTTAATTGTCTGGTTTTTATATTTCGTATGAAGATTTGAAAATCGTTTCATTATTATTATTTTTTTCATAATGATTTTGTTTTATTCAACTGAATACTTGCAAACTCCTTTAATATCAAAATGAATAAATATTGTATACAATCTACGCAATTTTTCGCCATTTTCCATTGTAAAAAATCATTTATTACTAGCCAGTACAGACAGCCTTTCAGTTAGATTTCATTTGATAACTTTGGTTAGGGTTTTTTTTCTTTTAATTTTAAACCTCTTGAAAAAGTACACACAAGCAAAATCCAATGTATTTATTATGATGATTTTCATTGATGGATTGTGAAATGTTTTGCGAATCCTACACATTTGTTTTTTTATGCCCACCAGATTTTTGTTTGTTTGTTTGTTGTTGTTGTGGTTTGTTTATTGTTATTGTTGTTGTTGTTGTTGTTGATTGGCGCGACAAGACGATTGTATATTTCAATAGTGTGCAAAATTAAACAAAAAGAATGTTTAAGTATTTCAAATTGAAGAAAATCTTTAAATTTTACTGCAAACACATATGTATTGCTCTGCGTGTTTTTTTCTCTATCCTTTTTCTTCATCTTCTTCTTTTATCATTCTAAGGACGGCTACAATCTCCGAAAGCATATTTGTGTTTATATTGTCCAATATTTCAAAATTAATATCTATTCAGTTCTATTCATTTGTTAAATGTTTTTATTTTATTTATATATACGGTTTTTTTTATTCGCTTGGACTTTGTAAGCATTTTTTTCTTATAAAAAATCTCATCGATGATAGTACGAAAAAAAAAAAAATAAAAAATGAAAAATCATTTACTCTTGTAAAACGCTCGTCAATGAATTCACTCCGTTCGATATATTCAATCTGTTCAATCCACATTACTTGCTGTATTCGCAAAATATTGCTCAATATTAACACTAAAAAAGAAATGAATATGTTCGTTTTCATTCGTCAAAATGATCTTTATTTAAACATATTTGCCGCACACGTGCCTTCCAATCATAAGTTGTAAACCAATTTTCGTAAATTTTGTATATAAAGTAGGGAAACATTTTGGTTAGTTCTGGTGATTGTAATAATTTGTATATTAATGCAATAATTTTGTTTTCAATAAACCAAAACAAATTGGCACTCGTACAAATTTTTGTTTGTTTTTATTGTTTTATTTTTGCAAAAAAAAAAACATTATTCGAATTCAATTTCAGTGATTTCAGTGCTTGAAACGCCTATTTTAACGCTCTGCATGACGGATGATGATGTTTTAACGGTGCGCTGCGATGTGCTCACCACATTTGTCGATACTAATTCCGTTGTTTGATGTGATTTAGCAACGTCCATCGATTGAAATTTCGTTGAATTGGCCGATTGTTCGAGATTTTGCTCAGAACTTTTTTGTACTTGCAATTTACTTTCAATCGAACCATGGGCCAACTTTTCAAAACTCATCTAAAACTCAAATGACAATGAAATATAATGGAAATAAAGAAAAGAGAAAGAGACAGACAGTGATTGAGAGAGAGAGAGAGAGAGAGAGAGAGAAGGTAAGAGTAATAGAAAAAAGTCTTTCGAAAATCGAATGAAATTCATATATTAGATGAAACGGATCGATATATATATATATGGCGCCTCAAGTGTATACGCGCCCAAAATAATGAACATTTTTGAACTTGTTTTCAATCATAATGGAGGAGGTGATGCATCTATTGAATCAAATTTAGCTAGGGAAAACAACATTTGCAAACATATAAAATATTCATTTTGATTACAATACTGCACATGTTTCGAGAACAGAACATGCAGGACATTCCAAACATTCCAAACATAGGACAATGTCATATTTACAATGAAATTTGAATCAAACAAAAAAAATATTTATAATCAATGAATACAATGTTTGAAAAAATAAATATCAACTGCCTTTCGATCAATTTTAGTTGCCATAATTTTTGACATTGTTTGAAGCAAAATTGTTTGAAACATGCGAATAAAAACAAATTCAATTCAATAATTAACAAGTTGTACATGATGATGATTATGCGATTTACGTAAATCGTTTAATATCGAGATTACATTTATCGGTAATCGTAGACTACTTACAAAAAAAATGCAAACGATTTGAATTGATTCGTTAATCTAACTGATCCACAAAGCACAAAAAGCTTCAGAAATGTCGGAATAGTCGCATTTTCCAAAAGAATGACATCATCTCATGTTTGTCTCAATCCGTGATGATATCATTTTTTTTTCTTTCATTCTAAATAGATCATAACACATATCGATCAACTGAAAAAACATCAACAAAGCATGACGATATCAGAGCACTTATTCACTGATCGGAACGATACAATTCAAGCTATCTAAAATAAGACAAGACAAGACACTTGTTCATATCAAATGCCAAAATCGATATAACACGTCTCTCTCTGTATAAGAAAAAAATCCTTCGATGTGATCGTTATGAATTAGAACATTTCTTTTTTATTTTCGTTTCGATTTTGTAGCGATAATTTTCCAAACATTGTGTTTGAAAAAAAAATGATATTTACAATTAGTAAGCATATGTTTAGATCATTTGGCGGTATTAATACGAACGCATTTATTCCTAACAATAAAGAGGAAAATGGCAAAAACAAACAACAAAAATGCTATATCTGTACATTTTCTTAAAATGTATTGCTATAGCAAATTATATAATTAATTGTTGTGGAAATGTGATGAAAGAAATAATTTTATCTGCTTATGTGTCGAACAATAATCGTAGCGTATAATATGTTGATATCTTTGCTCATGTTGACCATCACACAAATTTTGTTCGATATATATATATATATGCTTGCTTTTTTTTCTATGATTGATTTATATGCTCACAGTTTTAAAATTGTCAACGATCTTAAGTGTCCTCTATTCCAATCAAAGAAAACCTTCAACTTCAAGATTAAAATGTGAAAAATTCGGCAAATGTTTGAGAAAAAAAAAATTTCTTTTCGTTATGCAAGTAAGTCAAATTTAATGCTTCATTTTGCAAATTAATTTCTTTATTTAACTCTCACGAATGCGTACATTTTTTCGGATTTTTCATAAATTGTACGAATGCGCTTATAGACATTTGCACAGTATTGAAAAATATCTGCGAATGCATCAATGGACCAAATACATTCGTAAACAAACGCAATTTATTTATTTTCTCCATTGATGCATTCTTAAACATTTGCCAATACTGTGCAAATGTCTATGGGCGCATTCGCAAAATTTTAAAAAAATTCGTAAAAATGTACACATTCGTGAGAGTCAAATCCACCTAGTTGCAAACTCTGCGTATACTACATATTTCACGTGTACATTTCAATTAGTTCGATGACATTTACCCACGCATATTTTATATTACAATTTGAATTTAATTGAAATGAAAATGGCGACTCTTATTTACGTCAATATTTTTGAAAATACATCGAAATAAAAGTTACTCGAGAGAATTGATTGGAACCGAAAATATGATATAAAAGCACATGAACAATTTTCGCAATAGCAAATTGCAACTGTTTTTTAATTGTTTAAAAAAAATGTTGGTCAAATGAAATGCATGTTAAAAAGCACACTTGTTTCAGCAAAATTCTAGTTTATTAATGCAATTTTTGATTCAAACTTCTATCAAACCAGTTTCTCATAATTATATTAATGCTAATCATTAAAAGGTTGTAAATCGATCCAGCAAAATAAGAAGAAGGCAAAACGAAATAAAAGAAAATTGAAATCCAAACTAACCTCATTCACCGTTTCTGATGTGCTTGATGTAGACTTTTGAATATCTTTTCCAGTAGTTTCAGATACCTCCATTTTTCGATTTCAATTCAAATTTTCAATAATTCTCTCTTTTTTTTTTCTATCTCTTTAATTTACACTGTTAGTGTTGCAATTCAAAACGGCAAACGATTTTTTCCTGTTGAAATGCAAAAATTAATTGAATTTCATTAAAAATTTCAACGACCGGAGGATGCGTTCGATTTTCTTTACTACTAACAAACTACGCCCAACTTGAACAACTTGAAGCTATTTAAATCTTGCAGCTGTCGCTATTCTTTTCACGCCGAAATATTTTCTAATTTTTAAACTTGAATTTGCTTTGGTCAAATCAGTCGCAAAACAGTCAATAAATTTGGATTTTTTTCTCGGATTTCGTTTTTTTGACTACAAAAAAAAGAACGGAAATTATGTAATAATTTCTTTAAACCACAAATCTTCTAACCGAAGATTTTTGAGGGAAAGAGAAATAAAACGACAGAATTTTTTATAGTAAAACTGTACTGAACGATCGCACGCTACACTACTGTTTCGAAAATGATCTCAAAATGATTGAGACTCTGAGATTCTGCTTGAATGGCGGAAAAACAACAGCAACACACTCAGTCGCTCAAGTGAAAAACGTTAAATAACAGTGAAAATATATTAAAAAAAGACAGAAAGCGAAAAAGAGTGAGAGCCCGAGAGAGAGAAAAAAGAGAATGAGAATGAGAAAAGGAGAAAGAGAGAAAGAAAAGTGAAACATACTTGAAAATGGAAAGAAAAAAAAAGGAAAAGAAATACTCTCATAGCGTTTCAGGAATCGGATCAAATTGATGAGTAGTTTAATATTGTGTGTATATACATGTATTTAAGTCAAGCGACACAAGTAGTCCGTATTGCCCCTTAAATATCTCTCTCGATTAATAGATACGAAATAGCAACGGCTGAACGAAAGTCTGTATTAGACACAATTTAAAAGCAAAAATTATGCCACAGGCTACGGCCGTGTTATTTTTACATCATCTGCACCATAAACAATACGGTATGTGTGAAAAGCGGAGGAGATGAACGTGCGAGATGAACGAGCGCTAAAATATATATCTTTTTAAAACAAAATGTTTTAAAAACAGTTCTTCTTATCGCGTACCCCAGTCATTTTTTTTTTATTTTTCTTCATCTCTCCTTTGTGAATATGCACACGCACTTGCCTCACATTATTTTCATCAATTTTAATCGATTCATATGCTGATACAATGATCATATTCTTCTTTGAGCTTCTCGATTTTCGACCATTTTCAGCTTGTGAAATATGATCTGAAAATATACACGAATATCTTTTACTATCGTCACAAATCTATACTCTATGTTAGTTCTGTTTTGATATTGTATTCAATCCTTTTCATTTGTGTGCGTTAAACTACCTAACATAAAATTATTTCGAACATTCTGGCCTTATGACAGAGAAGAAAAAGCCAAGAACAAAACGAGAGAAGTGCATTACTGACAGTAAAATCATTTATTTTCGTTCATTTTCAACACTGTCTGAAAGAGAAAGAGAGAAAAAAAAAAACAACTAGAGACATTATTTTCCAATATACATTAGAGAAGGGCTCTCCAAACTATAGCTCGCGAGCATTTGAAAAGTGGCTCGCGACACAATCTTGAAACCAAAATTCATTCTACAGTGAAACAAAAATTTTACATGAAACTTTTACGATTCAAATTATACCACTTAATGTCAAGAACAACAACGACGTCGCCGTTTTGTTAGTTTTGTCTCCTTATTGTTTGCATACTTTTGTATGAATTATATTGAATTCACAAACACCAACAAACAAGCACCGACTCACTGACTGAATTGCATGGCACTTATCGAATTGCATGGCACTTATCGAATGGCATTGCACACTCAATGATTATATTGCAAATTTATAACATTGGAAGGAACATAAGTTCGTTTGGGATCTAGCGAAAGACGTTATGTGAATTCAAATTGAAGTTAATTGCTTTCAAAAATCAAATTATTAAAAAAGAATACACTTTTTTCCAATGTTTGATGCGAACATAGAAAAAAATAAGTACCACACAACAACATTCGGAAAATTTATTGACATTCTCATTGCAGAATTTTAATCATTTTCAGATTTCATACCATTTCATTTGGCATTCAAGTTTTTGAAGAATCCATTTATTTTTGATAATAACAATGCTGAGAGATTATCACCCTTTTTCATTTAAAAAAAACACACTTGGAATTTGATATTCTACGCTGCACGTGTTGCGAGCCACTTTTTTGGCTCAGTGCAAAAATAGTTTGGAGAGCCCTTGGATTTTTGCAATTTGATCTAAAATGAATTATGCATGTGCTTTGATATACATATAATTCTCTAAACTCTCAATAACACCTACAAAAACCCAGCATGGTCTAGACAAGTAATTGAAACGTTCATAATGTGGAAGATGTTGAAAATATTAACGCTTATGTTTTCAATAAATGCTATTTATACTACACCTGTTGGATTGAAGACATTTTGCAATACACAAATGAATCTGAACAAAACGATCCAGTATTATGTCATCTGAAGTTCATTCATTTCTGTTGAATTGTTGAACTATTCAATCTGTACAATGACGTTGAGATTCTCGCCGTTTTCTTATGTCTCAATTTAAACTTCATTTTTATAACCGGAAGATTTTATTTTAGTATTCAATGCCAATGTTGTTTTGCATAAGTTATCCCATTGAAACTATATTTAAACTATCATGTTATAAATCAGCCAACACCTGAGATTTTTCTATGACAAATTTGACCGATTCTACTGATTCTAATTCATTTCACTTTGAGTCCGTTAACATTCAAAGCTATTTTTGCTACATATCTGAATTATTAGAATAGTATTTTTAGTAGAAAATCTATTTAGTATTTTAACGTAAGATTATGTTAATATAAAAAGTTTGCGTTTTGTTTATATTTTAAACACATCACAATCAAAATTCAATTTTATGTCATTCATTCATTTATGGAGTCGCGTACACAATTTGTGGAGAATCGCCATTTAAGAATGGATTGTGAATTTTTTCCATTCCGCTCAGTTTATTGTTTTAACATTACTAAATTACAAGGTTTTACTTACGCTGGAAACATCAGCTTGAAATGAATCCATTAGATGGATTTATCCGATGGATTTGACGCTGCGTTGGTTGCATTGATTTTTTTTACATTTATTTACAATGTGGCCATTGTGTCCACCGTCAAAAATTGTGAATTCTTTCAATTAGACATTAAATTTGACGGTGTTTGGAAAATAAGACCACATTGTAAATGAATGAAAACAATTCAATGCAACCAACGCAGCGTCAAATCCATCGGATAAATTCATAATCTTAGCAATCAAGCCAGCAAGCAAAGAGATTTACCTGTATGTAAGGAAAATTTTTGTTGTAACTATAGCGTACTGTAAATTTTTCACGCTTTCTTTTTCATTTATAGTTTCGAAAGCAGAAATATCATTTTTTCAAAGGTGTCAATAGATTTGTCAACTTAACACTGTCAAGAGACTTCATGGAACCAAGAAAAATTGACGTTTGCTTCATTACCCCAGACACATTAAAACGGCAACTGTGATGAGAACCTCTCTCCCTCTCTATAAGTTGTAATAAATGATCTCACAACGCTGTTTTGTTTTAAGCAATTTTTAAATTTGAATCGATGAAAAAAAAGAACTACAATCAAAAAATGGTTTTATATATTAATTTTATTATTAGTAAACATAGTTCATTAGTAATACCTTTTAAAATTACGGTAAAATATAAATGTTTTCAATAATGTTTCATATTTTTTATAATTAGTATGTTGGATTTTTTTATTTTCATGTTTTTCTTGATTTCAATGGTAATTTTTCTCGTCTTTTTCATTTTGACTTAATTTTACTTCATAATATATAATATTTTTGTGTTGTTTTTTTTTTTTTTTAACATTGTTTTGTTTTCTTTCAATTAATATTTGATAAGAAATAGGAACTATATTTCTTTTCCAAGAGTGATCGATGTATTGGATTGAGTTGGTGGTTTGATGAGAGTCGTTTACAGAGAGCAAAAATTAACTTTATAATCAGAATACAGAATAAAAAAAAAAATTTCAAGCAATGGAAAAAATTGAAAAATATTGGTTGCGCATTACTTGTTTAATTTAAATTACATGGTACGTTTTTGATCAGTTGATTTTCAGTGTGAAAATTTGTATATCTGATGCTGGTATGTTTTATGTCATTGGTTGCTGGTCAATGAAATAACATTGCCGGCTACTTATATACAAAATATTTAAGATATCGTTATGTCATGTAAAATTCACTCGTTATAAAAAGCTCATAGTACATTTTCAAAATGAATAAGAAAGCGAAAAATAATTAGCAAATATTTCACGACAAAATGGATCTACACCTTATACTCGAAATACCCTTGGAAAATACTTGTTTTTGTATTTTAATTTTTTTTGTGACTTGGTATGTTTTTTTTTTTTAATTAATCTTAATAAATTTAGTAATTGGTATGTATTTTAATATCCTTTACCATACGTATTTATATTTATATTTATATTTATATTTATATGTATATAGTTGTAGGTCTTTTCTTGTTTTCGTATTCTCCTTTCCTTGTGTGGCTTTGAAAATAATTACAATTCTACGGAATATTTTGCATGTGGTTTAGTGAATTCGTCGTTAAAGATTTTTCTTTTTTTGTATTGTTTTTCCTGTTTTTTCCACTTACAAGTCATGCATGTATGTACGATGACATGTGTATCACTATTTCAGAATGTGAATTGAACCCAACAAATATCTATTTAATGATAAAAAAATTGTTTTGTTTTGCAATCGACTTTAAAATTTCCTTATTTAAAAAAAAAACATTAAAATAAATATCAACTTATGAGAGGATTCAGTGTGAGTCTGATTTAGTACATGAATGAAATTTTGGTTTTTAGAACTGATTTGTATTTTATTAGTTAAAATATTGTAATTAAATGAAAAATCGGCGATATTTTGTTACTGATTGGGGTTTTCTTGTTAGACCAGGTTTTTGATGTAGTAAATGAATTTAAATCATGCATTTGTCTTTGGTTGAATGGGCTTTCTTTTTGAAATATTTTTTGTGTATGAATCATTTTTAATTCGCTATCATCTGTAGCTATCATTCTTTTATCTCTGTATGTATATCACTCGCAAAAAAGGAATTTTCAAGTATTTAGTATTCACCAAATGTTTTTTTCTTCTCTTTTAATAATTCTTGTTCATTTTTTTCGTTGGAGCCGCTCATATAGTTGGAAAAGCTCGCATTTTAAAATTACAGATTACAATGTAAAATGTAGGTAACATATTCGCACAAAAAGAAGAATTTTTTTTATTATAATGATTGCACATAGTTTCTAAAATGTGTTTCCTTGTGTATTATTGATGCGTTTGTTTTCATTTTTTTTTTTTTCATTCATATTTCTTTATTTGATTTGTGTATAAATTTTCTTATTTATTTTATATTTTATTTTACTTTTTATGTTTCGATTTTTTTTTTCTTGTCTTTTTTTTTTGGAATTTACTACATTATTTGGCAATATTGACAATACGTATGTATTAGTTTTTTATTCTCATTATTTTATATTCCTTTTTTAAAGTTATATATATGCATAATGTAAATACTAATCACTTAGAAAAGATCTCGTTTGTATTAAATCGAGAAAAAACTAAAAGAATTTAACTAATGTGAACAAATTTAAAATGGAATTTCTTTTAAAACTGATTAGATAAATGAATAAATAAAGCAAAATAAGGAGAAAAAAATGGACAATTAGTGTAGGAATGCTTTTACGGTAATGAAAAAATGTCTTTGAATAATTACACAAATAAATTTAAATTTACATTTTAAATTAAATGGCTTTGCAATCATCAATGTGATATGGTATAATGAACAGAAATGTGTAAAAAATTCGGTGAGTCTTATGGAACATTCATTTTCATTTTTATTTTTCTCCTTTTGTCGGTATGGACAGATTGTACTGTTAAACATTTCTTTGTGTCCAAGTAAAAAAGAAATGTTCATTTTTTTTTCGTTGTAAGATAATTTATGAAAATGTGTTTGTTTGTCTTTTTTTTTCTTCTCGGGTAGTAATTTATTGGCAGTTTTTGTATAATGATAACGTTAAACGCAAAAATTGAAATGTATCAAAAAACGAAATTAAATCATATTATTAAAATAAATGGAAAAATTCGATAGGTGTGAGTGTATAAGTAAGTTTCTCCAGCATCTATATGTGTGCCCAGAATGATTGTGTGCAAAGTGATTGGTATCGGAGATAGAGAACGCATATATATTTACTATATATATATATATATATGAGAGACTTTCATATATATATATATATATATGAATATATATATATATATCCTACATAACTACACAAATACAATATTTATAGATTCCTAATGGTAAATTTATTACTGTGCGCACTTATCAGTTTGCCCGTATGCAATAGAATTGTGGAAATATGATTCAATGTTGTGTGTGATCTGACATTTCCACCATGAGCACATTAGCTTTACATACGATAATCATGTTGTTTATTACATTGAACGTTTATCGTGTTTTGCAACGAAACAACCGATGCTTGTAATTATTTCTTACTTTTCCATTGCATACAGCCAATAAGTACAGCTACTACTTATACTAGATTTTTTACTTAGTTTTTTTTTATTATTTTTTTTTTTTTTTTTTTTGTGTGTTCTGTTATTTCAATTAATACATAATAGGAACATTTTCATTAGAACTATATATTATATTAACTTTTATATTTCTCGTCTTCTCTCATTTGTATTAGATTTTATAATTCTTACGCTTCTTGTTTTCACTGTCATGGTTATTTGGTGCTATTTTGCATTTGTGGCATTCAGTTGGTAGAGTTTAGTTTTCAAAATTTCTCTGTTTATGTTTTCTTTTCATTTTTGGCCAAGCTTAGCACGTTTTCATTTCTCGTGTATGTAATAAGTGTCGTTTGATTTAGGTCAAATGAAATTATTACGCATTTTTTTTTTTTTTTTTTGGCCATTTATTACTAATATTCCCATTTTTATTTCTTTTTTTTTCTCAATTAGATAATCTAATTTGCTATGATTTCTCTAATATTTCATCTTTGCTCAGATTTGCAATTGCATTTGCTTTATTTTTTTTATATGTATTGAATTTGTTTTTACTTTGTAGTTTTTGCTTGGATCGTGTCTTTTTTTGTTGCTTATGATTTTGATTTTTCTTTTTCAGTTTCAAGTGCGAGGAATATGTTCTTTGTTCATTTACCTTCGAAATAATATGTATTATTTTTTGTTTCTTCTTCTTTAAATTCATACTTAGTTAGTTTCACGTCATTTCTCATGCGTCAATCTAGATAATTACAAAAAATGAAGCATTTGGATAACCATAATATTGAGCTCCAACATTTTCCCCAATGTTATTTCACAATTTTTTTTATTCACTCGATGAAGTAAAAAGACATTTCATCAATCTATGATGCCGACATTTTGTATCAATGCGATTATTTTTTTTTTTTTAATTATTTGTAAAATGTTTTATTCACTTTTCATGGACAATAACTCAGCCTCTAATGTTGTGTTTTCTAAAGGAATAAAATAGTTTAGCTAAACCTCAACTATGTTAAATACATAGCATTGAATTTGAGAAATAAACCGATTTTATCTGAAGTGCCCAAAAAATCGGTTTAAATCACATAATTTCTATGTTTGTTCCTATTTCGAAGAGTTTTTTCACTTATTATTTCACAAAATTCTTGAAATTTTTGCCCATTATGTTCTACAGCTGTAACCATTGAGTTTTTCTCCTTTTTTTCTTCTTCATTTTCATGATTTTTATTCGAATGCCCTTATTTAATGTTTTTGCAATGCAGTAGGGATTAATGATTTTTCTCTCATTTCTTTTGACACTCATATAGATTCGAAATTCTATCTCTGTCTGCATTTCATTAATTTTGCTAAAATAATTACGCATCAATAATTGGCAACGTAAACTATATGGTCGTCGGTAAAATGCGTCCATACATTAATAAAATAACGTTTCATTGTTGAATCGTTTCCATCAATTTCCTGTGAGCTATCAATCTTGATCAAACATCATCATTGTTTCGCTTAAAATTTTCATTTTCTTCTACTATGTTCACCACACATGTCTTTCTTTCGCAATATTCCCTTATAAATTAATATCTCAATAAAGATCAATTCAGAATTCAAACAAAGTCTCAAAATTTATCTTATTACTTTTTTTTTTCAAATTTCAAATCGGAAGAAAAACGAGCCAATGCATGTTTTTATTTCAATAATTGCACACACTCAATATTCACTAAAAAATTATAACACGAAAAAATCCCGTGATCAATAGAAATACAACAAACTGAAAAGAAAATGGACTGACGAAGAATCAAAATTATTACGAACAACAGAACTGTTTTCAAAATTTTGTAATTTTCAAAATTGCAAAAAAAGAAAACACTCAATACCGATGTTAATTTTTTTAAAATTACATTTATCAACTATTTTTAATCACCTATTTTTTTATTTCTTATAATGTTTACAGGAACTATAAAGTGTTTGAAAAGATTCATTCTTAATCGCGTCATTGTAGATTCAGTCACAATATTCATTAGCTGACCACTAGTTTTTTGCTTCTTCGTTTTTTCTTCGATAAATATTAATAAAATCATATCAAAAGTCCAATTGAATTAACGATTTTTTTTTTTTATTTAAAAAAAGAAAAAAAACCAATAGATGCAGATTGAAAAATAACAAAAAGAAAAATCAACGCAGATTCAAAAAAGAAGACAACAAACCAAATAAATGTGTGTAATAAATCAAACAAAAGGGGAAACAATAAAATAAAACAAAAAATATTTCAGCAAAAATGTTTGCTTCTCTAATTATTTATTTAGTTTACAAATAGAGACAACGGCTTTAGCTTTGATCAATTAGAAATTGTTTTTCTTTTTTTCTCCTCTTTCATCACCATTCTAAAGGAAACAATTTTATTTTTATTACAGTTTGTAACGTATTTACCATTGAAATGAAGATGAAATTTTCGTATTAAAGTTGATCTTTGCTACACACAAAAAAATATTTAACAAAATCAAGACACTTTCCTAAAAATGGAATGACACAGCAAAGTATCTCTGTTTTGTAAATGTTATCAGTATTTAAATATGTATAATTACATTTATTTAAACTGAGACTTAAAAATGACAGTTTATAGTTATGAGACTTCGGTGAAATAATAACGACAATATTCTCTCACTTGACTGAGTGCAGTTAACGAACACATACGCAAATTCCTTCTATGCAAAATCCCAGACATAAGCGATATTGATATTTTTGGATGTATTATTTTCTATCCAATTTTGAAATCTCAGTTATACGCTCAGTTATATCAAATATTAATATCAATCGTGTCTGTGATTTTGCATAGAAGGAATTTGCGGATGTGTTAGTCTGCTTCACTCGCCTTCTGTGTGACAGCATGATATCGTTGTTATTACACCGATGTATCATAGCTCTGAACTCGAATTTTTAAGTCTCAATTTAAATAAATGTAATTATACATATCTATGTTACTGATAACATTTACAAAACTGAGGCAATTTTCTGTCTCAATCCATTTTTAAGACAAATAGTGTCTTGATTTGGTTAAATATTTTTTTGTTTGATACAATTTCTAGTTTAATTTCATATTTATCTTCATTTTGGAAGAAAAAAAAAAAATGCTGAAAAAACTACAGATGAATTTCTTCTGTCGAAATATGCGCAGCTATGTAATTTATGTATTTGCCAATTTACTTTTTCTTTTCGATAAATACACGTGCTGTCCACAATTTTTGAATTTGGAATTATGAATCGAACAATTCAATGAAAATTCACGAATCTCAATGTTATCAAGTTTTAAAAAAAATATCCAGGAATCGATCATTGAGTTCGGAACATGCGTGGTATATGCAAAGTTTTTCAACAAAATTAATTTTTAGAATATTTTGTCTTTTTCGTTTGATATGATGTAATTTGGCAAATGCTATTTACATCGCGAATATCTTGTTTACAGATTTTTGTATTTGTGTTTTTTTTGTGTTGCATTTTCTTACAATCCATGCATTTATGATTCAATAACATAGCTAATTGTATGAATCTATTCAAAAAAAAAAAAAAAATAATAATAATAATAATAATAATAATAATAATAATAATAAAATAATAATGATAATGATAAAACATAACTATATTGACGCTACTGTCTACTGTTCGTAAAATTGATATTAACTTAATAGTTTGCCGTGGAGTTCAGTGTGTCGGTCTTTCCGTCTTCTCATTCAATTATTTGTAATGTATTTTTATTTTTTCTCTCTCTTTTTCATTTAATTATTGTTTTCATTCTCATGCTTTCTTTTTTCAAAAGTTCGAGATTTTCAATACCAAGCCATCCAAAAGAAAGGCGAACAGTAGTAGAGTTCTGTTGGTTGGTCAGTCGATCGATAAACGGATTAAAACACATTCTTATCGAATTACATCATAAAAATTACTAAAATCAATTATTTTATCGATGTGGTTTAATATTTCCATTTTTAAATTGTTTTTTTTTTTTTTTTTTTTTTTATAAATATCGTTAATGCATGCATTAATTAATTTATTTCATTTTCTGTATTATGTGAAATTGATAATCAATTTCAAAGGAAATAGTATATTTCAATGAACGTGAATTTCCTATCATTTTTTTATTTTTTGATTCGCATAAAAATTAAATGTTTTCACATACAGTATGTGCCCATACTTGTTCTCCACCACCAATTTCACGTGAGTTTTTTTTCATTTTTTTTTTTTTATTTTGTATACTATGTTTGTTTTATTGTTGACGTATTTATTTCATGTATATCTTATATTTTTAATTCTTTATTTGTAATTAATTTATATATTTATTAGGAACAATACCAATATCGTACATACTTTTTTTGTGCTCTGTTTTTCACTTCCGTCAATTCATTTCGAGTATGTACTAAAGACGTACTTTTTTATTTTACTTTTATGTTTTGTTTTTTTTTTTTTTTTTTGTTTAGTTTTGTTTTGTATATTGCTTTTTGTCTCTTGAGTTTCAGAGATTGAGACAGAACATGAGAAATTAATTAGTTTTAATGGCGTATTACATTTTCTCTCGAATCAATCTTTATCGTCTTCGTCGTAAATTTTATTTCGTTTTTTTTTTTACAGTTTTGCAGTACACAGAAGATTTCTAAATTATAATTTTACAATTTTTATATAATAAAATTTGTTGTCATTCTTTCAAAACATCATTCTAACTTGCAATTTTACAAGTTGATCAATCTAGTTGTTTTTTTTTAATATAATTTTCATGTTTTGTTTTTATTTTAAATATATATATAGAGATTGAACGCGCGTTTTAATGCGTCTATTTTATTAGTTTACTTATTTCTTTTTTTAAATGTTACTGCATACAATAAAATAGTTATAATGGAATAAGAATTCCATTTAATTAGTTCGCCTCGAATGTGTCAAGCAATTTTTATGCCATTGTTTTGTATTTCATTTTCATTCATATCAATCATATTGTTTTGGAAATTATGTTCATGGTGCATTTGTTAATGATTTTCTGTTTGTCTCTGAAGGAAAAAAAACGGTTGTCCCTCTTTTTGGCATAATTAATGTTATGCAAAATAGAAAATACAACAATCTTGTTTTCATAGTTTTTTTCTTAAATAATTATTTTCGCAGAAAATCCGCTCAGTTTTCAATGCACAATTGATGTTTTATTTGGGGGAAAAAATACACACACACAAGCAACCCGTTTCAATTCACCAGTATGGAATAGATTTTGAATCGAAGCTGATCATTTGTCAATTCAAATGTTTTCGAGAATTATTTTTGTCTTCATCTAGTCCCTAAAATTTGTGTACATTGTTTTTGGCAATGTTATTTAAATCTAATAGAAAATAAAAAATTAATCAGTTTGGGAACAAGTGCAGTCTACGTTATTATTTTTTAGCATTCAAATGTTTCATTTTACATATCATCAGTTCATTGCAATCGCATTGATTGAAACAGGTTTAAGTTCACAGCAAACTGAGTATTCTCTGTGTGTATCGACCTGCTCATGTTCTTTCAGTTTGCCATTATTTTCTCCTTTTTCAAGATGAAGAAATTCGCTTGAAGAATTTTAGCCAATTGGAAGGCCGGAAAAAATCGTGTACGCTTTCAGTACGTTTTTCTTCAACTTGGGTTCTTTTTTTCTTTCTTATTTGTGTTTCCAGCACTGGGCTTTGTTCACACAACATGAAAATATTCACAATTGCTTGGTTTCAACTACCACATCATTACAACATCATCGATAATTCGCATAAAATCCCTTATCAATGAATTTCACTTTCATCATACATGAATCAAAATAGTTTTTTTTTAAATTATGCTAATTTGTGTCTATTCTAGTTTATTTGATATTTTGACTGTGATGTTAAACATTGATTTGATTGCTCCATTTTTATTTTGCAAAAATTGTTCATCATTTTTTATTCTGCTATGAAATTTGTTTCGAACAGTTTCAGAATTGAGATTGTGTCAGATTTCTCTTTTGACAAATCACTTGAATTTCATACATTTTTCTTTTTTAGCCAATTGGAAGGTTCTTGCTGTTTTAAGTTATTCCATTTTTTTTGTTTTAAATATTAAATCGCCTTGAATCACACACATACTTTTAGATGCAACTAACTTAAATATTGTTTTCAGTACTTAAATTTCACTAATTTCTTTTTTTGCGATCTTTACATTCACAGAAAATATATCTTACGAAACATAAACATATACATTTTATAAATAAAAATAATTTTCTTTTGGGATATTTTTTGTTTTCAATTTTTCAGTTTTCAGTTCTCATTTATTATTTTTGCAAGTGACTGTTAAAAAAAGAGGAAAAATAAAATATATTTTTCGCTTTTTATTTATTTATACATTTTAAAAGAAGACATGAAAAAAAATATCCCAAATATTGATAATTTGATAACAAAAATGTCATGAATAAAATAGCAAATGCAAACTAATAAATTGAAAAATAATAACTAAATAATTACGGAATGTGACAGTTTTCATGTATATGCAATTAAAATTTTGTTTTCTCTCTATTTGTTTTTAAAATTACATTTGAGCAATTGTGCATAAATATAAATTCAAATGCCAGAAGGATTGTATAGTTTTTTATTCTCGTTTCGATGATGAAATCATGTGAAAATTGACAATAGACAATCATTGATTTCACGACGATTTTATTTGATTAACTCACCGCTCATTTGACTATAGTTATAGATTTGTTGTAAAATTTCATTATTTGTATTGGATGGTGTTGATGATTGTTTGTCAGCATTTATTTGAAACATTACATTACTTTCCGTTGGCGATGATGATGGTGGATTTGTTGCACATAAATCGCTTGATTTTTGATCGTTGATTTCATCAATTTTATCGGGAAATGTGCCAGATCCAACATTTAATGCATTTGCAGCATTTAATTGTTGCGAATTATTTTGCTGTAGAATGTATTGATTGTAAAGACCGGTTATAAATGATGGATTGGCTTGCTGAAGCTGTAAAATATTTTGAGAATAAACTTTTGTTAACAATTTGGAAAGTCCGTTTGATATTCATTGAAAATTTTGCATATAAAAATAAATTACATTTCATATGGCTTTTGTGTTCTTGTGAGTGCTTTTATCTTGCATTCTGTATCTGTACCTGTTGTTGCTGTGGTGTTGGCGTAACTGGTGGTGATTTATCAAATGCAGCTGTCATTGGATCACTGAGACAATTGATGCCGCCATTTTCAAGTAATGTCTTCACTTGGGCCAAATGCTCACGTGAATAAACATGCTCTTGTAAGTTGATTTTTTGGATACCACAAATTTTGCAGTCTTCCAATTGAAGATCAGGTGAGGCGACCGATGATGATTGATGTAAACTATCGTCATCTGTATAACATCGACTATTGCGGCTCTTCTTATCTTTAGCACGTGCATTTTGGAACCAAACCTATTATTGAATAAAGAGAAATAATTTTATTAACATTCTAAAGTAATGATATGAATGGATTTAAGCCCAATTGCAAATTATTCTTTTTCTCTTTCTTTACCTGAACGACGCGTTTCTTTAAATTCACTTTCTTTGAAATTTCTTCCAGCATTTTTCGACTTGGATTCGATTCATTTTGATAGCATTCGTAGAGGAAGTTTAATTGTTCCGGCAAAATGGTTGTTCGCAATCGTTTGTTGCTCTGTTTCTCGGTCGTTGCTGTTGCACCACCAGTGGTATTACGATCTGGGCTTCGACCACTTGATATACCAATTCCACTCGAGCTAAAGACATCGGAATTTTGTTCATTCAATGATTCCATTGAGGCGGTAGATGCTAATGATCCGGATGTTGGACGTTGTTGTTCGTTTGCTTGTGATTTAAAATGTGGATTTGATTGAATAGCAGCAACTGAACGTTGTTGCTTTTGAATCAAGTTTATCATTTGTTTCATAATGGCAGTAGTTTGATTTATATCTGCCTTTGGCTCTTGCATTTGGCTAGCACTATCTTGTAAAAATTTCTTTGATTCATTGACTTGATAATATTGTAATAAAAAATCTAAGCTTGGCTTTTCACTTCCAAATGCATCCAAACCGGGTGACTTTGCATGTAGTGTCGGTGATCCCAGTTGTTTTTGATTCTTTTCATTTTGTAAATAGTATTGATAGAGGTAGTCAAAGTTGCCACCTTTCTTTTTTAATTCATTCATTTGATAGTATTGGTACAATACATCAAAATTCATGCTATTTTTATCTTGTTTCTTAAGCTCTTCATTTTGTTCATTTTGCATGAAATAATTGTACAAAAATTCAAATTGATCTCCTTTGTATTTTTTGTTCAATGACTTAAAATCATTCAATTCATTGTCACTCGATTCCGATAATTTACGCTTTTTTTGTGTCAAATCCATTGAATTTTCAAGAATTCCACCAGCTGAACCAGCACCAGCACCAGCACCGCCACTACCAACAGCTGCCATATTTTGTAGCAAATTAAATGGTGTCGCATCACCAAATCCCTGACCGAGTAATTGCTGATTAAATAACAAATTTGGATTAATTAGATTCATTAATTGTTGTTGATCATGTCGTGCATTGGAAGATGGTGTAGTTGAGCCACTGCCTTGCTGTAGAAATGATTGTTGCTGTTGTGCCGTAGATGATTTTGGTGATAAAGTGCTTTTGTATAAACTTAAATTTGGACTAGTTGCATTACTAGGGTTGTCATTGTGTTGCTGTAATATGAATTTTAGTTTGGAAAATTGGTGCATCAGTTGTGATTGAGATTGAATTGAATTGCCGTTCTGGCGACATAAAGCAGAATAGGCAGATAGTAAATAACTCTATGAGAAGGTTTCTATAAGTACGCAGTATACAAGTGTTGCTTAGATTCTATATGTAATTACACTCATTTTTCTTTCTTTCTCTATCTTTTTTGCATAATGCGCACTGATAAAAACGTCTATTTCCCACGAATATTCTAAGCGCGTGTTCTTATGTTTGTGGAATATTTACCTGTGAATTACCAAAACCACCACCAACACCACCAAATAACGTACCTCCAAGTGTATTCTGTTGTTCGGATTGTTGTTGGACATTGCTGCCACTATTTACATCCATACTTGAGCTTGAATCTTCACTACTCATATTCTGTGTACAATTCGTATAAAAAAAAAAACGTTTTTCTTTTTTCAAAAATACAATTCCAACTAATTCAGTGCATAACATATGTTACCTGTTGCTGAAGTTGTTGCTGTTGTTCCAATGATATTTGGGCGGCTGCAATTTGAGCTTTCGCTGATTTCTTGTTGTTTTCTTCCTTGAAGCAATGATTTTTCTGATGACGTATTAATTCATAGTATCGTTGAAAAACTAAATTACATTTTTTACAATTGTAATTTATGTTGGATTTCTTTTCTTCAAATTCATTGTAAGTATTATTTGGTTGATTTTCATAAATTTTTCGCTGCTTTTGACGTGCATTCTAAATAAATTAATAATAAAAAATGGTAAACAAATTTGTTCGTTTTTTTTTTTCAATGAAGATTCGTATAATTACCTGAAACCAAACGACAATTACACGTGGCGAAAGCAACAGCAATTTACTTAAATATTCCAAGTCACTGTCTTTTGGATATGAATTATTTTCGAAGAATTCTTGTAGAACCTTGATTTGATAGTCTGTGAATCGAGTACGATTAGCTCGTTTACCGCTTGATGTTGATGAATTTGATGAATTTGAGTTTGCATCGAAGCTTTTATCGAACATTTTATTAAGTTGGAATTTCTTTGGCGGACCCATTTCTGAAATACAAACAAATCACACACATTGAACATTCGAATTTCAAATCTATTCGACAATGGTACTTTTTAAATACCTCTGTTACTGCTTTCATTTTGTGAACCACCACCACCACTGATATTCGCAATGTTGTTGATTGGAATACTCTCGATTTGTTGATTGATCATGTCGTTGATACTATAGGAAGTGCTGTTTGGTGTTGGTGGCCGCGACAGTATTTCTGAGCCGCTTTCCGATTTTGTTTCAAAATACATGTGCATATTATTTGCATCCTATGGATGGGGAAATTTTGAAAAATTACATTTAGAGCTTCAACTTTCAAAATAGAAAATAGAAAATTCCATGAAACATGTGAAAACATGATAAAGTAAAGTCTATGATTAATATTTAGATAATTATGAAAATTTATTTTCTTTAAATAAAAAACCATAGAATTTATTTTTTATTTTACTTTCTTAACAAATGTGTCAAATTCATACCTGATCCATTAGAGTTTGGTGGTGGTGGTCAACGGAGTTTTTTTGCTGCGATTGTTTTTGTTGTTGTTGTTGAAGGTGACGTTGTTGAGCGGCAACAGCAGCAGCTGCTGCGAGCGCTAAGTTGTGATGATGAAAAGGTGATTCTGAATTGGAAATATAATGAAAAAGAAAATAAAAACCTCATTTAAATTGTTTGGAAGAAGCCAAAAAAACAGTGCTTACCGTCAAGGTCGTTTGGCTCGGATTTTATTGCTTGTGCATAATCCGATCGATCAGTCGATGCAATACTTGATGGTTGTGAATGTGGCCGACTATCATTTTGATTGGATTGAATGCTGTGATTCTGTTGAAATCCTTTGCCAATTTGTTGTTGTTGCAGCGAACTATTCAATTCACTGCCAAGTGAAGTGACTTTTGCTTGGCCGGTTCGTTCATATTCTTCTAAATTGAGCGTTGTCGATGGTGGATTATTGAAATTGTATGGTGAATCTTTGTTGCGTTGACGCTCTTTAAACAACGTATTTCTGAACCAGTGTTTAACCACCTACGAGAAGAACAAAACGAAATCATTTTCATTAGAACAATCTGAAAGAACGCAAGAAACGTTTGAACATTCGATCTGAAACTGTGATTAGCTGTCATTTATGGGCCGTTAATTTTTAATGGTCTATTTATTATTTTTATTTGAGTTGCTGTTTGCTTCTCCTTTTATTCTTTCTTTGAATAAGCACGAATGGGTCGATAGACATTTGAGTTCGCACCGTTAACTTTAGAGAAGGGGATTGATAAAAATATACCTTCATTGGTAAATTTGCTTTCTTTGACATTTCCATAATGCTTTCCTCGCTAGGGGAATTGTTAATGTCGAAATGTGCACGTAAAATTTTTAACTGTTCATCGGTGATTCGGGTTCGTGCACGTTTCTGATTGCTAGTCGCCTGTAAACAATTTTTTTTTTTGGTTATTGTAATGGAAAATGTAATGTAAATTAGAATTTGGAATAAAGTTTTAGTCGAAAATAAATAAAAACCTGTTGTGCTGCTGCAGCTTGTTGCTGTAATAATTGAACCTTTTGAGCGGCTGCTAATGTATTCGTATTTACAGCAATATCAGAAGCATTACTTGACACTGAACTCATGCTAGCTGTTGACCGACCAAGATTTGGTGCGACATTGAGACCGGATTCATTATTTGTATTTGCCTGTTGAGCAGCTGCTGCTGCGCCAAATATTAATGGAGGTGCCAAATTCATAAAATTCAATGAGATCAAATGTTGGAATTGCATAAGGTTTAGCATATCGAGTGTATTTAATTGTGGATTTCCAGTTAAATTTGGTAAATTTTGTAGATTTTGTAAATTTTGCAATCCTTGCAGTCCTAATGCTAGAATAGAATCAAACATTCAAATAAAATCGAAATTATTTCAAAATTCATTTGTATTTACCTGGTAAACCTTGTAAATTTTGAAGACTCTGTAGGCCTTGCAATCCACCAGGGATACCAAATTGTGGAAAACTAGCGGCTGCTGCTAGATTTTGTTCCATAATTTTTTGGGCAAGTGTGGCTGGTTCTATATTTAACTGTTGCGACAAATGCTCCAATTGAAATGCTTGTTGAGATTGTTCGGATAATTTTCCCAGTGCTGGTGATGAAGCAGCTAATGGTTGTGATAAATTAGTTTCTGCTTTGACTTTCGATAAATCCGATGGTGTTTTCTTTGAGAAATCAAGTATTTCATTATCTGGTCCATCATTCAGACCGCTTCCACCTTCCATGTAGAAGTCTTTAAATTTTTCAGCAAATTTCTCCAAAAATTCCAATGGAACTTTTTCATTGTGCACTTCTTCGCAATGTGATTTCAATACAAATACACTGGAAAATGTCTTTTTACAATGACGACAAAAGTATTTCTCTGTATTGCCGGAATTTGGTGTTATTGGACCAGTACCAAGTGATTGATTTAGATTCATATTTGCATTCATTGCTACTTCGTTCAATAGGAAATTTGCAAGTGCCGGATTTGCGGCTAATCTTTGTGCTGCCTCTCCGGTTGGATTTTTATTTACCTCGTTAAATTGTTTAACAAGATCGGATCCGTAATTTTCTAATAGTATTTTATAAATTGGATTATTGAACTTTGGAGAATTGGTTGTTTTTAATGTATTAACACTAGATTCATTTAAATCAACATTACCAGATCCGCTTAGATTTGATGGTGTTGGACTAACACTGCTGAATTGTGAATTATTTGGTGAAATTTGTTGCTGTTGTTGAAGTTGTTGTTGTAATTGTTGTTGCTCTTGTAGTCGACAGGCTCGAGTTTGATGTAATACGCTTCGCATATGAATATCCAATGTGCTACCTTGTACATAGGCAACTTTGCATATGTCACACTTGAAACGCTTTTTTGGACTGTCATAATCATTGTCTGGACTGCATTTTCTTTTTTGCATTTCACCTTCAAGTTCATTGAATTCAACTGATTTTCTATCAAAATCGACCGATTTTCTATCAAATTCAACACTTCGTCGATCAAATTCAATACCAGATGATGATGTATTTATTGCGGCAATTGTTGGACTAGTTGATGGTGTAATATTTTCGCTTTGTTTCTTTTTATGCAAATGTGAAACACTGTTGTAATGCACAAGTAAAATATTCTTTTGTGTAAAACTTTCACGGCATGTTTCGCATTTGAATGGACGATTTGGATCTAAATATTTTTCAAGTGGATAGTTGGACACCTTTTCAGCATTGCGACGATGTAGATTCGATTTGTAATGTTGTTGTAAATATGTTTGATGTGTGAAAGCCATTTTACATTTGGTGCATTTAAATTTGCGCATTGAATCATTGTAACCTTCTTCAGCCATATTTTGTGAATTGAGGTATTCATCAAGATCAGTCGTTTCGATGATAGCTTCGGTGGAAATTGATGATTGATCATCAGCTGCAACACTATTGCTTCGTTGAATTTCCATTAATTCATTATCATCTTGTTTGGTGCTTGATGCAGGACTGCCTGCGATTGGATATTCGTCATATTCATTGGATTTGTCAAGATTTGGTGATGTAATTGGACTATTGCTCGATATAATACCGGCGTTATTGCCCTGATGGCATTGTTCCATGTGCTTTTGTAACGATGCTAAACTTCGGAAATTGCGCGAACATAAATGACATTTAGTTGCTTCGCGCATCGTATGATAAAGTGAATGTACGTTAAGCTTTTCTTGTGTTTTAAATGCTAACGAACATAATTTGCAACGATATTTGTAAACATGACGCTCCGATATAACAGCATTCATGTGACAATCTTTGAAATGATTCAACATTCCACTGATTGAGGCAAATTGCATTTGGCATACACGTAATATACACATGCATTCATTTTTGCTACCCGTCAATTGAAAATGTTGGGTTTCATTTGCATGCATAAATAATTCGGACATTGATTTTAACGATGTGCCACATGATACGCATTCAATATCTGAACTATCTGCGCAACTGCTTGCACTGCTGCCTGGACTTTTACCAATTTTACTTGTGGCCATCATTGATGCATTTCCACTGATTAATGAACCGCTGCTGCCATTATTACTATTTAACCAATGACTAGTGTCGACTAAATTAAGCAGTCTTGCCAAACCATCGCTATTCACACTGTGAATGGTCATTACATGTTTTTCCAATGATTTTTTATCGTTAAATGGATCTTGGCACAGTGGACATAATACGGTGAAATCATTTGTGCCATCAACATTTTCAGCAATATCAATATCATTTGCACCCATATTTGAATCATCTTCCGAATTTTCAACCTCCATACGTTCCGATTTAATATCATCCTCTTTTTCAGTTGGTGTTGGTGTCGAAATATCAACAGTTCGTCTAGCACCTGACAATAAATTCATTTCGTCTGTACTCCAACGTGAATTGGCATTTGATGAAATTGCTTGAAAATCAGTTTCACAGCTCTGTGGATGCATTGCAGATAGATGCTGTAAAATATCAAATTTATTTTCGGTGAGATAATCGCATTGATTGCATTTGTATATATTTGAGCCAGTCAACGATCCTTTTCCTGTGAATATTTGACGAGTATTCAATTCGCCGGTTCCAAAATCTGGAGAAAATGAGAACAGAAAAAAAAATTCAAATTTTAGTGAAATTTTTTCAAAAATGTATAGTTTTTTAAAAAAAAAATAATTCGATATGCACTTGATTCAGTAAATTTTAATAGAAATTCGATTATTTTATTCATGAAGAGTAACAATTAATTTTTTTTCCGCAGACCGAGATTTTGTCAAAAAGAATTTTTATTTCATTGTAATGTCTCAATTTATCATTTATCATTTATAAATAAATTTAATTGTTTAGCTGTTACTGGTAGTGATTACATTGTAAATTGAAGGAAAAATAGGCAAGATACGTGTACAGTATACAAACTGGTTGAAATGCAATGCATGAGTCCTTGAACAAAGCATGCAGAAGGTTTTTCTCGTTTGGATTTCATCAAACCGCCGCATATCGTTTTCCAAACACCATTCAAATGTGTTTGTGAGCATGAACACAAAACATTCATATAAACCAATATAATGTGTACAATGTATGTTGTTATATGTTTTATGTTTTTTTTTTTGTTGCTGTACCTATTGCTGTTATTATTGTTATTTATTGAATCGTCATTCTGTCCTATTCTTTCACGCAACGTATTCTTATTTGTTTCATTCGCTCCAACATTGATTTACACTCGACTACATTCTGTCTCATTTCAATGCATACGCTCATCCATTCGCTTGATATCAATGGTTAATCGTTCCATGTGCCCGTTTGTTTTGCCACTCTTTCACTACTACAAAATATTACTGCTCTACACACATTACATTTGTTAAGAGACAAAACGAGATAGGGACAGAGGAATAAAAAAAAAAAAAGAAGAGAATGTATGTGTAGAGTGTAGACAGAAAAAGGCTCCACCCATTGTGCGTGCAATGTGCATAGAACTGAACGACGACGGCAAAATACAGACAGAATGGCACAAATTAATACGATAAATTTATCAATGAATCTACACACAGAGCAAAAAAAAGCACCCAGAAATCCACGATATGATTCAAACTAATTTAGAAATCTTTTGTGTGACATTTATTATGGTTAATTAGACTCGTCCGCTGTTTGATAACAACACAGAATCGGACACTCAATTCATGTGAACGATTTTACTCAATATGATTGCACAAATACGATATTGTGACCGTGAAATAATGTAATAATGAACAAATCATTAAATAATGCCATATTAATTCTTTTCTCTCAATATATTTATTCATATATGCACAAGTATTAATATGACCGGATAATCCGAATCATCTAACGATTCATTCTATTCCCTATCTTTTTCCCTGTTTGTCTTTGACTAAAATTGGTTATTGCTACTAATATTGTCACCGATAATGTCCATTTATGAACTCTATCATAATTTATTACATGTTATCACTATTTTCATATTGTTTTACTTAATCACATGATCCAAATTTACAATGGATGTTAACATTATCATCATGAATGACATGGTTGTTGTTCGGTAACTAATAAATACCTTTCATCGTATCATAAAATAATAAAACTTTTCATATTAAATTGATGTAATGCATGGTTTCAAAAGACATCATTTCTATTTTCTCATTTGAAATCTTTGAATGTTTTTCATTTGGAAAATGGTACACAAGCTTTAGCTATAGGTATTTCATGTAATTATGCTCATTTAAATGATTTGGGTTTCTTTTTAAAAATTGAATTGCTGAAAAAAGTACTAGTAAGTAAATTGTACTTTTTTTTCATTTGACAATACATGCTCGCATTTAATTGCAGTCAAGTCGAATTTCCTCTATGACTTTGAAAATTATCTCGATGTAACTTGAACAAATGACTTGACGATTGGTTAATTTAAAAATGTTCCAGCATCATATTCAATTTTATTACATTCCATTTAGCACAGTTTGACGTTCATTTTAATCTACGTTTATTGGTTACTTTTCGCTGTACAGACGATTTTGTCGTTTAAATTTATGTATATTGTTAATTCAATATCCACAAATGAATCGATAGAGTAGTAGCCGGTTAAAAAATCTCAGTTAAATGCATGAATACAATTTGGGTCTTTTTTTCTGTAATCACTAAACTTGATTTGGGATCATTTTTGATGTATGTATATTATTGTAACAGAAGTGTATTACTTATGGGGTCCATTTAAATTACAATTAAATTTAAATAATTGAATTAGACATTGATTTATATTGAGATGAACGATGGTAATCGGATATAGTGGTTTTGTCGTTGTTGACAAAAGCGATGAACCTATTTTTTTTTTTCTTCTTTTTTTTGTAGTAAAATAAATAGCAGTTTTTTAATAGAAGTTTAAGAATCAACACATACACATATTTGATTAAAGTCATGCAAATGGCCACACAATACAAATAAATGAATACTTTTACACTTAATAATGTTGGTTGATTTTGTCTGTGCATTTCATTTTCAATGGAAATTTATTTTTTTCTCACATTATCCTATTTGGTTTTATTTGTACGCATTGCGCATTTGCGTAAGCATATTGTTGTACCAAATTGTATGCAAGATCTAGAGCAATAGTGATAAAATTTCAAAACAATGAATATTATCTTTAGACCGAAAAATAAATACATTATCGATGCTTAGGTTGTAAGCAGTATGTTTGAAATAAAATTGTTCCAATTCATACACGTGGAACAAATACAAGTAATGTCGGCAATAATAGCAACGATTTTGGTCTATACCATAATACTTAGTGGTTAATATACTAAATGCCGTAGAATAATAAATGAATTCTGAACAAAAATTAGAACAATTGCACATGACTAGTTGTCCAAAAGAAGGGAATAAATAGGCGGGTTGAACTGAAATTTCAACGCTTGAATATAACGTTGAGAGCACCAGCATTTGTGCGTGCAACTAAAACGATGTGACAATTGGCAAAAATGTGGCACCAAAGACACTTATTGCTTTTTATATATATGTGTGAGTGACAATGCAAAAGAGAGAAGAAGAGGCAGAGAGATAAAGAGAAAGAGAGATGGAAAGAGGGAGAGAATTTATTCAAAGACACTGTATGTCATAGAACGACATAGATAGATAAATGGAAAGACAGAGATATGAAATAGTATTAATTACGAAATATACCGGATATTCTCAATATAGCTGACTAAATCCAAACAAAAATAATAAAATAATGACATAAATAATAATAGCAATAATAATAACAATAATAATAATAATGATGCTGCCAGTAATAGTAATGCGCTCGGTCATATCAACTCTCATTTACAACACACAAAACCCACATTGATTTCATGAGCTCGCTCGGATCTTATTATATATTTTTTTAATCACAAAATTAATATGGCCCATATTCCATGGGATAATTAGGTACACCAAACAATAACACAATTTTGTGTATATTTTTTCCTGCTTCTGTTCACATATTCTCGTATACAAGTGAACACATTTATAAAATTCTAATTTGTTCCTTTTGATTTGGCTATCATTTTGTGAACTAAGTTCTTCATACAACCAAGATTACTTTTACGAATATTTCAAGTTATTGTTACACGATGGCGAATGAATTAAAGGGAAAAAAATCAAGGAGAATAAAATGGATTCCCAAATTGAAATAATAAGATGTCTATATTCTATTTGAAATGCATTGAGATATACTAACAACCGTTTCGATGTTCATAGACTTTTTTCCTTTTAGTAAATTTTCTGCGCATGCAGGAATTGCGATTGAAATGCAATTTAGCTTTACTGCACCGAATAAATAATATACATGAACAAATGAATGCTGTAGTAGCCTCTTGATGAAGCCAAAAATTTACTTGAAGACTACACCAATAACTCAACATAAAATGCTTCAATGTCTATCTTATTGAATATACAGAAAATATATTTTTTTATCTTCAGATGGAGGAAAGTAAATGAGAAGAAAAAAAAAACACAAAAAGATTTGAACCTTGTGAATTCACATATATGTATTACTTTACAAAATGAAGAACACTGTTTGTTTTCTCTTGCTTTATCTATTTTATTTTTTTATTATTTTTTTGATTTTTCACTGTTTTGTTACAACCGCAACTAAAGTAAACAGCTTCTATACAAATATAAATCAATCATAGAGGATTTTCTGTTCAACACATTTATAAAATGAAATTCATTTAATTATTTGTATTGTATATAATGGGAAAAAGTAATGTGCATTTAATAAAGAAACGAGTAAATCTTTTGCTTCATCACCGTGAAAATTGAATTCAAAATCACCACGTACTAGTAATTGTTTTTTACCATACACACATATGCGATGCATAATTGGATAAATGGAATAACTATGTGTTTGGTATGCCGAATCAGAATTTATTTTTTCTCGTTTTGTTTTGTTGTTGAATATATCACTACAAAACAAAAGTGAAAAATTTAGTTAGTGAAAATTTAGTTCTATCGAAAATTTATTTATTATTTCGTTTTGTTTCGATTGATTTGTAAATATTGCCTTTTCACTCGCACATTTTTCATTTTTCTTTTCCAGAAACGAATTCTGGGTTATTTTTTATTCATTATGTTTGTGAGCACTTTTTGTTAGATTATCATTCTCTTGTGGAACACAAGAGATGGTTTTCAGCATTGATCTTTGATAACCGGCAGTATTCACTTTATATTTTGTCTTCTAGTTCTTCACGCATTTGAAACAATGTTTTCAAAAGAAATTAAATACACATCACTACAAAACAATAATAGACGCGTTCAAAGTGTATTGGTTTCGTTGATTTGATTTAACAGATTGACATTCATTATGATTGAATTCAAAGTCATAATTTCCACAAATATTGAAACCTTTCAGCTATTTGATCATTTTTATAATAACGGTTTTTCTCCAATTGTTTCTTTAGCTGATTTTAGTTTTTTTCTTCTTATTTTCTTGTTTTTTTCCTTCTCGTTTACGGGTGTTTGACTTGCGGTTTTTGTCATTGCATTTAAATGATAAATGACTAAGGAGTTTTTTTTTTCGTGTTGTCTTTTTATATTTATATGCGTGTCTTAGTTTGTTTTAATTGGGATTTCTTTTTGAAATTCGGAAAAAAAGTATTATTTTGTTTCGTTTTGTCAAGCAATAACAATGGATCAAATCGAATATGAAAAGTAATGCAATAATACGTACGGAAATAATTACTGATTTTATATAGACGTGTATGTGTATTCATATTTCTCTAACGCTTTATTTGTGTGAGGGCTTAAGCTCATGTTTATCCCATTTTATTCATTTCTTTTCTTCAATTTTTTCATTTATTCTGTGCTTCATATCGCTTTCTCAGTTTAGTGATGCTTCTATGTGTGTATATATATATGAATGTATGAGATAGATTTAAGAAGTTTTAAAAATTAAAGAAAAAAATTTGATTTTTTTTTCTTCCATTTATATTTTTGATTCTTTGCCCTTATTTTCGTTAAATCGTCGAGTGCGTGCTTATTACAAAAATATACAATCGTTTTTTTCGGTTTGCCTCTTTCTCATACTCTCATAAGCTGATTTGATATGGGTGCTGCTATTTCTTCATTCTTGTCAAAGAAAATAGACCATCTCAGACGAATAAAACAAATGCAAAATATTAATCCTAAGCCATATCCACTCATCAAATGAACACTATTTTGGCTAGAAACCAAAAGAGAAAAAGAAAAACAATTTTTAAACTGATGATAATTTCGCATTAAGCAAACAATTATGTATATAACATTTCTTCTGCTCACACACACACACGTATACATACAATGAATATCAATCAATGCGTCTACGGTGAATGAATGCGCATTCAATTGTTCTGGCTATTGTCCAATTCAAAGTTTGTTCTTTTCAATGAGTCTCTCTTTTATTTTTGTCTTTATTTTTTTATTTTATTTATTTTTTTTTTTTTTTTCGTTTTCTCAATTTTCCGTTTGTTAGTTGCGCCAATATTTTCGAATTAATAAATGCTTCGAATTAATTACAAAACATTTTTTTTTTAAATTTGAGGTTTCAACTCATAATTCTAGATTATAGCATTTAAATATATGCCCATTTTATTTGTTTGTCTCTTCGAAATAATAACGTTTAAAAATTGTCATTTTAATCGCCCTTTTTTTCTCTCAGTCTCCCTCTATTTTCATATTCTCCATCAATTATTGTCATTCTCTTAGCTCAACTAATTGATCTTCCGGTAATTGTTTTCAGAGATTTTTTTTTCATTGAATAGTGAAGAAAAAAAAAAAACTTTCCCATCCGAAAATTGACATTCTTCACAACTTTTTTATAGCAGTAAAAAACTGATCATAGACATGTTTTCGAACCAATGTCATGACATCACATCATAATTTAATTGTCAGGCCAATATAAATAAATATGTGGTGACGTTTAGATCGAATTGTTAACCGAACCGGTGAAGATGCAAAAAATATGAATTGTGAAAACTTAAATAATCGACCATAAAAACTTAAGTGGACCATCATAGAATACGTTTTATTCACACAATTTGGATTAACAAAAAAACGATTAAAATAATAAAAAATATGCACTTTCACACAAAATTGATCTGAATTTATAAAATGTATATCGAATATGAAAAAAGATTAAACCTGAATGAATGACAAGCGAGTAGAAAAGCAAAAAAAAAAAAAAAAAAAAAAACGAAGAAGAAAAAATATTTGGAACCGCTTCGAGGAGACAAAGTATTCACTCACCAATTTTATGCTATCCATCGTGTAATTGTATTTACTGAACCGTATGACGCAGATAAAAACAAACCGCAGGTACAAAGTGAACGGTAAATAAAAGAAAAGCAAAATGGCAAAAGTGAAAAAAAGCATCAACAATTGTGAAGGGTACATGAGACAAATTCGAATAGCAACGTTTTGACTTTGACCAAACATGAAAATAAAACACGATGATGTGGTCAATGCATCGAAACAAAGATATAGAGAGAGAATAAAAAAAAATAACGACAAAAATAAAACGTAACCTACGGTCTCAAAAATAACTGACTCTCCCACAGCACCCTCAGTTGTTCTTTTAGTGCAACGAAAGTGAGAGACAAACTGAAGAAAACAACAAGAATTCGTATAGAAGGGTGCACAATGCATTTTACTTGTATGGAATAAAGCGATACTGAGAGAACTGTTTGATTGTTTGCGGAACCACCTAGCTGCTGATAATGTGTGGCATTTTTCAGGACCTTTCGCTAAATTTTTCTATTGTTTTGCTATGTGTTGTTGTTGTTGTTGCTGCTGCTGTTTTTTTTTCCTCTTCTTCCAATTCATTTTTTACGATTCATGACATTACGCTTTCACGTAGCAGTTATTGTTGATCTTTTTTTCATCTCTCTTGCTCAGTCTTCTTCTTGTTGCTGGTGGTGGACTGGACCTTTTGTATTATTTACTTTCATATTACTCCTTCGGCTGTATCTGTGATTTTTGTGCGCTCGCAGAGTTTATTGTTCTTGTTCGCTTGAGATTAAATTCTCTTTCCTGTTTTTTCATGTCATGTTCATTTCTTTCAATTCAATTCAATTTTTTGAACTACAGAACAATTTCCTACTTTTGTATTTTTCGTTTTGTCTTTTTTTTTCTTTTTTTGATATTTTTTTTTTTTTTTTGCTTCACTCTCCCTTCTTTACTATTTTTCACATCCAATTCGATAGGAAGGGTAGATTTTTATGTGTGTGTTAAAGTCAATCTGATTTTTCATCGATATTCTTTGTGTTTGCTCTTTTTGGTTTTCACGCTGTTGCATCTATTTGGGCCCGGTTTTATCTCATAAAATGCTACTTGTGTGGATTTTTGGATTGATAGAAGGTGTTTGCTATCTTTTTTAGCCAAAATTTTTTTAAAATAAATAATAAACAACAAGCAAACACATTTCTTTTTGTTAGAATTTGTTTGCTAATTGTGATACATTTCAAAAATGAATTTCAAATTTTATATGAAATGGAAATTGATAAATAACAAAACAAAATCAGCAGCAATTAGTAAATATTTGAAATCATGACAAAAGAGTTGTTCAACTATAATGAAAACCATTGTAAATTTCTCGTCAATTATTTGCTAATTAATAAAATTGAATAGTGTAATAACTGATTGTTATTATTTACATTTCGCTTTGTTTTTTTCTAAAGAAACTTTTTTACCAAAATAATACGATTTCTACCACCTAATGAGAGTGTGTCTTCTAACGGTACAACAGTAGCAAAAAAAAATTATTCATTGTCATCATTTTTTCAACCTGTGATCTCAATACATGAAATTGCTTGTGAACCACTTTCAGAAAAATAATTACGGAAAAAAACGAGTGAGAGAGAGAGAGAGAAAAAGAGAGAGAGAGAGAGACGAACTCCACACGTAATTGTCATTTAAGTTGATTTCGTTCAACTATTCAATTCACGTTTTGTACGCTGTTGTTCTCACTCTTTCTCATTTCAATTTGAAAATTCGATTCTTTATATATACACACACATATTTGAGAGAGATGAGAGTGTGCGTATCGCGTACCAATGTCAATTTATTTACCAAGCACACAAAATTACTCAACCATGTCATTTCCTACATTTGCATTCGTTAGTGATATAATTACGATCAGTATATTTAAATCCACATATTAATAAGAATATTCATGAATAAAAGAAAAAAATCGAAATATCACACATTTGGTGTATGGATTGAAATCGAAATATCACACATTTGGTGAATGTATTGAAATCAAATCACCGAAGCTAACATAGGTTATTTTTTTACTTTTTCTCTTTCTTTCTAGTTCAGTTTCCGTCATGTCTGTATATTTATCTTCAGTTCAATGCTATTTATTGCCAAAGTAGTTTGTTACATGAAGACATACACTGACATAATCATTTCTTAAGTCGAAGCATATACGCCCAACTATTCTAAACCACAAGCATATTTTCAATTAGAATAATACTTTTTATACTGTTATTAGATTTCTGTCGATTGAGTAACAATAGACATTTTTTTCTTCTCTTCTTCTGAGCAATGTTCAAAGTACACAACAAATCCTTCGAATATTTATATGTGATTGTTACTTGTCAAATTCATTCAGAGTCATAGTGCTCGATATCCAAATTCAAACACTTGAACTAATGTCCACATTGCCAAATCGAATTACATATAAACAAATTAAAAAAAAACAAGAGTGAAATTAGTCTGTCTGTGGCAATGTCTGTGATTTTGTTAATTCAACTTTTGAACAAAGTATTGCAATATAAACAAACTAAAATGGCAACGATTGAACTAGAAAGATCTATATAAAACGTGACGATCATGATGATAATTCAACTTAGAAAACCATATCCGTAGTTTTTAATTGAAAATTTTTGTCATTTGATTTTACATTTTTTTTTTTTTTTTTATTATATTATAATAAAGTTTTGCTCTTTGTTTTCAATGTAATTTCAATATGGTTATGTCGTCCTCAATTAAACTGACTTTTCTCGTTGATTTATTATGGCTGTTCCATTCTTTCAATCTACTCTATTTTGCTCTTGCTTGTCGACATTTCTTCTTTGTATTGGCTTATCTTCGATGTAATTGTATTTTTCGTTGTCCATCGAATAATAGTTTCATTTGCGCATTGGAATGTGTCTCACTAAATTTATATGGATATCGTTCGTCTAACTGATACCCAAGAACGAGAGAGGAATTTGCGATTGTTTGGATTGGTGATGTTTAGTTCAATGCAATTTTCCTTCAGTATATTGTGTTCGGCATTTGTATCTTGCGCTCTGTTTCACTCAATCTTTCTCTTCTTCATTTCCTCTCTTTCGATATCTATCTATACATTTTGTTCTTCATTTTTCAATATTTGAATTTATATTCATCGCTGTGTTTTCGCAGTTGCTATTATTATGATGTGTCTTTTTTCTCTGTCTCTCTATATTTTTTCAGCTCTTTTTATATTTCTTTATTTTTTTTTTTTGTGATAGCCGCGTAAAAAGATTGGTATGTAAATTGTCTGGTCATTAATAAATAACTTGAGGCAATGTAGCCGCCTTCGCAAATTACAGTCATATCCTTACATTTGAGTGCATGACTATTCGTTCATCGAACACTATATCTAGTGGTGTGCTTTGCGAATAAAGTTAAATTACTGTACGTAAATATCAGGAGATATATGGAAATGTGCACACTAAAGACAAACTCACATACATACACAAAATCATGAGCTTGGGGGATTATTTGGGTTTTAGATCCCCCTCCTGTGAAGTTTTCCGAGGAGAAGGGTCCCCCTTCAATTTTTGTATCAAATTGAACTTCGACTTTGAAATTGATTATCTAAAATCAAAAACCTTTTTTGGTAGGTCGTCACCAAGAGTTGGCATCGTAAAAAAGTTGCATAGCAGCGACATAAGAACGATGGCCAGCGGAACTAATACTGGCATAAATTTGTATCAACGCAAATGATGTGGATATTATTGTCAATATTTTTGATGGAAAAAAATAAAAATAAAAAAATTGGCGAAATTCCGATTCACTTAAAGTCCTTTTTTTTAGAAAATTATTCGAAATTGCTAGGGTTTTTTGGATCGAAAACTGTAGACCTTTTTTTTTGCTCTTCACTTTTCCAAATCGGTCCTTAAAATGTAAAACCCCATAACCCACCTCCCTTAACCCCCCCCCCCCCCCAGACTCTTCACCTTGCCCATATATGCACAAGATGGATTACTTTGGATACTGAGTTCATATAATCAAATGAAATTGACAGCCGTCATAAAAGAGAGAAAAAAAAAATCCATTTTACTTACACAGTGTTGAGAAACGTAATATGATTTCGAAAATATGAAACGTCCATTGAACGTTGATAAATTGGGAATTGAAAGCGTAAATTATCATTTTTTTCTCTCTTTTCTTCAAATTCCATGTGAATTTTTAATTTTTTTTTTTTGAATACTTCGAATCGATTTTTAAAAACACCGATTTCCTCTTTTGTTGCTGTTTCTCTCTTTTGATGAAGTTTAAAAGCATTTAATTAAATTAAATTTGATTGTTGATTTCTAAATCAATGTTTACTATAAGTGAAATATTAATCGATTTCCATCAACAATAATATATGCAGAAGTTAAATTAAAAAACTGAATTGATCGTTTTAGTATTATCTTTGAAATGTTGATTTTCATAAGTTTAATGCATTTGCACCTATTTCGGAAATGAATTAGCTTTAAAAATATGAATGTTTGATGAAATTAATGATAACAAGCTCTGCACTAAATTATATATCACATGCATCATTGGAATGAATATGATTTTGATGTTTAATGGAATTCCTTATATTTTCGGTAGAAAAACCATTGCCTCAACATGTTTGCTTTTTAAATATCTTTGAAGCCTGAAAAAATGTGAATGGTGAAATATGGAACAATTGATTTTTTTTACGTTTTTAATTCATATCTTTTTCTATGCAATTTTGTTCCAATTCGACAATTCGATTGCTATAATTTTCCATTTAGGCAATTTTCCATTTAGGCGATTTATATCGATATTGTCAACAGTTTGTATTTTCCGAAAAAAATGCAATTTAATTGAGCCATGAGGAAGTGAAAAAAGACACACATTTTCGGCTATGCTTACAATTTCAGACGCAAAACATCAAAAACGTTTGCTCATGATACACGGCCACGGCGAAGAAAAAAAAAGATATTAATTCGTTTTGAATATCTCTGGTGATGATCCATAATAACACACAGAAGAAAAAAAATACGGACGAAACACAATGTTCTTTAATATGTAGACAAAAGTGTATGCTGTCTGCTTACGGCAATCAATTATGATATGATAAATTAATTTTTTTCTTTCAATCTAGTTTTTCCATTGAATATATGATTTTATTCTTGCTCAATATTTCCAATATGCCGCTGTGATTTTCCATTATTCGATTGTGAGACAAGTTGTTTTCCGTTTATTTTCTATCCCACTCTCTTATACAAAATCTCTACGACTTAAAAATGGAAGAGGGGAAGTGGATGAATTTTAATCTATCGTACATCAGTTTTGGATAGTTACAAATGACGAAAGAGACAATATTTGGCACAAACGATAACAAAAAGATTTTACTTTTATTCAAATTGCATTTTAATGCGGAGAAAAATGTTGATAATAATACTTGGTGCCACATATCGTTCAATGTGGATCATCTTTTGCACGAGTAAATTACTAAATGAAAAAGACATAAAGCACACACATTCCAAGGAGCATTTTGTAGTATTCGGCAAACACTCTGTTGCTTTTGTTGATGCTATTTTTTTTCTTTTCCGTTTTCACTTCGAAACTCAACATTTACGTCAGTTGCCTTTTGCATCAAATAGTCTGTTTGCACTATGAACAACGTGACCGCACGGTGATATACAAAACAATGGAATGAAGCAGAAATTTCCACAGATAATGTAGTGGAATTAAGAGACGCAAAAAATACAAGAATATATGAGCGATACATACATAAATCCAATCCAAAAATAATAATATATAATAATGAAAATATAATAACTGCAAAAATGCAATAACACCGCGTATTCTGTGTTACAAATACACATACACACACACACACACACACACACACACACACACACACACACACAGCAACGATATCAACGATTGAAGGAATGAATTAAAATATTAGTAAAATGGTATCACTAATTTTGATCAGATTTGTTCCGTCGCTATCATTATTAGTGCGAGTCGTTGTTCTCATTCCCTCTTCGTATTCTCTGATTTTGACTTTGGGGCAATTTTGGTTATTTTTTGCTCTTTGTTTTTTGCTTCACGTCGTCTTTCTCTCTCCCTTCTCACTCTCTCGTATACTCTATCTATGGTATTCATGATATGGAAATTCTTTGCAACATTTTTTCATCTCACATTGATGTTCATCATTGTTATGATTTTTAAATTTTTATTCGTTTCGTGAATATGAGCAGATTAATTCATTGCGATCAAAACTCAGAGACATTGCACAGTGGAATGGCCAAAAAAAGACAAGGTTGATAAACCGATAAACCGCATTACAAACATAGCATTTTTTGTCTTTAATTGAACCAGTTGATTTTAGTCAATTGTGAATTGCACACCCACGATCGTTTGAGAACAATTACACAACTTTTTTTCTACTCTTCGTTCTAACTTTATTTTTAAACAAATATAAATAATAACAACAAAATGATTGAAGAAAAAATCAAAATCAATCTCAATTGGCTTAACTGCAATCGTAAATTTTTAGTTATCCATCGGCGATGAGTATCGCATAATTAACTAATATCTACTATATAATTTCAGACCACAATTGATCGATAGTTGAATGCATTTCTTTCCTCTTCGTTGTTGCAAGATTGACTTTTATAATAGATCGAAAATAAATGTTTTTGATTATCTATTTTTTCACCGCAAGCGTTAGGCAATGTTGCTGTGTTATTCTTGATGCATTCATCTTAACATTGATAAGCATATCTGAAGCATTGAATCGGTCTGCAAATGGTAATTTTTATACTGTGAAAAAGAGCAAAAACAATTGCTAATTTTAAGAATTTAAAACATTATTATGATATGATTTCAGTGGAACAGTATGCCGATATGGATAGTAGTATATATTCAAGCATTGTCTTTGATTTGTCACTTGATGAAAATGTAAAAATTCTTGCTTTGATTAATGGAAGAGAAAAAAACAATTGCTATTTACATTAGCTAGAGAATTAATGGAAACGAAATGATACAAATTTGTGTTTTTTTTTTCTTTAATTTTTCGATTAACTGTCTCACGAAAAATTTATGGTTCGATAGGCGATGAAACAATTATTTCGACATTTCTAGGATATTGCCTTTGCATGTATTTTTTCTTTCTTATTATTTCATGCCCATTATCATTCACATTCACATTTAAATTCAAAATTTCATCAATTCTTGATTTTTTTTTATTTTTCTTTTGGCTTTGTATTGATTCCAGCATGCGTAAGATATCCATATTTAATCGAATAAAAGTTTCATTTATTTTCCCCAAGTTTTTGCTCGAAAAAAAAGAAGAAAACGCGTTTATCTTTTTCCATGGTTCTAATTATAATGGATCGCACTCACGTACTGAGAATGAGATTATTTCATTGAAATGGCCCAACAATCACGACGTCAGATCCAGGTTGATGTGAATACACATAATAACATATACGAAAAAAAAACTCGAAGAAAAAAAAAAAGAGCAACAGAAATAGAAGACACAACAAGAATGAAACATGAAATCAGGAGTCAATGAAGATTATACTGGTTTATTATAATTATCAAAATGAGTTAATTTTTTTTCATTCTGTTCTCTGGTGGATTTTTGTCTGGGCCAATGGAACGTGTTGAAATTGAGACACTCCATCCAAATACATACACACAAACCAAAGTGAACAATGTAAATTCATTTATGCATGACTTCGTTACTGTTTGATACGCAAATCAAAATCAATCTGAATAAAAATTATGAACTAACCCACGAAGTATATAGCACATTAAGAATAAGAATCGAAAACGAGATGGAGATGGATAAAGACGCGTGAAACAATTTCCAACCAAATCGAACAAATCCATTCTGAAACGGGAATATATATCTTGAGAAATAAAATAAATTGAATGTAATGATATAATACTCGAATGTTAAAGAGAGAGAGAGAGAGAGGAGACAGAGATATAGAGAGAGAGAGTAGAGAAAATGAGAGAGAGAAAGGAAGAGTGAGTGAAGGAACGTCATGTACGCGTTTTATATTGTGATGTGCACAATCGAATTGAACTATTATCACGAGCTCACCGTGAACTACTACTACATGCCGAGCGTATATTTTATGCCATTATTTAAAATAATTGACGCAAAGTTGGATATACCACTCTCTCAAATCGGACATTGTTTTGTAAAAAATATAGTTAATTTCCCTGAGAACGAGCCACTTTTTTCTAGATTTATTTATTTATAAATAACCAAAATATATGGCAATGAACCAATGGCAATGAACGAATATAACATATTTTTTGTGGTTTTTCAGACACGCATCTTTTTTAACCGCAAAGTTGTGTTGTATTTTTGTTTTCCCCTTCCTCTTAGGTGAAAAATATCGGATAGAAATAATGTATGCTCTTTCGTTCGTATACCGTAAATTGTATTTCACTGTCATCGTTGTTGTTGTTGCTTGGAAATTGGACAACATTCTACGTAATAATTTCATTTTTTTACGGTTTTTGGAAAGTAATTTTCACGATAGTATTTAGAAAAAATATAAAAATAAATAACAAACTTCGTATTTAAATTATATGTTAACAAATTGAGAGAAAAATATATGAAAGAGAAAAATTAATATACGAACATTGGCACTACACACTTCGAAGGGAATTTCATACAAAGCCATCATTTTTTGCATTTGTTTTTAAATTGATCATAGATGGAAATTGCGTGAAGTTAATGCAAATGAATGCAAGTATTACTTGCCAAGTAACATAAGGTGAATTGAAATAAGACAAAATTTAAAACGAAAATAAGATGAAAAAGATGAATAAAATGTTCAAACTTACCAGACTCGGTGATCGTGAACACATCCGTTAATTCCAATGAGTCTAAATTTTCTTTCGCACGTTGCATCCGGATTAAATGTTCGATTTGCATGTGTTGGAAGCTTTTCACATGCTGTACCATTCCCAAAATATGGTTTGCTTTAAAGTTGCACAATTGACACATGATTAGTTTGTTATTGTTGTCGCTGCTAACATTGGTCGATTGTTGTTGTTGTTGTGATGATGCACTGTTGTTATTATCGGTATTTTCTTTGGTCGAATTATCGATCAAATCGTCAGTATTTTTGACACTGATCGCTGTGGTTGATGTTGTTATTTCTTTGGATGTATCATTGAGTTCATCTGCACTTTTCACACTAATTTGTTTTGTCATATTATCGGTACCATCCGTTTGTGTTTCATGTTGATCATCATTTTGATCCAAATTCTCGCCAGACTCAACATTTTCCAATGATTCAGTTGATTTATTAATTGAATCCTGAACATCTTCTGATTTTAATTCATTTAGTGTTGATTTTGCTAAGTCACCCGTTTTGACGTTATTATCTTTTAACGATGCGGCAGTGGTGATGGTGGTGGTTACCATCGTTTGTATTAAATGATTGAAAATAATTTTCATGCTTTCGTGTGGCATATTTTGCGAGTGTAGATTCAATTTTTGAATTGAATTTGTGTAATAATCACAACAATTACATTTCAACTGTACCGTATTGTTACTGTTATACTTTAATTTGTACTCGTTACTTGCACCACCTTCCTTGATATGATTGATATAGTTGAGTTTTTGTATGTGCTTATCCGTTTTACTATGTAATTGGAAATTTGCTTTTAATGGAGTTTTATAACTGCACAAGCGACACATATAACTATTATTCATAAATATCATAATATCCTGTTGATTTTGTGCGTTTGAAGTACGCGAACGATCAATTAGCAAATGTTGATTTAGTTCTTCAATTTGATTTGTATTAAAATTGGCGCAAATGAGACAACTATAATACATTGTTGGATAATAATCAGTTCCGATTGGTGGTTCAAATGAATCTGGATTTAAACCAAAATCAGATTCAAGACCAGCCGTCGAAAATGAGCCAGATGCATTTGAATTATTTGTACCCGAAACAGGTGAAATTCCATTACCATTTGGATTTAAAAGTGGCGTATTTGCATTTGCCGCATTGGCATTTGTATTGGTTAATGGATTTTGTGCGGCTGTTAATGCTGTTGCTGATGGATTTCGATGTAACAATTGAAATACAAGCGCTTGATTATATGCTAAATCGGCTAATGCTGCTTCTGGTAAAAATGACTGCATATTTGTTAAATTACTTAGATTTTGTGCGACAGCCAACTGTTGTTGCTATAATTTGAATTGAAAAAAAAAAAATGAATTGAATTTGCCTTAGTAGATTATTTCAACATATTGATTCAACTTGTCTTAGCTTATCATTCATTTTAATTTTGAAATTGAATTTTTCTTAATTTTGAGGAGAATTAAAAACTTTAACTGAATAAGTGTAATTAAAATTACCTGTTGTTGTTGTTGTTGTTGTTGCTGCTGTTGCAACGTTAGCGATGGCAATGCCGGTAATTGTGGTAGACCAGCGGCTGCTTGGCTCTGTTGTTGCAAGAAACCTAACGCTTGCAAATGCTTAATGTTGTTCTCCAAAACAGCCTATAAGAATAAGAAAATGAATTCATTTTTTTGTATAATTAACAAGTCGATTTCATTTGTTAATTTCATTTTTTCTTGTCTTCTGACTAATAATAAAATAAAAAAAAACTCCAATTCATATAACTTTGTTTGCGAATGAGAGACAGACAGAGAGAGATGGATGGATAAGAAATTAAAAAAAATAAAGGCCGACAGAGAGGCAGAGAGAAATCAGATTCAGATTGAAACACAACACTCACCATATTGTGTGTATGCTTTTCACTAGTCCAATGGATTCGCAAATTCCGCGCAACACTTGTTTCATATGAACAAACGCCGCAACGAAACGATGCTTTTGGCTTATTTGAATTGGACAGATTTTGAGCTGCAGCCAACTGTTGTTGCTGCAAATAGGCAAACAACTGTCAAATCATCGAAAATCATTTCAATTATATTGAATTTATATTTTATTTAATTTCTTTGTTATTTTTGTTTTTTGGAGGGGGAACGAACTATTTATTATTAATAATAGTGGTGCTAAATTGTTACTTTTATATTTAATTTAAATACTGTACCTGAGCTTGTTGCTGTTGTTGTTGCTGTGTTTGTTGTTGGTTTTGTTGATTTTGTTGTTGTTGTTGCAAATTTGGCAATAAGATTTTTGGACTATCACGAATATCACCAGTACCTGAATTGGCCGTTCCGCTTGGAACGCTCGCACTCAATGACGAGTTATTGTTTAAATTTTGTGAATTACTTAATTCCTGCATGTTGTTCAAGTGCTTATCACTTTGCATATGGATCGACAAATTGCCTTTCGTTGTTGTCGAATAGTTACAGATATCACATCGGTACGGTTTGTAGCCGCAAGTATAAGATTCGCCACGTGCTAATCGTGGATGTTGCTGGCCTAAATTGGGCGAAAAGAAATGCACACACATACACAAACACGCAAACACACACAAAATATTAGATACTATTCGAATATTTGTTTTAATCTAGTTTTTCATTGGCATTTCGCTGGAATGTCTGTTTTAAATTACCTGCTAAACAATACCCACAAGCACTTTCGCCGTCTGGATGTTTTTCACGCATGTGAATTTCTAGTGTCTCTTGATATTTGTAATGCCAGTTACACTGTGGGCATTTCAGTGTCTTGCAAGAATTTCGCGTCGATATTTGGGCGCCAGTATTTAATCGAGCCGAATTCAAAATAAGCTCACATCTATTTATGCATGAACATTTGATTTGTGTGTTTTTTCGATTAAATTTTGTTTTTACAGGTTAAATTATTAAAACGAGGTTATGAAATTTTAGAAAAAGCAAAATATTACCTTGAACAGTCGACTCCAAATGGTCTTCCATTCACATGTTCAGGACATGCACCAATTGTAAAACTAGGTGCTGGTTGACTTGTTGGTGATATGGTTAGTGGTAATGTATCAGACGGTGAAGAAGAAGCTACACATTAAAGAAAGAAATAAACGAAGAATTAACCAATCAATCAATCAATCAAAGAATTCATAATAGTACTCAATCAATAGATTAAATCAATTGAACATTTGATATCGAAAACTAATAAAAAGAAAAAGAAAAGTATTTACATTGTTCACGCTTTTGAGCTGCTTGTTGTGAAAAATCATTAATATTTCCGTTTCCGTTTGGTGATTTGCTTGGAGTTCTTGGCAATCTTATGCTATCAGTTCCAATTCCATAAAAACTACATTCGAGTAATTCACATGCCTTACAATCAACACCTTTTCCGTTCGGATGCTCTGGGCAACCCGATTGAGCAGCCTGTCGAAGTTGATTTAATTGTTGTTGCTGAAGAAATGGAGCGAGCAGTGATGAAGTAAGTTGTCGCTAATAATAAAAAAACAAATTTTTCTCTCAATCAAATTGATATTTTCATTTTATCGCGATATTTTTGTTTTTTTCTTCTAAATTCGATGCCATAAAAACAATTCGTTGAGTTGTCAATGCTCACCTGTTGTTGCTGTTGTTGATTAAATAGATCATTCAGCGTTTTGCTTGCTGCACTGGCCGATGAAACTGACATTCCGATTAATGAGTTATTATTCCTAAAATGATATATAAATCTCGTGTAAAACAAAAGCTTCAATTAAAATTAATTACAAAGAATAAATTGCTTACGATTTCAATGGTGAATCATCAAAAATTTGTCGTGATTGCGATTGCTTATGAGGTGTAACTAACGGTGATGAAGTGAGCTGAGACTGTTTTTTAGATAAATTTATAATGATTAACAATAATACTGAATCAATGAATTTGTCAAAATTCATTCACTCGAAGGATATTTTACCTGTTGTTTTTGTTGATCGTCAGTTAATGATTCAACTGATGAGGACAGTTCAGTATTATCGGAGAGATTATTTCGTCGTTGTTTTCTTTCTTCTATTAGATCGGTTGAATGATGCAGATGCTGGGCACTTAAATCATCTGCATCACTATTGATCGTAAGAGACTTTGACAGTGAATCTTTTTGTGGTTGTCTGTTTGAAAAACAAATTTTAGATGCGATTATCATCGATTCACACCAAAATACACATTCATTTCTACTCTTAATACTAAACTAAATTACAAATTATCCGATCACACTTACGTTGATCCAAGTGGTTGTAAGAACGATATTTGGGGCTTTTCATCAATATTCCGTTGTATAATGGCACTCGAATACTCTCGATTTAGTAAATTCTTTTCGTTTTCTTGTAAATTTAATGTATGCTCAGAATTTGCATGCAAACCAAACGATTTCGTATTACCAAAGCTTAATTTACATATAAAACACATAAGTATCGGTTTTGTAATTTTGGCCGCTGATGATGTCTTTGCATCTAAATTGTTGCCAGTTGATGTGCTACAACTGAACGTTGTTACTGCGCTGTCTGTACAGCCAGTCGATGGTAATAAACATTGAGCATCACTTGCTGATACAACACGAAAGGAATGAATTTTTGGATTATTTGGTGTCACTGGCAAATGAACACCTTCTGCAAATCGAAGACATAAAGAAAGAGAGAAAAAGAGAGAGAGAGAGAGAGAGAGAGAGAGAGAGAAGGAAAAAAAATTGATTAATGACTTGATTTTATCTTGATAGAAAAACATAAAACAAACTAAACAACCACTCAATCTGAAAAATCATCAGATTTTAAATAAACATCAACACAAAATTATTGCCGCAATAGCACACGATCGAAAATGGAATTAAATAAACAAACGGAAGAGAAAAATATATCTTTCCAAAAATCATTTAATGAATCTCAGATAAATATTTTAAATCTAAAAAAAGGAATACCATTTGATAGATTTATAAATTATATAATACTTTAATCAAACATACCTGATGCACAATTGTCAGCCGATGAAATATTTGATAGCGATTCATTTTCTGAATCAATTATATATGCACTGCCATCCGGATTGTAAACGATTTTACCTTGAAAACTTTCGACATCTGAACAAGATAATGGAGACGCATCGTCTGAATCAAATTCCTATTAGATCCACGTCGACAATACGACAAACGATCGTTTTAATATCATCACACACCAAACCGCACACATGTTTTTTTTTTTCATTTTGAATGCGGAACACATTAGTGTGAAATACAATCATATCGGCAAAAGAATTAAGAAGAGAAGAGAAAAAATTGAGAAATGAGAAAAATTATAATAGAAAACGATTATAATTCATATATTATTTATATATATATATGGTTTGTAAGACTCTTATTGCAATTTATTGCTATATTCAGTTTGGCCGTTGTACAGGGTTGATAATACTGGTTTTGGATTTCAAATTTTCAGATTGCAAGTAGAAACGATGCTTTACGGTGAAGACATTGTCATATTTTTCAACAGTAATAACGCAGATTAGTAATTTTTTTTCACCTCACTTAGTGGGTATTTAGTCTTCCTCATCTGTTTTGTGCATAAATTATATGAATTTTTAATTAAAAAAATATGGAATGTAATACAAATAGCAATCCAAAGTATAATAATAACAGAGAGAAAAGAGCAAAAAAAAAAAAAAAAAAACGAAAAAAGTGAGAATAAATGGCTCAACCAAAGAAAGTACAACAGAATGAAATTGACGTGAGGAAAAAAAACAGAATATAAGAGGGTGCGTTAATACCTCGTTTATTGTTCGATAGCAGAAGTCGTCAAAATGAAAATGCATTCAGCTTATAAACGCGATAGGAAATAAACGACAGGGATATTTAGGATTGAAAAAAAAAAACACAACAACACACACAAACACAAAGTGTGTCGAAGCCGAAGTGGTTAGTAATTTGAAAATTGCGGGAGCTCAATTTAATGTGGCCAGCGTGTGCTAATAAGTGTAAAATAAATGTAATCTAAGTAAACGCACTCCATACACGCACACACACACACACTGTATAGAGAAAAAACGGCATCTCAGTGAAACAATTCCGGTGAATTTGAGTAGTTAAATGTTAGTGTGTGGATGAATTGGTAAATGGATAGGAAATCCCAGTTGGTATCTCAAGAGATGCTATTCAATGCAATATGAAAAGCAAAAAAAAAAAAAAAAATTATAGAACAATTTAATTGGTACGGTTTGTATTCGTGGTGTCAATTGCTTTCCTTCCCGGTTATTCCTACAAAGCGTGTAATTGAAAAAGGAATTTAACATGGATTTTTTTCTCCATTCAGTACAGTTTCTCGTCGGTTTCTCATTTATTTGCAGTGTTTAATGTTCAACCAGATTTTCTCTCGAATTCTTACTCACTTAATACCTAAGCCTGTGGGTGAATTTGTTTCCGACACATTCCAGTCGTTGTTTTCTTTAGTGTTCTGGCGATTTTTCGTCTCATTGCAATTCGAAAGAAACACAGACAAAAATAATACAAAACGAAATTGTTTCACATGTACTAGCTTTCAATTTGAAATGAAATCGACTTTTATTGTGGGTTTTCTTGTGCATTCAGTGAATCTTTTTTCTCGAAATGAATTCAATGATTTATTCATTTAATTCAGTGCCAATGGGATCGACTGAATTGAACCGGCCGAAACAAAATCATGAAAAAAAAAAAACGGGAAAATCACAAAAGGATTAAAAACGTAGCGATTTTTTGTCTGGTTGTTAAATGTCCTTTAATAAAACGTTAAAACCAAAAAGAGTAAATCATTATTGCACTCTTGTCATCACCTATAATTACAAATTTCAAACCGTTTAAAAAATTATATTCAGAAGTATCAAATGTTCATTTGAATATTCATCATTTCGATCGCTGGAAAATAACAGTCGCAATAACAATCAATTGAAATATGCAATTAAAATTTCAGTCATCCGTTTCATCTAAATCGAACAAAAAACAAACTACGGTTAAATAGAGTTTTTTGTTGCAAAGGATAACAAAGAATCGAATCAGTTATACATATATCCGACTTGAAACCATATGCTCCTTTTGTTTGTTCAATGTGTTCATAGTATTGAGACAAAAAGAAAAAAAAAAGAGAGTCATTTGATTCTAGTGTCTTCTGTACACTCAATAACGACAATGTTCCGCTGGATTTTATTCTTTCAAACCAATTGTTTTTTAACTTCTGGTTTTTATAATCGGAGTAATATTTTTTTTTTTCACCCGAGAAGTTTAGTTGTTATTATTGTTGTTTTATTTCTGCATTGCTTTTATTATTCGTATTCGTATTTATGAAGGGTTTTCTGGTTTAGAACAGGTTTTCGATTTATATATATTATGTTATTATATTTGATCACATGTAAATTGTATGATTGCGCGCTTTGTTAAGTGTATAAATTCCACAAATGCAGACAAGAGGACTAAGTACACACAACATCATGAGAGAAAAAAATCCGATACGTACACATACATGACAAATATACATACCACCACGACGAGTGAATATACGTTGCTTTTCATTTTGGGGTTAATCAACATGAAAAACTTGAGATGGGAGAAATGAACAAACGATTAAATGGTTGTTACAATGAACGACCGATAAAATTGGTAATCGTGAATAGTCCGGACTCATCATCAACACCATCATCATCCATCCAAGTGTTATGGCAAATTCATACATAAAAGCAAAGCCTTCGTTATTTGGGAAAAGAAATTCAGATGGAATTCGAATGATAGAATAATATCCAATTTTCGTCTCAATCGTGCGACAATTTGCTACGTGATTCAACGTACAAATATATCAACAAGTTGCATAAGAGTCGAGATTACTGTTATGTTTTTCACCAATTTCTTGACATTTCAGCCAATGAAATGACAATTGCGTTGAATTGCTAATTTCAAAAGCAACATTTGTTGCGAATGACAGATTGAATGAAATTGAATCGGAAATTCACCATGTTGATTTCGATCAACACGTAGCTTTAGGTCTTTTTACTTTAATTATAATTTTCAACAGCAATGAGTAAAAATTAATTGCCCGGTTATTACGTGTCGGAAAAAGGGGTTGCACCATTCGGTCGGCTATCCAACGAAAAAAAAAAAAAACGTTTTGGACATAAATCTTCGCTATATAAACATTTCATCATTGAAGTGTAGAAAGAAAGAAAAAAACTATCATGTTTTTAATTGAATACTTTTGTTCGTTAAATGAGTATTATTTTCTTCATCACACTATATTAATGACCTGGATAGATGAAACAGATGAACAAATATGTTTACAAAATTATGCACATTAATATGCAATACATGCAGTATTTGTTACGAGCATGAAAGAGAGAGAGAATACAAGTCACATTTTAACCAGCCACGTATAAACATCTTGACATGGTTTGTAATTAATATATAGGAAACAGGATTGTAACAAGGAACAGGGACGTCAACAGTATTGGCTGTTAGAGACAGTTTGACTCCTTCTTTAGCGCGGTTTTGTTTTCTTTGATTTCGTGTTTTTTTCCGTCTTTGCAATGCAGAATGGTTTTGAGAAATAGAAATTAAATGAAATATAATCGTGAGCGCAATTTATATCCTTTTCATTTGTATTTGAAATTCAGTCAGATTCAGAATGGAATATTTTAACACATAGCGTTCATTTGTTTTGTTTTTTTTTATGTTTTATTTTATTTGTTTCACTATGATTACAGTGTCTTTGGTTCTTTGTTGCTTTTGGTGATCGTGACCTATTGTGAATTCTTACTATCATTGAATATGTGTAAACGGAGAAACAATAATTGTACGAACGTGATGTATTTCAAATAGTTTTATCGCATTTGAGTTCAGAAGCCCAAGCGAGCAAGAGATAGTGTGAGAGTGAGAGAGAGATAGTTGAGTGAGAACAAGCCCATAGCTCATTTTATATACGATTTGAACAATTTTGTACGCTTGTTGTACGCGGCAACAGCAAAACACATACATTTTGCCACGATATAGCGTGTGTTGCTACACTCTCGCTCATTCCATTTCTCGCTCTTTTTCTCTTGAGAAGGCAATAACAGAGAACCTTTAATATAAGGAAGGCATGAATGTTTCGAGCTGCTTTCGATTCTTTACATTTTTTTCTATTGTAACTATGTGTGTGTGTAAGCTTTTTTCCTGTTCTCTGTACATTTAACGCGACTGAAAAACAATAGCACATCTCTTGCATCGTAAACACGTTAAAATCAATGACAAAGATAGATAGAGAGAGAGAAAGTAAAGGAAAAAGAGAAGGATATGTGAGCTGAGAAAACTCCGAATCCAAGCAAAAATAAACTGAATAGAAACCGCGTGTGCACAATATAACCATTTATTGAAGCGTCCGACTTATTTTCAGACCACTGCCAGGAGTTGACAACGGAACATACGATGAAAAAATAAAAATCAAACGAAAAGAAAAGGGAAATAAACAAGCAAAACGAGATTTTCGATGAATATCATGGAGAGTATTTGTTGCTTTGAAATGAAATAAGGGTATACATTAAAATAATTAAAAATTGTGTTTGGCATAAAACAACTACATGCACACGCACACGCACACAATAAAACAAATGATACATACATGACATATGCTGAGTCCCCAAAACTCTGTATCGCGACAATTTTTTTTACATATAAAAAATGCTAGTTTGGTCAATGAGCTAAGGTCTATACTTAAATTTTGCCCATTGTTTTGCGTTAGTATTGTTTCTTTTAAGAACGAAAGTTGTGTTGATTTTTTTTATATTCATTTTATCAAATTTTTCGCAAATGTTATGTTCTTACTCTCTCTTTCTCGCTCTCTCTCTCTTTTTCTTCATTCGCCAAATTCCATAGGCGAAAAACATGCAATGAATTGTCATACACAAAAGGCCATACGCACGGACAACACGTTCGATATTTTGTGCCAGTGAAAAAAAAAAATAAAAAAAAAAAATAACAAAAATCAGCACCGAACAGATGACAGATTTAGTCGCCGTTCTTGTGTTTAATTGCAAACAAGACGAGCAATGTTCGAATGAAAAACCAGAAGCAATAAATACATAGAGGTAGAAATGAAATGTGTAAATGTAATATGGAAACATGACAACACGGTTCCATTCGGACATGGTCTTTTTTTTAGCTGTGAATAAAAACGGTAGCAAAACTAGATGAGATTGAACATTTTGATTGGAAACGATATCTATAGACACATAACGGGTAACGGGGAGTGGGGCAGTAACATACAATTCAAAAATGTGAGCAAAATATCCGTTCCCATTTTATCGATAGAAATGTTTATATTGATCATAAATTTGTTTGCTGTAATGTGTCGCAATGTGTTTGGTACTATCTGGTTTTCATCGCGTTGTGATGAAGAAGCGATAACCATAAACATGAATTCAAGTCAATTGTCGGAGAACTGACTTGCTATACAAATATACAAACCACACAAAAGCAAGTCAAGAATCCAACCAACCCAACCCGAAAAAAAAAAAAATTCGGTTCAACAAGTGGCTTTTGATTGGTGTTGATGTATTACGATGCGAAATACTAAATGCATATATTGATCCTATGCATTTTATATGTCTGTTTGAACACAGTTTGTGATTCATGTTTTTGGTGTGAAAATAGAGAAAAAAAATGTTATATTTAATGATGAATGAATGCTATGCTGTGACTTTCAATTTTGAAACAACAATATCAATAGTCGACGAGGTGGCGATCAATTGACCGAAATTCAGTCCGGAATAACGTTGGAAAAAAAATGCTATGAAATTATATACTAGCCGAGTTACTGTTTTGTATTCGTTTTTTTTTTTGCTTTGTGGCTAAAAAGGATTAATTTGAATCCGAAGAATTTTCTTTTTTATAAACAGTTGCTTCGATCCATGTGGTGTCGTTTTATACGATGTCATAAAAAATTGCCCCAAACAAAAACAGCAAAAACATTGCATATACCCGGCGAAAATATGTTTGTTCGTGTTTTTTTTTTGTTTCTTTTAATTTCATGATACGAAATACAAATCATCCAATTCAATTGATTAAATAAAAAAGGAGAAAAAATACATCGAAAGAATCTTGAAGGTTGGTTAAATGTAAAAAAGTGAACAAATATTGAGAGAGATGCTAAAGATATGAACAGGACGAACATTGCGACTCCGTCAAATGTCTTGTTTTTCATTCCAATAAAGCAAAGAATGGAAAGGCAGTTGGTTGTGATCTAATCAGCAAATCGTTTTGGATAAAAATAACACGTTATTCTGTATGTGTGAACACCCAGCACATATGCCGTGAATTTGGTATATTTTTAATTATATTATTGCACGTTAATATTAAATGTGAGCATATTTTATGTGAGATAATGAAAATACGAACAGATATATTACTGGAGTTGGATGACCAAATGAAAATGTGTATGTTTGAGTACACATTCCAATGAAATGAAAGTAAAATAAAATAACTCAATACATACTGTCCATTTTTTTTATGCGATGATAAAATAGTTCTTATATTTGTAGCATAAATTGTTCAGAAAACCCGATGAAACATTACTCTACGACGATGTGTCTGTATATACAACTTTATACATGTGTATTCATCGCACAATACAAACATTCATCACGCACAAAAACGTGTGTGTACGAACGATGCAATCTTGTATTTATCATATCGTTAGTTTTCATCGGCCAGTAGAAAATATACGGAAGAATGTAATGTGTCTGGATAAATAAAACGCAAACATTTGGGCAAATAACTATCACCGACCGCAGCCACATTGACCATTCGAAATTCTATCGAGTCGATTTACAGAAAGAAATTTGCTCAATTTAGCAAACGTTACACGTGCAGAGGAAGTGCACGTCAAATGGGTCGTATACAGTTGTTGTTATTTTTTTTCACGTTTTGTATGTTGCCGGTAGTAAAAACCGTAACGTGAAGTTCTCATCTTCGGCTTTTTTTTAATACAAACAATGAAGGAGAAAAAGTGAACAAGGAAAAATCTATCTCTATTATCATTGATATTAATTCTCTTTTCTTCTCATCTCGTCTCATACATGGGCAAGGTGAAGAGTCGCAAGGGGGGGGGGGGGGGGTTTGTTTAAAACTCCATTTGTAAAATTGACGAGCTAAAAAAATTGAAAAATTTTTCACAAAAACTAAAAAACGTTAAAGAAATCGGATTTTCAGTCAAAAAACCCTAGCAAATTTAATTTTATAAAAAATTATTTTTGAATAATCAAATTGAAGGGGGATATTTTCGGAAAATTTCAGGGGGGGTTAGTAAAACCCAAATCTATCCCATTCGCCCATGTATGTCTCATCTAATTGAAACTAGAATAATGGTCTTTTTCGAATAAAAAACAATGAATTTCTTTAACTTTTAAATAATTTTTTAAAATTACTGAAATTTCATTTGTACCTTCATTGTCAAAAATGTTTTCCATTCATTAGAATTCACACAAAACTTTTGAATTTGAATGAATTTATTCCCAAAGTACTGAGCCATTTGCAAATAACGCCATACAGGAATCACATTCATGTTGTTTCACACTTATTATTTAGTGCGTTATTGTGTGTAAACTTTTTGAATTACGAAATGGTATCCATTGGACTATTTGAACTTTTGATGTTGTTTATCATGTTCGAAAGCATATGGAACAACGTTTGTTTACCGCTTTGTCTCCCTCTAATCGTGGAAACTTTTTCGTTTTTTTCCATCTCAAACCCTACAGATTTTTACTTTATTGTATTTTTGCCATTTCATAGATATTTTCCTCATTTGTTGGCACGAACCACACGGTAATAGCAATGTCGGTCATCATAAGTACATAGTTAGAAAGTGTATCTAAGACTGAAAGTGTATATATGTGTGTGTTTTTTCTATACGAGTAATGAAGACATTTTTTATTCTCACCAATGACACTTGGACATTTGTGTTTTTTTTTCTCGATATTGACTTAAAAGTCGATCCAAAATTAAGAAAGAATACTTGTCGATAGCAGCGATAAATGCGAATTTTGCTACCCTTGGTATATAACGACAAACAACGAAAAGTTTTAGAAGCGCTTATTATGTTTCCCTTAATTCAAGTGATTAATTTCTCACACTCTTTCCATGAACTTCTGTTTCTTTCTGATGAACAAAAAATAAGTTACATCGGTTTTAATATGAGAAGGGAACATTTGAAGCAAAAGCAAAAGCAAAAAAAATTGTCATTGTCAAAAAATGCTTCCTATTCCCCATCAAAACTCAACTTCGAATGAACGAATCACATAGGTAAGTGTCTTAATTTTGGATTAGTCTCAATTCGTGTTTCGATCATGTATTGAAGAAGTTTTCAAATTGATGACAATGGTGAAGAAGATTTACGTCAATCGAACTTTCTACACATTTTTCTAAAGTATTGAATGCGTTTTTTTCTCTTCGCTTTGTTCTACGTCTAATGGTATGGCGAGGAATTAATGGTTCATTGATCCCCATACATATATATAGGTTCATTTGAACGTCGAGTGTTTTTTTTATTATATCTTTGCTCTCGACGTAGCAAATAGTTCATTCTCCTTCTTTTTTTTTTAATATTTAATGACAATGTATTTGGCTCTTTTTATAATCAAGACAAGAGAGCATGCTATTAAATAGAGCATTTTTAAAGAATTTTTTTCATACAATTTATCTGCTAAATGTATGTGATGAAAATAATTATTTATGTTGGAAATTCAACAGACAGTGTATGCACTGTTTACGACTTAAATACCCTTGTAAAAATTTAATGATTGAACTGTCAATCGGTTAATTTGGTACAAAATGAGTGAATTCTCAGTCTATTTTAACTGATTTTATTCACTTTTAATCATATTTAGCTAAATAGAATCATCTAAAATTGACTGAGTTTTTAATCAGAAAATCAGTCAAAATATCCCAAATTAAACGGTTTGATTATAGGTAATTAAAATCGATTAGATTTTATACAAAATACAAAAGTCTCAACCTTTCACTCATTTTATTTTCACAAGTGATAGCAAACGATGTCTGTTGATAAAAAAAAGCGCAAATGTAAATGTGAATATGTAAATGTATCAAATACCTCCGAATTAGTCAGGCAATTTTGTGGATCATCACGTTTTCTGCGCCGTTTTCGCGGAGCCAATTCCGTTTGTGGTGAGTCTTGTGGTGGTGGTGGCATAGCTGATGATTCTTCGAGAAATAATATTGGCGGAGACTTTGATGCTTCACCTTCCAATTGATGATGTATTTGAGTGTCTTTGTGCTGTGTCAATGATTGTGCTTCGGTTTCTGCAACAATAATAATAACAATAAAAACAATAATGAATTGTGAATAATAAAATAGTTTGGACTTTAGAGCAAAAATAACCAAGAAAAAAACATATACAATTTGAAATTGACAAAAATTATTTAAAGAAAGAAAGAAAGAAAGAAAGAAAGAAATATGTGTTTGCTTTTTATTCAGTTACCTGACGATAATTGTGGAATAATTGTATGTGATTTGTTTACGGGTGATCCGACAAATCGATTGTTTTCTTGCTGTTCATCTGAATGTATGCCAAAATATTTGGGAATGTATCAAGTTAAACAAATGTCATTTGATTTGCAATAAAAATTGCATGCATTAAACAAAAAAAGCACTTACCGTTCTTTGTCGTTCCCGATGACGAGGTTGCGGTTTTTGATAATTTTTCAATTTTTGATGGAATCGGGATCGATCCCGAACCGAGCTGTATAGCTCGGTTGTCGAACTTAATCGACTCCGTGGTTGCGATCAATAATACATTCTGCAAAAGAAAACAAAATTATTATGAATTAAATTACAATTTTAGAAATGGTTCCAGTTGATTGAATGAAATGATAACAACTAAGAGATTGACAATAAATTCAAATCGATCACTTATAAAACTGGCTACAATTTAAGTAAAAACAATTGAACTGAATTATTAGTAAAATTCAAATCCCAACCCCTTGGCGATTCAGATTTTGATTGTTTTTGCTTTTCATATTTGTGATTCAGCTCGCACTCTATAATTTTTCTAGTTATACGCTAGAAGAATTAAATAAATTATTGTTTGGATGTTCACAATGAATGTTTCAATTTAAAATTGCTACTTTTTGACATTTCTCTGCGAAGGAGAAGAAGAAGAAGAAAAAGCTAAAATTGTTTCAAAACATGTTAGTCAATCAAATGCTCTTATTTTTTTTTTTTTTTTTCTTATTAAACGTTTCGTGTAAAAGAAGAAAAATGTAATTCAAATTGGGAGTGAATTTTAAATGTTGATTTGTTTTGTGTCTTTTTTCTTCAACTCTTTTTCTTTTGTGATTCGGAGCAAAAATTTTGCTGTAGTTTTTTACTCCCATAAATCGCATATCTCTTAATAATATCGAGCGAATCAGTTTAATAAAATGTTGAGACAGAATACTCTATTATTTTTCGCCATGTAATGAACAAGTTTTTATATTCTCCCCCACTGGGTCTAACTAATTTTTTACAATTCGTCTTTTTTTCTTCTCTTTTTATATTTTTCTCTGTTTTGTTCGAGTACAACGCATTATGGCAATTTTTACTTGTTGATCGTATAGCCACAAATTCGCTATTAAATAATCATATATATATATATATATATATACTCATATATGTTGTGTGTAATTGCGCATAATAAGAAAATTAATTATATTAGATTGTGTGCACAGTATAGTGAATAGTTTTGCGCGGAATAATGAAAAAAGAGTACAAGCAACTACAAATCAAATTAAATATATAAAGAAGAAGAAAGACACACACACACACACACACATACAAAAACAATGAACCAATTGAATGTGTTGTATGTTTCTCGGTAAGTTTATATTTTGTGAAAATTGTCGTAAAAGTTCTCTCTGTCTCTGTCGCTTGATTTGTACTCGCACTCGTTTACAATTATGCCAGCAAAACGAACATTTATGTTTGATTATTATTAACATTGTTGTCTATGTTTTCCCCTTTTTTGTGCTTCGCTTCATTCGATGCACTGAATTGCCATTGCAATTTCGAATATATATCCATTTTGTTGTGTGTGCGCTTTTTTGCTACTCTTCTCTTTTCTTCGATTATAAACGCACATTTTAGCCAGGCATTCGTACTCTTTCTCATTTAATGTAATTATTTACAATTTTTTTTTCTTCTCCATCGTTCTCATTGCTTTGAATTTATTTGTTTGTTGGTTCAGTAATTCGTAAGATTTGACTGGTTTTGGTTTTATTCCTTTTTATATTATATTCACTTGCTTGTATGACACTGCATTTGAAATGTTATAGTTTGTATATTTTCATTGGCTTTGCTAGTTTTTTTCCGCATCTCTCGCTTTTTCTCTCTCACCCACTATCTTTCTCGCTCTCTCTTTATCTGGCTCTTTATCTACCGCTTTCTCTCTCTCTCTTTCTCTCTCTCTCTCTCTTTCCATTCAACTCGATCTCAATTCGTTTTTTCTTCCTTCTTTATTTGATCTTTTCCATTCACTCTCAGTGCAAAGAAAATCAGTAGTATTTATACACCTCCTAATCTAACTCTTTCTATCTGAATCTGTTTTTTTTTTTTGTCTTAATTTATTCCAAACACATTATTTAGATTTAATACCCAAAACGGTTTGTTAAACATTTAGTCATGCTCAATAAACGACTGTTCAGTGTTTTGACCCAATATAATATCATATTAATGGCGGATCTGATAAAAAATAAAAATAAAATTATAATAATACATTAATAATATCATTTTGTATTTTGTAAATGTAGTTGTGAATGTATGCAGTGCACTTTAAATGCGTTTAATTTGCAGTAGCTTCAGATTTATATATGCATTATAGAGTCACATAAATGAACACAAACACGCATAATCATCATATAGCTGCACGGTCAGAAAGGTAATGGGGAAAGGGATTGTCCGACGATTATCGATTCCATCTAAAACTGATTTTAAAAAATTAAAAGCAAAAACATATAAAATATTTTCAAATCAGAATTCTTTTCATTTCTGATGATTATATCCGATAAAAAAAAAATTTTCTCACAAGATCATTAATGATTATAGACACTTGTTATCAATTTATGCAAACAAATAAATTAGGCTTGATTTGGGTGCACTTAAATGTTAAAACAACATGAAAATTATTCGTTGACAAAAAAAAACCAGAATAAAACGTGAAATTCAACTCACACAATTGATTTTCATGATAAAGGAGAAAACAAAAACAATAATAATTTAGGGCTCTCTGCTTGTGTAAATTATATTTGCTAAATATTCCGCCACCCATCAAAATAAAATAAAAAAACAACTATGAAAAACCGTTCAAAACCATTCCATTTCAAATTTATTTAATTTGTTTGCAATCAGTCATGCCATACACAAATTATAAACAAATTACAATTGTTGCATATGCACGCATGTTCATTCATTTCGAATGGAAAATAATATTCAATAGAAATTGTTAACAGAAAAAAATAAACAAACAAACAACTAGAATGAGATAAAAAGAGAGAGAAGAAAAAAAAAATCATCGTGAAATATGGCACATTTTCCGAATTACACTTACATACATTCTGAAATCACAAATGTAACAAAAGAATAGGAGGACTGCGGTAAGACTCTACAGAAAAAAAACTGCCATGAATTTGAAATATACACGACGATCGAAAGCTACCGAATGCACAAGCATACCGCAATTAGAAGAGAAAAAAATACTATGTAACTTTAACAGCAAACGGGTACATTGAAACCTAGTATTAGATTTCCACTCGTGGGCTGCTCATTACCATTTCAGAAAAAAAAAACACACTCTCAGTTACAATGCAGGAGGCTGCGACGCATTTAGAGTGGATTGTGACTTTAAATCGCATACGTACGCGCAAGACATAGTGAGAAAAAAAATACCCCGTCGATGGGTGAAGTACAAACAAAGGGACAGAGCGAGAGGGAGAGAAAAAACCAACAGAATCCTACAATCACCTTAACTCAATATGAACCGTTGAAATTATAACAATAACATTCACCCATCGTACCGAATTTTTCCCTCTGAATCACACATTTTTTTCCTTCTTACTTTCTATCGTGCATGCTTTATTGATGGCGTTATGATTCGATTCTTTTTTGGATTCTGGTTGATGTTCATTGTTGTTTCTGTTTCTATTTCTGTTTTCCCATTTTGAGTGGGTATTTTATTTTTTTTTTTTTTTTTTTTTTTGGGCAATGAAAAAAATGTAAACACACAAGAGGCATGAGCATGAGCCTGAGCACGAGCTCAAACCATGTTATGATTTTCAGGGGTTGAAAAATGACTGGTCCAGTGTTAGAGTCACAATTATTGCAATGGGGTTTTTTTTCTCTGTCACTTTTAGTACAGTATAAAATGAAACCGCTTAACCTTAATCACGCCAACAGAAAGACTTTATGGTTTATGCATACATCAGAGTAGGAGTAGAGGAAAAAACATGATTGTACAACACGTTGGACACATTTCCTTGTTGTTGTAGACGAATGTTCTTCTTTTACCAATTTGTTTCCATTGGCAAAGAAATTATTTAAAATGCGAGAAGAGGAAGCCCCATGTGTAAGTTAAACGATTTTAATGAAAAATTGCCCATCAATAACATAGTACGAGTGAGTCATAACCATGTAATTTAATCGCTGGATTTATAGCATTCAATCTGGTATGTGATATGACCACTAATAAATTAAATTTTAGCAAACGAAATTTTTCTCGATTTTTTGTCATGCCTTTCTACAACAATGCATACATTGATATTTTTTTTTAAACACAATCGTCAACCAAAACACACATTTGTGAGTGGCACCACCTTTCATTTGATTGTATATTTTCATTATGTTTGTATATGAAAAGCACCAGATTAATATTAAACATTAGTTATTAATTAAAAAACTGAATGAAAAAAGAAACTGTGTAGATTGCAAAGTAGACACATAAAAGAATCATACACAAACACATCCTAATGTTCGATTTGGATTTCAATAAAATAAATTAACAAAATAAAAGATCATCGTCACACTCAAACAACAACAAAAATACTATAGAGAACGAGACTGAATTTAATAATGAATGAGTAATGTGTCGTAAGCGAAGAACGAAAAGTGAAAAGCGATAAAAAGATGAAGAAGATCTTCTTTAAAACCATGAATATATAAACCCATTCAAACACACCAAATTGTCATGTATTCTGACACTCATTTATAGATTATAGATAGATAATGCTTAATTCTTGAGCGATTTAATTAAGAATGAACGAATAATCATAACACGAAATATATTCCATTCCTTATTTTACATCTTCGTCTCAGTTTGATCAATGTATTTCTGTTTCGGTTCCCGTTTTTTTTTGTTGTTTTTTTTTTTTTTTTTGTTTCCGATGAAGTGGAAGGAAATACATATCAAATAAATTTGAATGTTTAAATACACATTCGAAATGGCACCAAAAGCATTAAAGATTGAAATGCTAATGAAAGGCGAGGAAACAAAAATGAAATGAAAAAGAATTGACTTGTATCATTTTTCTTTTTACTTTTTTTATTTTCTCTGGATATTTTTTTTTTTTTTTGTATTTTAGAACTTAGTTTTCGGAATGATGTTCAAATCTTTGTCAAGAACATTAGCTTCGGACATTTAGTAATCGGACAGTGAGACAAAGACATAACTGAACATATTAGAAGAATGAACGGTATCTCTGTATGGATCTGGGACATTCATATTAATATTATCGACACCATCGAAATCGACTTTGAGTGATTAAGTATATGTGTGTGTGTATTGAGGAAGACTGGCAATAACCAGCATTGGCCCACACAAACACAGAGAGAGAGAAAGAGAGAGAGACATGCAACTATTTTTACTGTAAATCGAATAAGATTAGCTCGAATCGTGAAAGCGACAAAAAAGTCACTGAAAATAATTTCAAAAAAAAAAAAAAAAAAATAAATAAATAAATAAATAAATGAATAAAATGGATTGTGTAGAAATTCAGTAAAAAAAATATATACAGCTTGGAGAAAATGAATGAAAAAAAAACAAGAAGAAGAATAAATCGAGGTGTGGTTGTGGTTTATATTCTACTCACAATACGTTTTTAATATCTACTCTCTTAATGTATTATTAATTTGATTTGTATTTTTTATGGTTATTATACACACCATCGCCGGTTGTCGTTAACTTTACATTTATTTTCTTAATTTTTTTCTGTTAATTTCATTTGGTGTTTGTGTGTGCTTTTTTCAACTGTTGCAATACATTCAGCGTTTATCTTTTCGTCTTTCATTTTGAACACTCAGCGGATAACAAATCTGTGCATGATTTTACGCAATGGACTTCATTCTACTTTTTTGTGTTCAATGTTATCTTGAATTCTTTTTTTTTTCTTCATCATCTTCCTCTTTTTTGTTGTTGTTATGATTATTCGTTCTTAATTTATTGAAATTAATGACGAATATAAGGCGAAAAGAAATATCGGATATTTACTCGTTGTTGTTGTTGTTTTTTTCGCCCAATGCCATCATTTCAGATGCTGCCGTAGAATGGAATACCTCACAAAATTAAGGAGTGTATACTGACAACAATGGCTTCATCCAACTAGTTCGCTCATGTATTCATTCATTTAGGCGACAAAAATATATTTTAATTTATTTACTCCAAAGCATACACATACAAAGGCATAATGATAAATCTGACGAATGCCCAGTTGAATCACCAAGGCATTGCTTAAATATCAATTAAATATTTATAATATATTTTTGTGAGTGTGAGTATTGAAAAAAGTCAGAGAGAGATGTTTTAAATACATTGTTCATTGATCCTGAAATATATGTGAAATAACCGAAGAATACACTTAAAATAAAAGTTTTTGCTAATGTAAAATAACATAATCTAGTGAACACTTCGATGGGAGACATGCAAACTGAAATAAGAAAAGAGAGAGAGAGAGAGAGAGAAAAAGATAGAACTAGAGGTAGAGATAGATAGATGTAGTCTGTATCATACAGTCAGGATGTAGTGAGAAACAAAATAATCGATTAATATCTTATCTGACTGGCGATTTTTTCCACATTTACACTTTATTTACAAAACAATTGAAATTCAATACGGTGGAAACAAAGAAAAAAACTGACGAAATGTTTAGATTTCTATATGGCTGACATTAATGCGAATGTCATCTGCATTTGTGTAAGTGGCACCGATTGACAATTTTTTCTTCGTCTTCTTTTTATTCTCTGATTACACTTCCACATATCTAAGCCACAACGAATAGATGTTCTATATACAAAGCATTTTGAGTGATCATATCGTTGCTTTGCATTTGGAATCGTTTTAACATCTTGTTAAATTGACGTCCACAACACCTTTAACTGCCATGAACCAATTTCTTCTTTTTCGTGTTTTTTTTTTGCCGAATAAGCAACAATAAACAACATCCAATTTTCAATACAAATTCTTACAAATGTATTGATGCAGCGAATAAGTTGGTAGAGAAAGAAAGCACAACACACATTTTGATCAAGAACATTATTTATACGCGCACCCGACGATTCATATCAACGTTTCCATTTTATTATTTTTATTTGTTATGTTTTTTTGTGTGTATTCAACAAACATAGATAGCCATCGTAGTTTTGGTGCGCATAAACAGAAATAGCCAAAGTGATGAAAACAGATCACATATTTTGTGAAATTGTTTGAAAAAAGAAAAAAAAAAAAATGAAACAAGTATATGACCAAAATCCATTGAATATAGTGTAATGAGTGTCAAGAATGGTGTAAGATTATGGTGTGAAACTATCAAAATAATGAATATGGAAGTAACAGAGGAGATGAAACAGACGGGCGACAAAATACGGTGAAAAAAAATCAAATCAATTATAATAAAATCGTCCAATAAAAATGAAAACATTTCATTTAAAAGAAACGCGCGTGCAGAAGCGTAAAAACATTAGCAGATGAAAAACGAGAAATGCGCGATGCATCACGAAAAGACATAACAAGAGAAGCAGAATAATAATATAAAAAAGTGTCAAGCAAAAGAACGCCAGCGAGAATCACTACTTAAAAATGCCAATAAACTTGAGCAAAACCAAGAATGTAAAAATACACGTTAACATCGATGTTGTTCTTCTCTCTTTTGGACTAGCATTTTTTTGTCTTCATTCTTTCGTTCATTTTGCTTACTCAATGTGTGTGTTTTTTTTTTTTTTTTTTTTTTGCTTTTCTCTTTATGTGTATTTACTGTTGGTGTCTTTGATCGTTGGTGGCGTTTTCAGCTTGTTTTAGGCTTCAGTTGATGCAATAATTAAAATGCTTTCGCCCATGTATTCTTCACCATTGGTGAAGACACGCAATGTTTCAATGTTTCACACGTTTCATACAACCAGAAATTGGATATATGTAATTTTAGTGATGTTCGAGCATGTGCAACCGATTAATATGGTGTGTCTACATCAAGCGCAACACCTCAAGATATTTGATCATCGGCATGTAAAAGAGGATCTACACCTATAACATTCCGCAGACTGTGTTCAATTCTTATGAACGGTGCGCTCTTTAAACAATCACTGCATTAGTTTTTATTTTTTTTTTTATTTTTCACTCATTCTTTCTTATCCATTATATTGTTTGACAAACGATAACGTTCCAAAAAACATGCGTAAATAATCCGGGTACTGTAAAACATCAAAATATTTTGCCATTCAGAAAGCATTTACATTTTAAACGTCATAATTGTGATTTTATTGTCCACATTTTCTCTTCCTAATTCTCTATCTCTATCTCTATCTCATATTTATTTTTGTTCTATCATTCATTCCATAATTGATATTATTTCAATATTGAAGGTGTCAATATCAATCGATTTTAGAAAGTTTTATTTGCGATAATCAAAACTTTTTGTTAGATCTTTCAGAAAGAAGATGAAACAAAACTTACAACTACAAAATTAAATATACCAATGGAGAGAAGAAAAAAAAAATAAATTCAATAACAACCAAAATCATAGATAATTTGTTAAAGCAGGTAAAAACCGCATATTTGTTGTCATAATATTTATTTTCATCTTAAATTATGATCAAAATCATTTGGAATGCAATTCCAATAAAAATCTGAAACCGAATCGTTGTTTGTTTTTTTCCTTCTTCTTCTTTTTCTTTCGTTCAATTTATGCACGAACCACCGTGTGTTTTTTTTTCTCGGTCCATAATAATTTCTTAACTGAAATCATTATTTATAGTTATGGTAAGTTTTGTAGATTATATATATTTTTTTATTATTATTATTTGATGTTATAGTATGTAGTTTTCCACGTTTTATTGACACCAACCTATTAATAGATGTAAAGATATGTGAATTCAATTCAAATGGAAAAAAAAAATGAAATGGTAGAATGGAAGAATGAATGAAAAAAATATAAAAGAAAAGAATTATACATTGGTTCATTAGATAGATTTGGCATATAGATCGTAAATGGTCGATTGAGTGAGTGAGTGAGTGAGTGTATGAAACTGTTACAACTGAATTGAATGGATTGTGACGTAAAAAGCTATACAAAACAATATCACCCAAATTACATTTCACATTAGCATAACATCACACAGCACAGCACCAAGATAGAGATAGTGTGAATGAAGTGAGAAAAAGGCGGGCTCGATATCGCGTCATGATGCGACTGTTGATTGTTTATACTTTATAGTGTGATACTCATAATGAATGCAAGTACAATAAGAATCTGCTCAATCCATTCAATTCACAAGTAGAAAAAGAACAGAAAAAGAAAGAAAGAGGAAACCATATTCAAATTAATATTCATAAATTTGAATCTCGTTTAACTCATTGGAAACTGGCTGCATCGGTATGATCTGATTATTGTAACTTTGTAGTTTTTTGTTATTCTTATCAACACAGACCCACAACACACCAACAAGCCAACAAACAAATAGGCATCGATAGTTAACCGTTTCGATGCTTTGATTCTCTTCTTGCTCGTTCGGTTTTCAAAGAAGAAAAAAAAAAAAAATAATGTACAAACAAGAATCTTAAGACTCTAAACAAATAACAAACTTACTCAAGCTCACGACTGAACGAACGAACGAATAAACTAACTAACGAACGGACGAACAAATGAACGAAAAGATTAAAATGACGATAGAAAAATCAACGCGAGTGTTTTCGATTAAGATTAATTTACATATTTTGTATTATTGAGCATTATTATCATTTTTGTTTGTTTGGTATTTATGTGTCACACTGATTTTGTTGAGCATCACTTTTGTTTGTTGATGATGAGGCATCACATCTTGTGCACACAGCGAATTGTAAATGAAAAAAAAAAAAAATCACACTAATAGTAATGACAAATGAAAAAGTCGACGAATTTGTTTCTGAAAAAAAAAAGAAGAAAAACATTTTCATGCATATTGTTCGTATATCATTTGTTCGATGTTTGTTGTTTTAGTATTTTGACTATGACTATGATTCAAGATTATTTCATTGACTTTTAAATTGAAAAGCGAAGGAAGAATAATAGAGCGAGGCATGGAAAAACAGAGACTAGCGCGCGATGGCTATTTTTTTTTCAGTTTGGACTTTTGTCTTATGCTTTAGCATTGTTGCGACAACATTCATAGGAATCTTTGCCTCGTTTCATAGTCATTAATTCTCTATTCTCTTAAATTTTTTTCACGGGTCGATTGTTTACTTCTTTATCTGTTGTTTGGAATCACCACAAAAGAAGCGACGAAAACGAAGGAGAGAAAAAAAGACAAACGAAAAATAAAATTTGTTGTTAAATCACGCTTTTGCTGAGCCATTGCTGTTCCTCACACTAAAGCGATGATAACACACATTGATATTTAACGGTATGATTCTCGGGAGCGCGTATGAAAAATGGTTGCGTTTTCGATGATGACAATAGCAACCGTAGAAAAATACACATATAGCACAGCAAAGCAAAGCATAGCACACCACAATGGAGAGTACATCAACATTATTTACGGTATATGAATTTAGAAAGGAAAATTCTTCAAAAGAATGGTGAGATGTAACAAATAAAATGAAAAAATATACCACTACTTGCCCTTTGGCGCTATACTACTACTTCTTTGAGCTATATACGTTACGTTTTGGAATGAATGAATGACTGACTGAATGAATGAATGAATGAATGAATGAATGAATGAAATGAAATTCGTTTACTGTATTCGCTTCTGAACACACACTGTGAATGCTTAGGCAGCCAGATCATCAGAATATAAAAAACAAAAGGTCCAAAAAAATGAATAAATAAAAAAAATAAAAACAAAAGGCAGTTTGGGTAGCAACCGCCACTAAGCCACATAGACATAATTTACGAACAATTTACTTTCATCCAATGCGTGCTTATTCCCTTATGCCACAAGAACATTTAATGTTTCAAACCCATGTTCTTTTCATTGTGTGTGTTCACAGCTATAACGTGTAGTTTCGACTCATGGAACTGCTTTTTTCCTCTTCTTCTTCTTGTTTTTGATAAATTTAGTGAAAGTGCTTCGTGATGCCATATCATCATCTTTAGAATATCATTTAGTTTGACAGTGTAGTATGAACATTTCTGACCATTCTAAAGAATTTAAAATTAAATTGCAAGTGGAAATAACTGAGATATTAGCATATATATTCAGTGTGATGGTTGGTTTTCAGTTTTCAACATTTTTCTTTTAAAAATATGATTACCAATTAGGAAATCCAATGATTTATATCCATTAGCTTTGAAAACAACGAACAAAGTCCGAAATCTGTTTCTTTTCTTTCAAAAAAAATCTTCTCATTAAAAGACTCCATTAAAAAGACAACAATAAAAATAAATAAGGATTTCATCATTGTATTTTTGGATGAATTTTATTTACCAATATTCCTATAAACGCTTTAATCTTGATTCGATATTGTTGAATTATATATGCTCAGATTGGCACAATGGCCTACCACGCACTCAAACTCACGTTTACTTGATTTATTTTCGATTCGAAAGAAGAAAAGAAGAAAAAGAAGAAGAAGAAGAGTGCATATACAATCCAATTGTCCAACATTTATTTGGTTTAAAAACAATATATGTTCGTATGATAATTTCAGGACTATTTGAAATTCAAAATACAAAAATCTCTCTCTCTCTCTGTCTGTCTGTCTGTCTCTGTCTCTCTTTCTATGTATATATAAGATGCGAAATTTAAACTATCTGGTCTAAACTGAAGCAGTGAATGTAAACTGAAAATAAAATAACAAGCAATAATTCAAAGTTACTAATAAATAAAAGTCGATGTTCAGGCCCATGGAGGGAAAATTTTCATCGGGTGTGATCGAATCAACCAATAGCCGTAAAATAAGAGCTTGGTAATTCCATAACATGCGACAATGAAATTGCGCGACAACTGTGATGATCTTAACAATAGGATGTTAACAGAAAATTGAATATTCTTAGAGTATATGAAATAAAAAACAAAATAAGATAACGAGAGAAAAAAACCTCGTTGCAAAGCAAATGAATTAAATATAAATTGTCAATGCCAATGGACATCGGAGGGCACTGGCAAACCGAGTAAGGAGCACAAACAACGGCAATGTCTTTCTGTAAATCAGCATGTAATTATATCTATCGCGATAATACATACATATATTTTCCTGTGATCTCTTTGGCCGACATAATTTTCCCATTTTTGAATAATAATCAAATAAAATCGCGACAGGGAAACTGAATGACAAAAAAGCAAAAACAAAAAAAAAAACACACAAACCAGCAAACAAACAATTTATGTCATTTAATAATACCCAAAAAACATAATATAATTCAGTGGCCCCTTCAGTGGATATTATTAATTTTAAATATTGAAATCACTGCTGATTCGATAATCAAGGGTCAACAGACAACAGACAATGGTACATTTAGCCAAAAGGTAGAGCGAGAGAGAGAAAACTGTAAACTGTATCCAACATCAAACTTTATATATGTTCAATTTTTGATCGTCATTGATTTTTGTTGCTTTTTTTTTCATTCTTTCCATTCATCTTCTCAGTTTAATTTTGTCATTTGTCTTGAAAACATAAAAATTTCGCAAGTAAATGAACGAAGAAACGGAGGAATGAATAACAACTTGGGCTTTACTAAGTGGAAGAGTAAAACAGAAAATGGAAAATTACAACAAATAAAATCGATTTAAATCACAATCGATATGTTATTTTTTTCTCGTTCCTGCTGGACATGCTCTTGGTTTTTTTTTTTTTTGTTAGTCAGCAAGTGAGACCATTTTAACGATAATCACAAATGCAGTCCAAGCTTAACTTTTTTTAATATTTGTAACTATGTTGTTTATCTGCTTCAATAATCCAAAAGTGGATAAAATAAAATCGAAATCCAAGTCAATGTTGTACGAGACACGATGAAACAAAGAAGAAACATTGGATCCAGGATCTCAGCACAATATACGGATGAACAGTAGAATAAATCAATCTTCAATACAAACTAACGAATGACAAAACGAATGAATGAATGAATGAAAATAATAATAATAATCGCCATGTATATAACAACAAATTCTTTTGTCTGCAGCGAATCAACATTCGGAAAATGAGAGCCTAACTCTAAATACAACAATGATCAAATCATCGTCATCTTCATCTCCATCACATATTCGCATAATAAAAAGACATAAGCTTTATAGTATGAAAAATAAACAAGGTAGACTATTCGATGAAAAACAATTAAGAAAAAAACGTTGTGTAAAAAAACGAAAAAGAAATTGAAATTGACGAAAAAACGACATATAAGGGAATCGAATTAAAGTTAAGAAAATAGAGACAACTCGCTAAATATAAGAATGGGTATTGTGTTGTAATAGGGTGTATCGTTTTTTATTTCTTCAAAAATTGCTGTCGGTTCTCACATACACAGTAAACAGTAAACAGTGAAGAGCTAATGACATTCATACATTTCACTATTATGACATTTTCAAACCAAAAGTTCAAAAGAAGTACTACAGTTCTGGTCCAAATATATTTGGAAAAATGATTTTAACGGATTTTTTGAATAATTGGACTAGAACTTTAGTACTTTTTTTAGACTTTTGTCTCTAAAATGTCATAATTGTGAAAAATGTAAATGTCATTAGTTCTTCACTTTTTACTGTGTATACACATCATAAACAAACCAGTGATGATAAGCTGGCAGATTAGCTGGCTGATTAGCCACAATGGTATACACTGGTCTATTAATGCATAAGCCAGCTTTGTATGTATCAACAACTGTCAATAATACAAGCAAACAAACGCTTGCATATACATAGCCTGCTAACGCTTGGCTTACACCAATTATTGGTGTAAGCCGAGACTAAGTCTATGTTGGCTAACCAAAAATCATTACTGAAACAAACGATTGATGTTAATTTTGAAATTATTAAAACATCAATACATCCTATTCATTATATAGATTGTCCAAGATAATTGATGAAACAATAAAAAGAAAAAAAGAAGGATGAACCACAAATCCAATGGAAATTGTCATATATCAAGAGGTAAACAATTCGATGAACATTTTTTTGATAGCATACGAATGATGCCATAAAAAAGGGGTTGACCAATGTGTCTTGCCACATTTTCCACATTATTTTTATCACCAATTTTCTACGTATTTTTATACAATTGCAATTGTTCCTTTCAATTTTGTGGAACTTTATATGTTCATTCACTCATACAATCAACAGAAACGAATCTCAGAGCAGAGTGAGAAAGAAAATGAGAGAGAGAGAGAGAGAGAGAGAGAGAGAGAGAGAGAGAGAGAGAGGGAGAGCGAATTTTAATTCCGTGAAAATCAATTGAAGTTTTTGAATTGAATATTTTCGCACATTTATACATATCCATGCCCTTTTAACAGTAATCAATGGTACTAAAGGAGAAATTTCGATTTCGAAAACAACAGCGCGTCATATTGAGCGCATTTGAACATTACAAAAATTAAAGAAAACGCGCAACATTCATTGTATGCAAATGACTCAAGCGCAAAATTATTCTTCGTTCTTCTTTTAAACCGAGCTATTTTTTGTTTGTTTTTTGCCTTCATGATCGTTCTTTATTTTCTTTACTTGTGCCACAAAATAACGTTACGTTGAATGGTTTTCTTTGTATCTTTATTGAAATGTGTTTAGTTGAGCGCTTTAAAGCACAATTGTGCTCACAATGATTGGCTTCGAATGAATATGTTAAAGATATATTTCAGAATGAACACGAAAAAAAAAACATTTTGAATCAACTGAATCAGTTCTAAGGAAATCATGCTTTAATTGAACTATATTTACATATTTTATTTTATATATTAGTTGGGATACTAAGAATGTATTGACATCCATCAAGTCCATTTAGAGGACACAATTAGGTTTGTGTGAATCACACAGTGTGACAGACAATTGAATAAGAATCTTCGAAATGCATTGTGCTATTAGCAATTTAACAAATAAAATCACCAATACGATGTTCTAAATAAATTACTGCATTGAAATAATGATGAAACTAAACAATGTTTTCGATAATGCAAGAAATACAATGAAACAGCACATAACATTAAAAAGTTAGCTGCGTGAATGACCAAATCACTTTCAATACCCACTCTTACAAAGAAATCAACCATACAATATTCAATATCTAAAGTGATACTCAAGGGGCAAACTACTACAACAACGTAATTCATATAATTCAATTTAGTATGAAAAAAATACACAAAAAATTCTAGATAATTCCATATAATTCTATAGAATTCAGGCATGTTTAAAATATAGAAAACATTTCATTGACATTCTTTGACTTGTCACCGAGTGAAAACAAATGTCAAGGAGATTTGTTTACATTTTTTGTAACATACAGAATTATATAGAAATATGTAGAATTATTTGGAATTATTTGGAATTTTTTTCGTACTAGATTGAATTATATGATTGTAGTTGCCCCTTGGTGGTACTTGTATGCACACGTTCATTCGATTCCTTTACATTCAGTTGTATTTATTTATGCTATGTATGCTCCTCTTTAATTCATAGAACAATATTACATCGTTTTCATTTTCACGCGAAAGCTGCATTCAAATCAGTATTAAAAATAGTTTTTAATCCATTATTGTAATATTATACAAAGTGTGTTGATATGCTCAATTTGCACATTTTGCACATGAGACGCACAATGGGCTATATTCCATTTGGATTTGTTTAGTTGTACGTTTATTCTTTATTGCTGATATGATTACATTTTTTTTCGTATAATTGTGTGCAAAACTTTATATTTTGTATATGTTTTCCTTTTCTTTTTTTCTTTTCTTCCATTTCATTTATATAAAAATATTCCAGCTTGATGCGTATTCATATGCGAATTTCGTTCGTACAATCTTGGGTATTCATGTCAATTTGATTTCATTCTCTCGAGATTCCATACCATCATCATTATTACCGACCAGAGTTGTGCGATTATTTGCGTTGTGTTTATGTGCAAATCTCTTTCGAATCTCTATGGTTATAATTACTAATTACATTATGCAAAAGGGAGAAAATGAAAATGAGAACAACATCCAAATGAATGCTAACAGCACAATCAACCAGAATGAGAATGAATGCAAATACCGCTGAAAAAAAGAAGAGCGCGAGAGAGGTAAAGAGAGCAAAAAAAAAGTTCTGCACATTCAAATCACTTGGGTCTTCTTTTATTCTTCTTTAACAAAATATCATTCTTTTCACGACTCATTGTTTGTTGTCCTCTCGTCGATTTCGACGATTTTTCCCCTGTTATGGCTAATTTCTTTCGGTGTTGTACACATGCATATACGCATATTGATGTATATATTGTAGATGAATACATGTTTTCTTGGTGGAATGCTTTGTCATTTTTGGGTTTTGAGCTAGAAAGCGAGAGAGGGATAGAACGCGCGCGCGAGCGGAAACTGGAATCAGTTACCTCAATCGGGTTTTCAACGCGCATTTAAATTCAAGTTAAATTTCTGTTTAAATATATTTAATTATGATTGTATGGTGTAATATCATTCGATAAACTTTACAATTCGAATCAGTGAGTTCACACCGATGTACATTGTTTGTACAATATACTAAAGAAGTATCTGTACGTTTTCGAGCCCAAAGGCAAGGTATGAACTACGAGTACAATTGGTTTTTTTCTTGTTGTTTGCTTGATTTCATCAAAATATTCAAGTATAATTTAACTTCAAATTATCTACATTAATCCATCACCCAATGCGAAGAAAATTTAAGAAGTGAAAGTTTGTACAATCATTTTTCTTCTCCTTTTTCATCTCTTTACTCAATTTTATCGAACGCAATTGTCATCTTTAACAATGTATTTTAGTGTATGATTCTATTCTCTTTTTTTTTTGTCTCGACAAAATTGGAATTAATTGGTTTTCCAGATATTTATTTAATATTTTGTTTCAAATTCTCCATAACCATTTAATTTAGTTGTTCATTTAATTTGCAAATTACCACACACAATAAAAATGATGTTCCTTATGCTAAAAACGAACAGTGGTTTTTGCTTTCTGAATTTTGCGCCTTTGTAAACAAGCAAAATGAAAAAAATATAATATATATTTCATTTTGGTAAACATTTACAAGGTGTATGTGTCGTTCATATTGTGCTTAGCAAAGGCCCGGTGTTCAAACAATACGATTGATGTTTGTATGCAATGTGATCTCAAGACTCGTGGATATGAAAAAAAAAAAAACAAAGCCAAAGGAGAAGAAAAAAGGTAACAAATGCAAAAGTAACAATAATAAAAATGCGTACGCATTTTGAAAGACAAAAGAAAGAGAAAACAATGAACGGCTAAGAGAGTGATGTTAAAAAAAAAAAATAAAAAAAAGAATCAGGCACAAAAGAGCATACACACAGGAACCAAATGTATATATAAATATATATAAGCAGCGGCACATCTCGCATACAGAAGAAATTCCAAGAAACAAATTTAAACACAAGAGATCAATGCTCATTTCTTAATACATATATACATTAAAATGCAAAAAAGAGAAAGAGAGAGAGAGAGTAGAGAATGAGGAGAAACGCTCGCTAGCGCGCGCTTTCAATAATAATTTCTTCACTGAACTCACTCCAACCATGTGAACAAATAAATTCACATTGAACATAAAATGAAATACAATAATTATAAATCAAAAAATTTTCGTGTTATGTTTTTTCATTCTTCTTCTTATTTTTTTTCAATTCGATGATGTGTTCAGCTCAACAGTAAACGAAAATATGATCATTTAACAAAAAAAAAAAAAAAAAAAACAATAGCGCAATAGTCAGCGGCAGCAAAGAAACAGTGACAAACAGCAAAATAAAACTTCACCAAAAGCAAACATATAAGATGAGGCATCCAGCATAATCAATGTTGTGCTGTTGCACAGATGCGTATAATAGAATTATTGTGTACGATACTTATGAAAGATTTTATTATTTTAATTTTTTTTCTCTTCATCTATATTTTTTTCTTCTTTTTCTTCGTCGTCGTTTTCCCTCCGTTTCTTTTTTATGTTTATATAGTTGTTCCTGCCACTCTTTCTCAACGCTTGTGTCAATTTTAGTACGCGCATTATTCATACTGAAATAAATCTATTCGTTTCTATTGATTGAACTTGCTATTAATGGCATGTGTATTGGTATATCAAAGTTCATGCTTGATTTCTTGTCACAGAACAAAATACAGCAACCGTAACATTTATTCCAATAGATTAGACTTCATTGAGATGAATACGACAGAAAATAATCCATATTTTTGTTATATCTGAAGCACATTTTCAAAATGAATAAAAACTAATTTTTTTTTGTTCCCTAGACTTGTGGTTGACCATTTCAAAGGTCATCTAGCTTCGATTAAACTGTGGAGATGGTACAGTCAACATAGTTATACCAAACGAATAAAATGAACAGGAAAAAACAACAACAACAACAAACAAATATGTTCGGTTCAATAAATTTGGCTGCCGCTGCTGTGGTGTTGATGTAAAGAGCAACAGAAACTTCAGAAACTTCAGTAAAGCTTAAAAATTATGTTGGTGATTAATTATAATTGAACCAAATATGTATAGTGTTTTCATTATGTATAATTAAATTTAAAATGTTGAACATTGATGGACAGACATTCATAAGTATGTGTAAATGTGCGTGCATATGAGTATGTGAGAAAGTTTAATAGTTTGTTTATACGTTTTTTTTTATGCTGCAGCCATACAAATTTCCACAATGTAGTCTAGTTAGTTTGAAAGGGCAAAAAAAGAAACCATCGAAAATGAATTTTGCATCGTAGAGGATTAAATTTTGCAATTTGTCGCTCCTAACACCTGATCAGAATGGATCTAACTAAATCGATTATTACAACTCTCTCATTTACTCTCTTTCTGTCTTAGTTTTCACCAATTCAAAATGAATGCGCTCGTAATTCATAATTATGCCATTAATAATTAATGACTCAAATTGTTGAAGAAACGAAACAATCAACAACAAAAAATTTTTTAATGTGAAATTTTGAATGAAGCAAGAGTGAGAAAGATGGAGAGAGGGCAAAGCACAAAATACTGCAGAGAGAGAGAGAGAGAGAGAGAGAGAGAGAGAGAGAGAGAGAGAGAGATATTGAGGCTATAACAAAACAGTCCTCTTCATCCTCACTATAAACACAACGAAAATAATTGTAATACTGAAAAAGAAACGCACGATGAAAGCCAACAACACAGCACAAACTTATACACACACAAATTATTTTCCTTTTCATTCCAATTAGTTTTAATTGAAATCAGTTTTTGTTGTTCAATTTGATTGTAAATCTCGTGGCTACGTCTCTCTCTCTCACTGTGTCTTTCTCCCTCTTTCCCTTTCCTTTCTCTCTGCTTATTTATTTTACAACTACTTGTGTGAACGGTGGTCATTATTATTGTTATTTCCACTCATACAAATATACAATTCGATACGTTCCAATACGTGAACATGTATCACAATTAATAATATCTACGAAAATTTTTGTGTATTATGTAGTGTTTAATTCTGTATATGCAGTGAATCTGTGCCGGGTTTTAATATTCTGGTTCCTCTTATCCAATTATTAAATTGTATTGCATTGTATTTTGTTTGTTATGTGCACACTGTATGTGTCTAACGTCCCGAAATGCTTTCAAAATATTCAACTAAAAAAAAAATAATAACAGAACACAACTCTCGCATCCGTTTTTCGAATAAAAAAGAAAAAAAAAATTCTTTTTCGCCTTTGATGATAGTACGCATTGACTGACTTAAACATATATTTAATTTCAGTTTCCTTCGTATGGCTATTCTTTTGTAGAATAGGAAGAAACATAGAGAATCAAAATGTATTGATGGCTACGTGTTGCATTTCATTTGTTTGGATGGCATGAACTCTGCGCTTCTCGCAAGATGCACAAACTAATAATTAAATCTATTACATTATGATATGGAACAATTAACTAAAACAGACTCAAAGACTGAGAGAGACAACAAGAACGATGGAGCGAGTGAAACACTGAACGGTTATATGTTGGAGTGGGAAAAAAGAGGAAAGGAAAAATCCAACCGACTAAACAAATTAAAACAAATAGTAACTTTCAAGCATACACACTAACACGCAGACTGATGTGGAATCAAGCCAAATGTACGAATAAAAAACCCATTACGGAATTCCATCCACACATTGGATTCATAAGCAATTTAATTCGGCGGCTGTGTAATTTTTTTCGAATGAATCTAACATTCGCGCTAACGATATAAAAACGTATTTTGGATGCAATATAATGTGGTCTTTTTGAATTTAGCTTGATCTGAGCCAGCCAGCGATTAAAATCCATTTGAGATGTGAGTTAAAAAAAAAAAACAATTAACAGAAACAAGCAAATTATTTTGACTTTTCGAAATCAAGCAAATTTCGCTTTAATAACTTTTACTTATAAGCCAAGCAGATGGATAAAAAGTTGTGTGTAGGCTAGAGTGTTTATTATATCTGAAACTAAAAAGGAGGCATTCTCAATTGAAACACATCAAATATATATATATGTTACTTATTACCTTATTCCTTATTACCGATTCTCGTTATTACCGGCCAGTTAATAAGTAATAAATATTATCGATTCTGACTTCTCTACTCAAAATTCAATGTTAATTGCTGATATAAGCATAGCCAAGCGATTGAAATTCAGACCCAAAATTCATACACATAATACATTAGAACATACGCTGTACCCACTCATAAATCCTGTACTGTTTGCAAATTCGACACTTCCATGTATGAGAATAGCATAACATTTCATTTCATTTCAATAACTATTTGTTTGATATGCCATTTTTATGCTGTGTTTTTTGTTCAAATTTCACTTGTTGTGAAACCAAATAACAATACTATGTGACAGTTTATGGTTTGAATACGAACGATGAGCATATTCGAAATTGATGTATTTTACATATTCTGAAATTCAGCTGTGAATAAGTTTTTGTTTAAAATGCATACACAACGCATTTCATTTTGTCAGTCATTTTAACAATGCTATTTTCATAAAAATTATTTATACAATTTTCAATATCATGTTTGATTCACAACGAAAAACGGTTTTTATCGCTGATTTGTCAATGGTTTCTGTTTTTAATAATAATGTTTGCAAAATGTTCGATGTGCCGAAACTCATCGCAATCTGAATTTCGTAAGAAAGCAGTCAGTTTAATCAGAGATTAGATTGAGATAAGATGAAAGTGACATAATTTTGACATGAATAATTTTAGAATGAAATATAAAGTCAATCAGGCCACATTTTTTCATGGAAATTGCAAAGTGTTCATATTCAAAAATGGGTTTACCAATAATTATTGGTCCGGAATTAACTGAGAAATTACGCGATCGTATCATCAAATGGATAACTGATAAAAGTCTTGAGATATTTCTTTCAATCGTATTCCAAAAATATGACGACAAATCTAACCACTCACAACATTTTTCCGACATATATGTGCAATAAAATTCAAATTGATGGTGGTGTCCTTTATCGTATGATCGCTGAATTAATATTTCCCCCGAAAGTGCCATATTAGCAGTAGAAAAGAGATTAGTGAATGTTCCTAATGAATTTTATTGTTTTATTTGAATCAATCAATTGTAATGATTTTATTCTGTATTGTATTGTTTTGTTTGATTTTCCAAAGATGAACCACAAGATTAGAAGTAAAAAATATCATTTTTTCACCAAGCAACATATTCGTGACAAGAAGGCTGAATGTTATTCAATGGAAACGTGCTTTTAGCAAGCAACGCTTAAGTACTAATAACAATGTATAAGCATTAGTACGAACAATAATAATCAATATTATTTAATGAAAACACAGCGGCTGATTAACAATGAATATTGAACTCTTTCAATCGAGAATACCCCTTTTTTATTTTCAAAAAAGAGGAACACTCTAGTGTCGACTCTCTCTGGTTTTGATTTATATATTTAATGCAAGATATTATTATTAAAGTGTGAGCTTTATGCTTGTATTTGTTTTTAATAACAGGATTGAAGTTGAAACTGAACTGTATAAAAAAAAAAAAAAAATTTACGACTGTCACTGATATTTATGGTAATAATGCTTCATATATCATTCGATAGAATGGAATAAATTCGCATAAAAAACTATCTAATCAATATTTGTGGTGCGAAAAATCCATTAAATTGTTTTGACCGTTTTCATATTTAGGCAATGAAATAATATCAACAACGCATACCGAATTAAAGCCGGTCAATTTAAAACATCAAGTCAACAAGAATGGACGATTTCAAACACTGAAATCATCACTTAACCAAAACGATTAAGCCATATAAGTGGTATTTAAATCGATTAACAGAATAATGACAAAATGTTGATGCGATGATTAAGGTTTGTTAAAAATGTGTGAGGCTAGTAGCGAGTAAGCGAGTGAGCAAATCGTGTTTGATATGTTGTGTAGTATCGTGTCGTGTCGTGATGGGTGCGTTTGAATGATATTTCATATAAATCACAGAAATCACACATAGAATATGATAATGATGATGATGATGATGAACAAAAAAAGATTGGTTAAAATGCACGGCATTTGCTGTGTCTTTGTCATCAATGATCACATTATTTACTTTAATTAAATAATTGGGCGTTAATAAATGATCATAAATTCAAACTGGTACAAAACTGAGGAACTGTGTTATTTCTTCTGCCTTATTTTTTTATTTATTTTTTTTTTTTTTTTTTCATCAATTCCACATTTCACATATTTCTCTTCCTTTCAATGCAATACCAATTTATAGATTCATTCGTATGCTTTGAGATTTAAATAGTTTCAGTAAATATGTTGTGTGTCGTGCATAATTGTGCACGCTTTTGTCGAACAGTACTCGAATGATATACAGACAAAATGGTATTAAATATGTTCATATATAATATTGCTAAACCAAAACACTTCGCGCTATTTAATTCCACTTAAAAAATTAAATTACTTTAACACGACTAATGCAGATCAAAGCAGAACAAAAGAATATTACTTTTAACGAAATGAAATAATACGACATTATATATTACAATACAATGACTTTCTCATTCGCGCCACGGGTACATTCATTAAATGTGCCTTTTGCATTCTTTTGTCATCACAATGTATGTCTTATAACTTATTTGTTTTGAAATTGATTTCGATAAAAATCACTATTTGAATTGGGCGAAACGAAGACTAAAAATTTATTGAAAATGAAAGTGCATCAAGCATGAACCCGTATATCTTAGGCGATAAACGAGAGAGAAAGAGAGAGAGAGAGAGAGAGAGTGCGAGAGAAAAAACAAACAAAAGTGAAAACAGCATTACCAAGCATGCGACAATAAAAATATGTGTTACACACATAATTTAACCGCAAGAACAGAAGCACAAATACTGTTTCCAAAATTATCGCTGAAGACAAATGGAGTGAAGCTCTCGAAACATTTTTTTTGTCGGACAGGAAGTAGCTACTTATTATACATACACATATTCTGTCTGTCTCTTTCTCTAGCATTCAGTATTGCTTCTGATGTTCATGTTTTTCACTACATTTATAGATACAATATGTATTTCAATATATCGTTTTGTTAGCATGCAATGCTAGCATTGTTATCGTCACATCTTCATCTAAATTAATTTCCTCTGAGATTTCTTTATTAAAAATCCACACAATCACACATAAACGCGCGCATTTTCCAAATTCAATATTATTGTTCGCTGTGAACATTCATTTATTACACTTTTCATTTTCATAGATCATAGATCATCGACGGCCATGTCTTTCTTCTCTATCTTCTTCTTCTTCTTTTTATTTCTCTCCTCTTGATTTGATTATTTTGAAACATGCATACATGCACAGGATATCATCGGTGATTATCGTCAATTGTTGTAACTTAAACAGCAACAGAAACAACCACAACAATCTCTGGATTTCTGTACAACATATACAATTCAATATAATATTGCTCTATTCGCCCTCATTCCATATCATACAAATAACAACTAGTGAAACCATCTGATCAAGCAACTACAACGACAATTTTGAATTAAAAATCAAGTAAATGCCTAATGCTTAATGCATTATTATTAGATATTCGTACGAAACTATGCTTGCATATATCCATATATGCATAATGGCTATTGTTTGTTCGTTAGTATTAAATATTCTTTTAGTTCTTATATTCTTCCTTTTATTACGTTTTCATTCTTACTGTCTTTTGTTCTCTCTCTCTCTCTCTCTCTCTCTCTCTCTCTCTCTCTCTCTTTTACAGTTGTTGATTTTTGGATTTGACTATGTGTTTGCTTGAAGATTAATGGATTTATGTGGCTGACGATCATAAGTATTTTTCGGTGCGTAGGCACTATCGAATAAAAGGTTTCACTGCAAATGTAGATATTACATTGTTGTTTTTATTTCTTTTTCTTCTTCTTTTTATTTTTTTTTGTCTTTTGCTTATTCCTTTATCATTGCATTGATGTTGGTTCATCTCTTTTTTTGAAGTTTTTTTGTTCGTTTTTTTTCCTTTTATGTTCGGTTACAGTTGATTTGATTCATTATGTTAATCTGATCAGATTTCATGTATTCATTTTTTTTTTTGATTTGTCATTACTCATTACTTTATTTGACGGTCAACACTTTTAATTTTGATATTTAAGAGTCGCTCTTGTTTAATCACATTTATAGATTGTATACAGCGACAGAATGATTAATTAAAATTTGTGATGTGGTGACCAGTTGCTAGATCAGTCGTTTGTTATTTTTCGTAGTATTTTTTTTTTTTTTTTCGGTTTTTGAATGTGAGCATTTTTCAGTTGCATACCGATTAACACAGATTTTTATCTTCGAATGATTAATAATTAGAAATAATCTCGATTGGTCGAACTAAACCATCAATTATCACAATAAGAATTTTAAAAGTGGAAAACTAACCGTGCAAGCAAAAATTATTTAATCCGAATTTAAGAAATACAGCCGCACTTTTATAAATTTCTTCGGAAACCTAAGCATTGACTATTGGCAACCAACAAGTTAAATTCCAGTCAAAACATTCGGTAAATGTGTGAAATGAAAACAGAAATTAACCAAATAGATCGCGTAAATTCAAATTAATTACACTGAAACACGCGGTTGTTTAATCATAAATGCGTATCTGTCGATTTTATTCTTTTTTCCTTACTGATAGAGATCGGCTCGCACACATACACACATCCAGTTATCTGCCATACATTAGCATCAACACATTATATATGTGGTAACGTATTTGTATTCTCATACAATGATAGTCAATTCTGATCAAGTGAATAACATGAAATCGCAAACAACAGCAATTTGTGACTTTACAATTAATAAAAAAATAATGTACACAAATACAAATGACTAAATCCGCCTATCTGGATTTGCACATATGACCAAACCAGACAAAGAATGAGTGAGAACATTGTATTGAGAAGTTGCAGGCGATAAAATGAAAGAACGAAAAAAAAATTAATTACCTAAATTTATAGTTTTATTATACCGTCGACCGGCCGAAAATTAAGCTCAAAATGGAAACGAATCAAAATCAGAGAAGAAGCACAGTGAATCATTTTGAAACGAAACTGAAAGAGCACATCACATAGCATTGTTGTTGAAAATTAATGAAAACTCTCGATACTGCTTTTTTCTTCTTCTTTTGGGCAGAATCAAAGTGAAAAAGGAGAAGAAAAAAAAATACAATCGAATTGAATAGAATGGTCGATTCTCGTGATACTGTGAGTGGCCAACACGATCGGCATTGTTTAATGCGATATATTCACGTTGTGAATGTGCGTTTTATGAGAGAGTATTACGTGAAGCGAGTATATTTGTGTCGTTGAATGAAAGGATTCAACTGGCGAAGGTAAGTCTACAATAAAATCGGATTATAACGTAAAGATATAGGACGATCGCCTTCGAAGGCATAGGGTTAACACTAGTAAACTAAAAATTAACATCACTCAGTTGAAATAAGAAGAACGAATATCGAAAAGAAAGCACAAAGCAAAGCAATGTGCTGCATTGTGATCTTTTTTTCTCTTTTTTTGCTCCCTCATTCTCACCGCTAATCATGCAGTGCAGCCAAACCAAGTGGTTACAGAAAAAGTTTATTTAATAGTTTTTCAAACATGTTACAACGAAAGAAATCTGAATTCAATTCGGTTGATGTTACCGTTTCTCTCTCTCTCTCTCTCTCTCTCTCTCTCTCTCTCTCTCTCTCTCCCTCTCTCTCTCTCTCTCTCTCTCTCGATCTCGAAGTTTCTTCAATATTCCAGTTTCTTCTTATTATTGTTGTTACTGTTCCACTTAGTTTGATGATTATCTGCGTGCTTAGTCGGCTACGTTATTTACTATAGATGCGATTCACATTGTCTAGAGTTTAAGATTCATTTCGCGACTTTTGTAAAAAAAAAAAACAAAATTTTGCTTTTGTTTGCATATTTCATTCGAGTGTATAGAGCAAAAAGCAAAATGAAAAAAACTTTAAAATTGAGCAAAGACATCGATGAAGCAAACAAAAGCTCGGCAATAATCACTAAATTCAACACTGTGCATTCAGTCGTTGTTTTTTTTTCTGTTGTTGTTCTGTTCTTTTTGATGCGTTAGTTCTTTATTGTGAATTGCATCTTTGTGCTTGAATTGGGGCGATCTTAAAATCTCAGTACAAATATTGCATTCGCCACAATTGAACGAAAATAAAATCAATGAAACAATACCATTCGATAGCATCATATGCTCGCACAGACGCCTTTTTTCACCCGACAAATGCCATTTAAACGTAAAATCGATAACAATAAGTAACAAAAATAGGTACAACGCCACACGATATAACTCAAGTATCTTGAATAAACAAAACAACAATAACAACAACGACAACATTGAGTGCGATTTTCAAAATAGCACGCGCTTGGAAACAATTGTTTTGTTTGTTCTTTGCAAAATATTGTTTCTTATGTAAAAAAAACTGTTTATATGGTGGTTTTGGTAAAAAAGGACACATAAAAATGCACATTTGAAATGACGATTTTTATAAAATTCAAAACGTATGAAATATTTTGTTTGGTTATCATTGGTCGGACTTTCTGACACCGATTATCAATGAAAGTACCTTCGAACCGCTGCGGGACCGACAAATCAATCGAATTGACGAAAAATTGAATGAAATAGTCCGAATGATAATAAAACACATTTCATTACTCAATATCATGAGGTTAAAAAGTGAAAACAAACGAGAGAATTGAAGGAAAAAAAAAAAGAATTTCAATTGAAATCCAAATATACTTCATATGCAGTTCATATGTGTATATATATTTTCTATCAAAATACACATCACATATACACATGCAGAAAAATTATTTGAAATTAAACAAAATAAAGAGGAAATGTACGGATTGAAAAAGAGAACAAAAAAAAAGAGTCTCGACTTATTGAAGAATAAATTATATGACACCTTTTGAACGATTTGACGCTTATCACAAGCCGATGAATTCTGAATTCATGGAATTTTCAAATTACCGTCGTTCATTCATACAAAATATTGCGCTCTATTTTCATGCTTTTAAAATCAAAATACATTCTTACACAGCTTCAATAACCAAATTTTCTGTTGGTTTATACTCTCTCTCTCTCTCTCTCTCTCTCTTTCTCTCTCTTCATTCTTTCACTATTGCACTTTTTATGCATTTTGATTCTCTGAGCACTGCTCGATTATTATTCGATCTTCCTAACATTTCTGAGAAATTCCGGCAACGATTTGGTTTTCACCTTCATCATCATCGTTCATCGAGTGTTTGCATAGCACAAAGCAAAGCTTTGTTTTTATAGATTGCAGTTTTTGTTGTATTACATTCAACAAGCTATAGATGACGAAAGAACAGCAAGAATAACAACTTATTGAATTAACTTACACAAAATGACTTTATCTGAAGAGGAAAACCAAGCAGCTATAGCACAATTCAAGGCTGGAAATAAAAAAAAGTGCAAATATATTTTGAATGAATAAACTTTTATTTATACGAATGATTCGAATCGAATAACAACACTAAAGACAAGCGTGTAAAGTGAATGAGACAGAATTGAAAAAAAAAAAAATAAATAAAAAAACAAAAAAAATGGCAACAGCGGAAAGATAACAATGAATTCATCGATGAATGCAACACCGTGTGCAAATATTACACATAAAGGATGCGAATTCAAAGTGCAACCGCGATAACATCTTGGCACAAGGCCAGATCGACTCAACAAAAAACATTGATTCGGTCCAGTAAAATAATAAATAAACAAATATTTTATACTCCTTTAAAATTGAAGACGGGACCGAATTGAGAGAAAATCGCGCAGTTCATGTTGAACAGAGGAAGAGGGATAGACAGAGAGAAAACAAAATGTCAAAACGAAAATGAATCACAAAACATAATAAAAATCAGAAGAAGAAAAGCTTTTTCAATGGCGGCAAAGGACAAAAATTATGTGAAATATTAAAATCACCAATTAAATTGTGCACGCTTTCGCATCAAATGAACCGACCATTAGCAAGCAATAGTCAACAATCCATTCAATCATCAGTGTTCCTGTACTGAATTTTTTTTTTCAAATTGTGAACACTCATTAACATAGTTAATTTGGATTTGCAGTAAGAGTTAAAATAGCATTTGTTTTAAACGAAATCACATTGTATTGAGGGAATTCCCTCTCTATCTCTCCTTGTGTACTCCATTTCTGTATCGCTCAAAATCAAACAATTAATTTAAATGTCGAATGATCACTGTGGTGCGGGAATCGCCTTTTAATTATCATTATCTCATTGAAACAAATAATTTAAAACACAACAAAGACGATACCAGGAATCAGAAACAAAGCAAAAACTTTTTATCAACGTATTTATGTTCCCCTATTTTGTTTTGCTTTATGTGTTTTTTTCTTTTTCATTTTGTTGGTTGCAAATCTACAACCCATTTACAAAATGTGTGTTGAATAGATTCAATTTTTTCGTTTCATGTGACCGAATTCAGTATAAAAAAGAACAATATTATTTGACAATAAATTGTTAAATATAATCATATTAAAACGAAAGCAGAATGGCTGAAAACAAGGAAAACAAAGCCCAAAAAAGAGACACATACAAAAATTATGATACATGCAGCTGAATGGTGTACAGTTTGCGCACAGATGTCCATTGTCCTAGTGTGTGGTGTGCTTTGGTTCATTTACGTTTTCGATAAATCAGTGGTTATTATCTATGTGAAGAAAATCGGGACAAAACAGATTCAAAACGAAAAGAAAAAAAAATTGAAACATAACTAAAAGCAAAGAAATCAACCAATAGTCGTTTGGATCTCCTTCTCTCACTGCAAGAACATACAAAATTATGCACATAATCTAAATGCTGAAGCGCACACTGGGAAGATAACATTCAATCAACGTATATAACTTAAATATATGAGAATCAGAATCATACTTGATACTAAAGACAAAAAGTCAGCCAACAATCTATCGATATTACCATTACATTTATTATATATTGGTCGTCGGCTGCATAAGAATGCGAATGAACGCGGGGAGCAAGCGTGAGCGCAAGCGCGCGTGGTGCGTGTAAAGGCGAAGACATTGCAAAGCAGCTTCATCATCAGCAATAAGCAATAGCAACACGACAGACATTTAGCTTTAGTTTTTGAACAAAACAATAAACTGATTTATAGTGTCGAGTGTAAAGAAATCCGTAAAGTCAAACCAACCCAAACCAAAGTAAACAAATTCAATGGCAAAATATTGGAATTGCATCCTGCTTATAATCAAATATGAAATGTAAGACAAGGTACGAACGATATTGTTCTCGAATACGGTTTACAAAAATTGCATGTACAATTTCAGGTTGTCCATTTTGGTTCTTGGATTCGACCGTTGATATTATTGTTATTACTTTAGCAATACTCGCCTTCTCCTTCTTCTTATTCTCCTACTTATTCTTCCTCATTTTATTCTTCTTCTTCTTCGTTTTTCTTGATTTTACAACTTCACGCATCATTCCATATGCGCATGCATCTCTCTGATTTTGGTTTAATGTGCAAAGCACGGTGTGTGTACACATACAGGCTATGTGTATTTTGTTGTATTATGCCTTGCTGTGCTGTTCTTTTCGAAACGATACTGTACAAAAATTCATATTCTTATTTACAAAGGCGCACAAAATTAAAGCAATAACGATAGCAAAGCAGCAAATAATAAAAGCTCTCTCTCTCTCTCTCTCTCTCTCTCTCTCTCTGTGTGTGTGTGTGTGTGGTGTATGTGTGATAGCGACAAACATGTGGACACAAAACTGCATAAACAATAATATTTAACGGAAAAACAAAAAGGCCAAACGAGTAAACACGAAACGGAAAATGCTGAGATAGCTCTTTTGCGGAAAAATATTAAAAAGGTTAGCGAAAACACAATGGAAATTCGAAAATCAAGATAATATTCAGGTAAAGCGCAAAGATCGCACGTGTTATTTATGAACATATTTCGTGCTTTTTTTTAATTCTCTTTATTTAAAAAAAAAAATATTTTTTTTCTTTTTCGTTTTCATCATTATTTATACGCCTTACATTTCATTATTTTTCTCAATATTATTTTATCTCATGTTAGTTGGATTTGTGATTTTTCTGTATTGGTTGTTCACCAATCGTTTCCTCATTTTTGGTTTAGTTTCATATTTGAATCCTCTTTCAGCTAGCACTTTTCATTATTATAAGCAACTACATTATCGTTTTCTCTTCGTTCAGTATTTTGATGATTTTTGTCATTTTTATTTACTAGGGGGATTCAACTACTTGAAAATGAGCAAAAACTTGCATGAATTCATTGCACACAGCACCGAACGCGCAGTATTCGTGCATAACACAAGTTTGGAATAAGAATAACATGAAGGAACCCGTGTGAACTCGTACGCATTCGAGTATGAGAGTAAATGTATATTTGCGTTAACATTTCAGTTAGTTTACATTCAAATCAGTGTCATGTCATTAAATACGTTCATTTCGAAATTTAGACGAGTATAACATTCGAAAATACCATTTACTTTACAACATTTTTTAACTGAATTAGCATTCGATTGTGAAGATTCTATGATTCTATTCTCGGTTTGAATAGTGAACTCATTAAAGAAATTCAATTATTTGTAAATCAAAATAAACATAGAAAACACAGAATATTAATCAAATAATAAAAACAATTCAGAATTTAAATTTAAACCCGGACACAAATCAATATATTTATTGGCAAAAATATTGATCGGTTATTTTAATAAAATTCCCAGCTTATGAAAAATATTTTCGTTTTCCATTTTTCCATAGAAATTTGTTAATTTTCCGAAAATTTCCAATTATTTGTAAACAGACTATTGCCATTTCAGTTGTCAAACTTACATCATTTGAGAATTGCTTCTGAACTCGTACAAACTCGTATTATAATCGCAGAAACTCGTAGAAACTCGCAAAACTTGCATGAAACTTGTTGAACTTGTAAAAACGCGTAGATTTGTATGAGCGAACTCTGTACTTCTCACGAGTTGTATCCCCCTAGGTTATTTATATTTAAAAAAATCAAAAGATAAAAAAAACAACAAAACACGCTGAACTAATACCAGAACGAAAAAAAAAAAATATACTAAAAAAATGAGTGTATCACAGACATTCTGCACACCATGAATCCATCCAAAACAATGAAAAATCGATCGTGTTCGACGGGCTTATATTCGGTGCTATAAAATATAGTGGTTTTGATGGTTTTGAACGTTATTCACCTTGTCGCGATTGCACCTTCCATTGTATAATATTAAAGAAGAGAAGAAATGAAATCTGTGTGGACACTTTTTCACATTTGGTTTTTTTAATATAATAAAATAAAATGTGAATGCACTTAATAACATATAAGTATGATCCTATTCTTCAACATACACAAATATAACTATTGTTAATGGATGTTAAAGTACAGGGAGATAAAAATGAACACGAAACGTGAGGCTATAAAAAAAAACAGTCAACTTATCCAAATGTTTCAATGCAATAAAATTTAGAGTTTATTTATAATTGTATTCTAAAAATGTAATGCAGGTGATGACCTATGATAACTTCTTCTGTTAAAAAAAAGTTACATATATCACACGAACTATGACAAATAACATATTCTAGATTCCAAGCTTGAAAGAATGAATTTCGCGAATAGAACCAATTCAATAATGAATTTGAAATTTTCGTTTGAAAATTAATGGCTTCAATTTAATTCAAAATCATTTCAATATAGTTCAACACACCCTGGAATGCTACCAATTTCGTATCAATTCAATGCATTTAATTACATCATAAAAGCTTGATATATTCAAATTTGTGATAAAACTGTAGGTGCCATCATAAAATCAGTGGCAACAAAATTTTTAATTGAAACAACTGAAATTCTTTGCCATGTAACTTTGACAATTTGCTTTCCACTGATTCACGGATAATCTGGTGCTGAAACGCATCATTGGATTTAAACTGTCGTTGATATTGTGGAAGCACGTGCATTCAATGGCATATTATTTAAAAAAAAACAACAACAAAAATCACTGAAAAAGGGTCTCAAGAATGAAAATACAAATACAGAGAGAGATAGAGGGAATGAAAATGAGATTTAAGGAAGAATCTGGAATATGAAATACGAAATACGATGCCCCTAACCCGACAACAAATATTATCCACAAGAAAACATTAACAATGGTCAATAATAGTACAATATTATCGGTTTCCAATCTCTTAATTGTTGAGGGGTCAAGATGAGATCATAATTCCAGATAATCGAATGTAATTGCAATAATTGAATTTTCGAATCGTTTCCCATTATTCATTATATCGACAAAGAAAACGAGTGTCTGTCTGTCTGTCTCTTTATATGTTTATGTTAAAACAAGAAGAGAGCAAGTAATTTCACTGATGATAACTCCTCCGGCTGATTTCTATCAGAGTTCAATTCACTGCCCCCATATCAAGTACTTGAGTAATTAATAATGAATCTTTTTTTTTCTTTTTTCTTTTTATTTTATTCCTTTCGTTAAGCACATTATGATGTTTGGTCAGTCTGAGAAATGCATGCTAACCGGTTTACGATTTCATTTCGTTTGAAGTCTATATTTCCAAATTAATTTATTATTCTATAATGTTCATTCAATGAATCACATGCCAATGTAATCAACATCAACTTGTACAAGCAAGAATTTCCGCCATCCGATATCTCCTATAGTGAGATTATTTTGTTTACCACCACCAAATCTACCCTCCATAAAATCACCAATATCATCATTACAATGCAAGACATGGTGATTGTTCCTCGCTTGACATAATATATTGGGCATTTAATAAACATGATCTACTTCTAATCTCCTCATCACATCAATTCAACTGAGTAGAAAATGGATTTTCAAAAAGTTATAAAATGATAAATGGCTCTTTTGAAAAACAAAAACATTTTGTAGGTATTCATTTTGATTTGGACATTTTATAGAGCATAGAAAAAAGTTTCTATTTTTCATTAAATTCTTACGTTATAATAGTTGCAACTTTCATTGAATCCTTCGAAAATGGTATTCAAATTAAAAATACAAAAATTGGTTTATCTTGAATTTAGCATGATATCATTGCTTCTTATTTAGGTGAAATTAATTGTGCAGTTTCGACTTAATTACATGCATTAAGCTATATGAAATCCCCATTTTTTTCTCCCATCTATTGATTTTCAGTATGAAACCAACACAAACGGAAAAAAATGCACATACATATATGTATATGAACCAAACAATTTAAGTAGCCGGTGCTTGCTTTTTGGTGGCCAAACGGAATTCTAAATTATCGTTTGATTTTTATGTTTATGGGACACTTCGAAGTACTCACCTTGTATATACTAGTCTAGGGGACAGACTCATATCAAGATGAAAAAGTAAAAAACAAAACAAAATAAACTAACTAGCATGGTGATGAAATAAGGTGCACGTAGAGTCTACTACGCGTGCGTTTGTACCACTCATAACACATTTTTGTGCTACCGAGAGCACATCTGGACGCGTAGTAAAAAAAAATTAGAAAACGAAATAGAGGCGTCAAATCTAAAACGGAGAAATGTTTCTAGTTTCATTCTTTTAGAACTGAAGATAACAATTGACTTTACATGAATAAGTTTTGTAAGTTGGATATTGTTATACACTTTTGGCTCGAAAGCACCAAAAAAAGAGTCAAAGAACTATCGCCATATACATAACGATATATATAATAAACAATATACCTTTAACGCAATAAATATAAAAAGAAGAGATAGAGAAAAACCGTTAAGTATGTTGAGTTTTGAGAATGTGTGTACGTGTGTGTGTCCCCGCGAAAGCTGAATCTAAATGATAATAATAATGTTTTTGTTCCTGACAATGATTATTATAATTGGTGCTGTGAAATAGAGGAAAAAACGAGCCCATCCGATGATGAAAGCACATTCAAACAAACAAGACCAGAAGCAGCAACGAAAAATCAAAACGAGAAAAAGAGAATGGACAGGAAAAAGCTATACGACAATAAGCGTAACCAACGCGTTGTCGAATCTATATGGAATCGTAGTTAGAGTTCAAGATGATTGGTTGTTGGTAGTTTGTGAAACATCAATGGAAAAGTCGAATATGAATAAAAAAAATAGGGAAAAAAGAAACAAGCCAGCAATAAACACTTCAATTCTTTGTTTAGTTTTTATTTTCACTAGACATTAATTTACGTTACATTCACAGTTTTTGGTAATTTGTTAGACAACAAATGCATATCGCTGGTTTGTAGATTTCGGCACGTAATTTATTGGACAACTAATTACACCCATACATGCATATATGTACTTATGTACAATACATTAACATTTTTTTCTTCACTTCTCGAACGATATATGGAAATTATAATGTGTGAAACGTAATAATCGCTTTTTCACCTCATGTATATTTTTTTTTTTCTCTTTTTTTGAAACAGAGCAAATATATCCAAATAGATCATGAGTGAATCAGATCATATATTCAAAAAGCTTATAAGCGATTTTCGTTCATTAGATTTTTTTGAAAGTCGCAAACTTTACGTTTTCCGGAGAATATCTGAACCAAATTTGTTTTTACAATAAAAGTTATTCGTCTTTATTTCAAGTTTTGAAGGGAGAGAGAGAGAGAGAAAAAATAGTCTGCAAAATCAATGTGATTTTTGAAGCAATTGTGAACAATGGAGATGATAATGAATGTACTTAAATGATTTTTCCCGTTAATTGAATTTAGATAATAATTGTTGCGGAAATTCGAAAGTTGTTAAATAGAGGTTACAAAAATGAAATTATTAAATTAGTTAATAAATGATATAACAATCAAAATTCCACATTTCATTCAGCTGGTTTCATTTTGCTGTGATTTTTGATCGTGAAAATGGTTGAATATTTTCGGATGGAAAGAATTATAATGAAACACGTACAATTGATAAGAAATAACAATTCAAATAAATCTATGAAAATATACTAGATTCGACATTGTGAATTTGTAAGAGAACGAACGAGCATGACACGCTGCACCACATTGAATTAATAGAATTAATGTTTTGATGCTTCGGTTCGATTGTTCCGTTATAGTAAATTTCACATCGATCGTCTTTTGCTTTCTCGAAATTAATCTCAATTAAATCATAGGTTTGTGGTCACATAAGGACAGACTAATAGTAAAACTGTCTTGCAAATGGCACAAATTAAACGCATGAATAATTGTTATGTCTAATGAATATTATTAAAAGCATATGTAAAAACAGAAATTGTAGCATGTGTATAGCATATAGTTATATGAACAACATAAATACTTTTCTAGCATTGGTTCAATTGAATTTCACTGTGTTATGAAATTTAATGGAATCAATTGATTGGTTTATAGCCCTTCAAAATTCAAACCATTCCGCGTTCAACCGAACAATAGACAAATCAAAATGTATCAAATGGAAAACTGTAAATGTATCAAAATGACTACCTCTTGGAAAATTATAGAATTTAACATTGATAAATCGAAAATACTTTTTGAATTGGTTTGTGTTTTTAAATTTGGGAACGAATCGATCTTTTAATTTCATATTTTTTTTTTCACTGTCCTTCGTTATAACCTAACATTTTCAAGTATTTTTCAACAAAATTTTTTCTCCGGATATTCATGAACAATGAAATGGATTTTTAATGGGATAATATTTTCGAGGAACTGCTTCACTTGACACTACTATGTTCAGCTTTTAATGGCTCACTTTATTTGGAATGAGAAGTAGAAGAAAATAAACCACTATATTGTAACCATGCATCATGAAAATGATCAAGCAAAGCACTTTTCTTTCTCAAATAAATGGTCTTGAATAACCATTTGACAAATATAATTGCTTAGAACAACATGTGTTTATGAATACAATATATTTGAATGACATTTGGCAGTCTTCTAGTGGTTATTTTTCAGAATTTCAATGCTGGATTTTAGTTTATACAAAGAATATCTAGTGAAAATTAGCCATGGCATGAGCTTTTGGCTTTCCATCTATTAAAATAAATAAAATGAATTGTTATGGCCTTCAATTTTTAGGTTTTATAGTTTATTTAAAATGATTGCACGTTCAAATGTACATCATATGATTTTGCTATTATTTGACCTATTTACTAAATTCGGCACCATAGAAAATGACTCAAAGTTGTTGAAAGAGCTCTTGTATTTAACTCAAGAGTCAAAAAAAAAAAATCGTCCATTTTTGTGTTCGCCACCACAATTGGGTATAAATTCACATCACTTTGGTCATCGATAGAAATTTATGCCACCCGATTTTCATATGAATTTTAAAAATAAATTATATTTACGATGTTATAAATCATTAAAAAGTTTTCCTGGCTGTGTAATCTCTATTTCGAATTTGTTAATGAATTGTATTTTCAATTCTCATCATTATTTTCCATATGACACCCCTTTTTCATAATTTGCATTTTGAAAATGCCGTAATTTTTGACGTGGCGTGCGTTCACCATTGTCTTGATTGCATTTCATGGATTATATTTAAGGAAAAGCCTCACGCAAAATACACGGTCCCAGAAGACAAATAATCTAACACAAAAATTGTATTTCATTTCGTTCGCTAACCACATTGTTTTCTTTGTATGCATAATATATGAAGTTAGACATGAAGCTGTAACGCGTCTATTCATCACATATACATATAGGTATATAATGAATGTGTCTGAAGTTGGGGAAAGGAAAAAATGCCACGTTATAGTTATCAAAAGTGGTCAGACAAAGAAATTGTTATGATAGTTCGAATGAAGTAAGTCAAGTAATAAACCACCCGGTCAACCGCACGATACACATGAGCGAGAAAACAAAATAATTGCTTTTTTACTATTTAAATTTACTATTAATTTTTTGAGGTTTTGCAAAGCAATATAATCGAGATTCAACGCGTCTCATGGATATTTTTGTGTTACGAATGTTTAGCTCCATTGAAATGAAATAAAACAAAACAGGCGCATTTGGAGTTAGAAAAAATAATTAAGGCAACAACTCTTTTCGCCGTTGTGATACATTCGATGAACTTGAGGATAATGATTTATTCATATGAAAGAGAACCTTTTCAAATGAAGAGTACAGTCGTTTTGTACATGTATTTAAAGGTAATTTTGGCTTTTGTTCGGTTGCACGAAAGCCGTAAAAAGTAGCACAAATTTTAAAAATACGTGGATAACCAGTTGAACGAAAAGAGAGAGAGAGAGAGAGAAAAAAAGAGAGAAAATATAACAAATGAAACAAATAAAATGCAATACGAGAAAATGAAAAAAAAAAAAAACCAACAAGAATCCGCGATTCAATTGCAGAAAATGTAATAAATTTAACCATCCAACATAGTTGCATACAATCCACATGAATACACTTGCCAAGTTGAACATAAACAAATGCTCGCATGCATCATATGCTTCGAATGGCTATTGCGGTATTTAATTCAAATTGAGAATAATTTGTTCTAATTTTCATTGAAATATTTAACAAAGCTATGAAAAAAACACACACAGTCACACACATACACATGATACAAAGAACAATGGAGGAAAGGGCACGCAAAAAATAATCATAATAATGACGATGAAACCGCTACAAAGTGCAGGCCTACAACAGAAGGCGATCGAGTAATAACAAAAGAAACAAATGTTTAAAAAATATATATATATATATATATATAAATGATATGGAGAAGGAAAAAAAAAAATCTGAAATGAAAAATTGCGCACATATTATTTACGGTAATATGGCATATTTAAATGATAATTTCAATCAAAAAATTAATAGAAAGAGAAAAAGAAGATAAACAAAATTGAACTATACTGTATGTAAATGCACACGATACAAGAAAAAAAAAATAAAATAAAGAAAGTGAAATTATTATGACTGCACTGCAGTGAATGTTCAATAAATGAATCACAAATATAAACGTTATTTTCATTCTCAATTTGTGTGAGAAAAAAACACAATTGTTGTTTGCCTAATTGCTGGTAATAGAAATTGAGCGACTATTCGAATTTTCATAACATTGATACAAGGGTGAATTTTCTCTATCATATCTTGGACCAATTTTAAGCTATTTCTAACCATATAATTAAATAGACGTGTATGAAAACGAATAAATAATATCAAATCATCAAAATTGACATTAGTCGTTTGACTACTGTGTTATGGGTTGATTGGTATAATCAGGGATCATATTGCGTGCACATGGTTTATGTTTTATTTATTATTTTTGAATTCGATGAACATAATCATGATTCAGTTATGTATGAAGTTTTGATATTTTTTCTCTCCTCCTTTAGTCAAATATAGTAAAAGCAATGAAAAAAAAAAAATTGAAAATTTTTGTACATGCAGACAAGGAAATTTGTTATTCACGGCAATTAGCCAATCTATTTCCAATCACTCGAATTTTGAAATTTCAAACGAACAAGAAATTTAAAAAAAACAAGTCGTCTAGCATATCGAAATTACACAATTCCGACAAAATCATTTCTTGAATAATTCGTTTCAGCTAATTTCGTATGGTAGAGAAAAAAAAAATATGAAAATATTTCATTAGTTCAGTTATTATCGTTATTACATATGTTAAGCATAACGAATCCACTGATGTTCAGTTTCTATAATTTTTACATTTTTAATTTGGTTGAATTTAATTTTGAAATAGACATTTGAGTATTTCAGAAGTTCCATAAAAAATTTTACGAATTCTTTCGAACTTCGTTTCTCATTCTTTCAAATTTCGTTTCGGAACTTTTCTGTATGACATTTTTCTTCTGAACTACTCATTTATACTATTTGACTGTGCCGAAAACCTCGAACACAGCACTTAGAATTTTTCGCTTGATTGGGCTGTCCATGTGTAAATAATAACCGCATTGTGTCGCTCCAAAAGTATACTCGATATTCAGTAACTCAATATTTATTTTATATCTTTAATGCCGCTTTTAATTATTATTGGGGACCGTTACTTTCTGCTTCACCTTTTACTTCATTAGCATCATCTTCACACACACACACAACAAGGGGTGGACACGAGGCCCAAGATTTGTTAGGATTTTAGATATTACAGCTGAATTCTTTCAGAGCTCAAGATTCCTTCAGATTTAAGTGATTATTTAACATTATTTGACATAACCGCCATCTTGATTTGAGCGAATTCACAGAGTTGGATTTGATTTGAATTGACTTGAGTGTTAATGGGATTTGAGATTCGTTGAGATTCAAAACGATTCGATATTCTAATGTCGTGTCAAACCCCTAGACACACACACACACATACTAATACACACAATCTATCTTGCTCTGAATAATATATATTTTATAATAGTTTTCGAAAAAAACCTTGAATCCTTTCAGCCTTGTTCACTGAAAAATTTCATTTGTTGCTTCAATTTTCACTATAAAAATAGAATAAACAAATGCCATTCTAAATTGTGGGACACTACATGTTGAACTGTTCAAGGATAATGTTCTATAAGAGAATGTTGTCCAACTTATTGCTAACATTGTCCGAAAATAGCTCGAAAGAAAACAGGATTCAAGATTAATCGAAAACAACTGAACATCAACCAAACTTGAATCGTTTGTTTTTCTTTAAAACCGAACACAAGAAAAGAGAAAAAAGAATCTATGAAAAAACGAAAAAGTAGGTGTTTATTGAAGACATATTAGTGAACATTTTCAGTAGGTTCATATAAAAAGAAAAATCTACAACTGAGTTCATATACGAAAAGTCAAATATATATAAAAATTCCCAGTATAAATCTCGTCATCGATGCCGAACAGTCACTGCGCCTTATGTACCATAAAAAATCGATTGCTCGAATGTTTAAGCAATGAAACGACAAAAAAATCAAAATGTATAGGTCATCCGAGCAAAGTGTATTGATTTTTATGACAAAGTCAACAAAAAAAAAAAACCAGAAAGACGGACCACTATGCGTTATGAAAAAGCCATCGACCCAAAAAAAACGAAAAAAATGCTGAAATAGTAAAAGAACGTATAATTCATTCATCGCCCTTTATTGACAAATATCCACACGTTTCACTTGAGGTTTCAACAGTATGCTATGCTCATTTTTCGGGTTTTTTTCTACTTCCTCCGTGTGGTTTTTCACAGTGGTGTCTGTTTGAGTTTTTTTGAGCGCGTACAATCACATTGGTTTTTGAACTGTAATATATTTTATAGTCTGAATTTGTATGTATATTTTTTGCTCTATCTTTCTCTCGTCCTTTTTTTAAATATACAACCGCGGACATCAACAGCGGATAAAAAAGTGATCTGGCCTTAAAAATTGTTTGTCAAAAGAATCATTTCTCAAATCTACAATGGACAAAATTCAAAAAAATTGACACAAATGTTTGAATTTTGACGACAGCAATCAAACAAATACAGATTGCTATGTCGAGACTCGACAATCGAGTATTTTTGTTGTTGTTGTTGTTGTTTTTAACACTCGGTTTATTTCCATTTTTCTCCTTTATTATTTGTCTGGTGAGTAAATTGACGACGCGCGCGCGAGAATAAGAATAAACCTGAAATGAATTGGCCAATTTCCTGGCAAAAGTATGAAAGAAAGTATAAAAAGAAAAGAAAATACTGGCGCGACTTCATACATAAAATTGCGAAAACGAACGACACGAATTTCTATACAAAATATAAAAACGTCTTTTTCAAAGGGCTGTTCATTTTTCTTTATATTTGGCATTCCAATTCATTTCATTTCATTTCATTTTCGTATTTAACTTATTTCTTAGGATCGTTTTCATCTTACTCGGCTTATTTCATCGGTTTGCCATAGAAAATTTTCTTAACTGTTGTTTATTTTACGGCGCCACCGATTTTATTTAATTGTCAATTTTTGATATATATGAAAAGCATTTTTTCGCTCGGTCGATCTTTTAATAGCACTTTCCTCCATTTTCCTTTATCGCACCCACATTTTCGGTTTTCAAAGTTTTAGATTAAAAAGCGTTCAAGTGCTATGAGGCAATTGAAAGGCTCCTCCTTCTTCTTCAAGTCGTTACTTTTATAATCATACCAACAATAAAAGGGATTTTTTTTATGATGAAACCCTAACTACTGATTAAGGTTCACATCACAACTTCGAATAATTATTGCAAAACATTTTTTAGAGTATAGAAACGATTTTAAAGGGAGAAAAATACAATATCGAAAATGAAAATTTTTTGAAACGTACCGTTTCGGTATTGTATACAGTGGTGAAGAAAATAAACAGCTATAGCCAACAGACGGCAGACGCATGAAAAATTCTGTAAGAAAACAAAAGTAAATATTATGAGTTTTTTTTGTATTTTTTTTTTTTATTTGTAAGATTTTCAATATTCGATAACTTTTCAATATAAAATGTTCATTGTGATTGAATGAAATCAAATTGTGACCGACTAAAATAGATTTATATATAATTTTTTTTGTATATATCTTTATTGATTCAATAAATAAATAAGTAAATGGTGGAGAAAGGTATGAGTCATCAATGATAATATATCATCTCATCAACATTAAAACTACACCTGCAATGGAACATATAATGATATTAATGATACAATAAATTAATATTAAAATTAATATTAAAATTAATATTAAAATTTGAACAATGATTGGTAACATCACAATGGTTATCGAATTGTTTATCACTTAATGAAACTAAAGCATTTTTAAAGGTATTACGTGACAATTGACTTTGGAATAAATTCGGTATTTTGTTTATGTAATATTTAGATCTTTCATTGAAAGATTTTTTACATTGACATTTCTGCATTTTCCAGAGCCAACATTCAAAACAAAATAAAATAAAATATTAATCGCGATTGAAGTAAATTAACCATAGTAAAAATGAATTTAAAAAAAAGTGTATTTCTTATCATTGACTGATTTGACCATTTTTATATTCAACTGTAACAAAACACGCATCATAAATACATCATTTCGTTTTCAAAGTACGTATAAAAATGAGAGAAGGGGCTATTGGAAATGAAATAAAAATTGAATATATGTTTTGGGTCGGAAAAGCCATGTTTAAAATGAAAATGGAAAAAGAAAGCAGAATCTCTTAAAAGTGGTAGTACATCTTAGATGTTATATAGATTGAGGCTAGCGAATGATATTTTCGCATGCTCTTCCACTAATCGAATTTATAATAACTTGAATATTCAACGCTTTTCATTCGTTTTAATTTTCGGGTGGTGACTAGCATCACCATCACAAATGAAATAAGAAAAAAAGTGGCTGCGATTTATGTTTTATAAACACATAGAATATGAGCTAACATGCGAATAGATTCCTTTTTTTTTCTCTCTTCATCTTTTCTTCAAATTATTATATACATAATAATGTATGATGAGAAAATGAGATGGAGATGGAGATGGAGAAAGAGTAAGTTAAAATGAGAGAGTGCAGAGAGTACCCATCAACAGCAGGAGGAGACTGGAACCAATGAAATGAAGAAGAAAAAGAAAAAGAAAAAGAAAAAGAAAAAGGAAAAGAAAAAGGAAAAGAAGAAGAAAAAGAAAAAGAAAAAGAAAAAGAAAAAGAAAAAGAAAAAAAAAAAAAAGAAAAGACAAATAAGAGAAACATAAAAATAAAAATGAAAATAGCTCTCAAACTTGAATTTTACATGGTTCAACTTTTCCTGAACTCTCATTTTCGTTAAATACATAATATAGACATAATTAACTGCACCTAAATGCTATCTACTTGATGTTGATGTGCACAAAGTACTCTATATACAAAAAATTTTACAAATCTGAATAAGGGACCGTTCGTTGTTTGTGTATTTTGATGTTTTGTGCTCGTATTTGTGGGAACGAAAAAAGCACTATGTGAAATGATGTTTTCATTCGACAGTGCTAAGTCTGGAGTTTTATTTCGAAGACAGAGCGAAGCTAAAATGAGAGAGAGAAAATAAACAATGAAAAAAATTTACAAAAACGAAGGAAAACTGAAAAAAAGAAGAAATTGAGGGAAAAAAACAAAAACAAACCTAAGAAATCCAATGATATGAACGAACAAATGCCAAATTGGAAAAATGTATATGAGAAGTGGTGCGATGCTAGAGATGTGGTGTACATAATGTATAATGTAATGGAGTAAATGCGATACGATACGATACAATTTGAGACTGTACCCAACTTTTATCCACTTCAGTGTTATGATTTCAGCTAAAGTGTCGTATTTTTGTTGTTGTTGTTATTGTTGGTGTTGATGTTGTTGTTGTTGTTGTTGTTGTTGTTGTTGTTGTTGTTGTTGTTGTTGTTGTTGTTGTTGTTGTTGTTGTTGTTGTTGTTGTTGTTGTTGTTGTTGTTGTTGTTTTTTATTTTTTTAAACTGTATAGGTGCAAAGGACAGAGTCAGAGCTAGTCATGTAATAAAATGCACTCTAACACCGACAGCAACAGCGACATCGAGAATATACGAATTTGGAATTTGCTAGTGTTAGCTGTGTGGCGCCCCAAATAATTTAGCTACAAATGCGAAAACGAGTGAAAAGATACAGTGAGCCTGGATATGATGAGCGTGCAAAAGACGAACACCAGACAAACACGTAAATCGAAATGTATGAATTGAAAATGAAAATGGAAAAAATGCGCTCAAGTGTGCGCATTGCAAAGTAGTAGTAACAATTTCTTCCAACGTAATTACATCAGTGAAAATAAAATAATCAAATGAAACAACGGCTCGTTAAAAGGACTTATACACAAAGGCAAAAAAAGGGTGGTAACAACACCAATGAGACAACGTATGTAACGTGCGCGCTTACACTAATACAGAGGAAAAATATACAGCTCCCGCTTTTGTAAATAAATACTGGTATACTTTACACCATTTGTATCAATGAGCGCGCCCTGTCTCTCACTCTCCTACTCTCTTGCATTCTTGCTCTCAGCATAATATCAAAAAGCGAGCTGCAACACTCTAAATTACCTATGCTTTGGGAGGCGGCCAATCCCGAAAATACTTTTGCCACATCGCCTACTAATGAAAAACACTTTCGATTTTATCCAACTAGCTCGTCCACCATTTTCATTTTCGTTTTATTCCTTTAATTTAAATTAAAATCAAGCACATAAATTGCATGAAAAGCTCTTTAATATACAAAATTTTGTATTCATAAATTGTTAAATATCCTTACAATTTGTATAAATGATTTTGTGTACGGTCGGCCGAAGAAAAAATTAGTTTTTTTCAAACACATTTATAATAATGGTAACGGTAATGGCAACGATATCAGCTGCTAATTTGAAGCCAAAAATGAAAAACAGAACTATTATCAGCACACTATCGACAGTTGTCAACCAGAATATTCCATTACTCTCATAAATATACCCCACTCTCTCATACGTATATAAAGATTATTCGAAAAAGTTAGAATTTTCACATGGAACATACAGTGTGGACACATAAAAGTCATGCAGAGAATGCGCGCGCGTCACCCAAAAATAATAATAATTCTCCTGAATGCGTTGGTAACTCTTTTAGTTTCTCCAACACATTCAAAGATCGTGCAGACAATATGGGTTTGTTTCTAGCCATTTTCAATGCGTCGCTTTCCTCTTTTTCATTAGGTAGTTGTTGTCGTCGTCCATTGAATTTTCTATGTGTGTTATTTAGCAGTGTAATATTGTGTTGAAACTCCAAACCACCTTTTTCGTTTGCAACGAAAAATGTTGTCTATGTGTATGCGCAAATGTATGTGTGTGTGTATTACATTTCATTTGGATGGGATCCAATGGATGTGCTTTGCATATACATATATTTCCCTTTTTTAAAAATTTCTCTTCATTCCATTTTTATTTAATTTTTCTCACACCATCGTTCGTTCGACTCGACTCGACTCAATTTGACTTCGATTTTGCTTTATTTTCAACTCATTTCATTTCTTGGCATTTACTGTGTTGTTTTTCGCTGCTTGGTATATAAAAAAAGGGAAAACTGAAATATTGGACGAAGAGGGGGAATGAAAAATGATTTTGTATATAGAGAAAGAGAGACGTAGGTAGATTGCACCATTATTTCGTTCTGTTTTGCACACATCGTCTTTTGCATTCATGAATAAACAAAACATAGAATATATACACCGAGATTTTATTTCATTTCATTCGATCTCATCATTGCTTATATGCTTGAATATAACAGACCGATCACCTTAAAGATTTTTTCATTTCAATTATTGAAAATTTAGATTATGAATTATTATTGCAATTAAATGGAAAAGATTAAAAAACCGACTATATCGAAAGGTGTGAAATGAATAAAAAATTTATTGGATTCAAAAGATTTTCCACGAATATTGACGGGACAGACTTGAAAAGAATCGCTTTGATACTAGTTGAAATTTCAATAACTTGTTTATGATTTTGTCTTTTGTATTAATCTATTATCAAAAACTGTTGGATATTTGTCAAAAAAATGAATTTTTTTCGATGCATATATCGTCGACTGTGACGCTTTGAAAAGCTTTTGTTTTTTTTGGCCATTATGAGATGTTTTTTGAATAGTTGTTTTCAATGAATTATTTTATTGAAATATACATGATTAAAATATGTTAATTTTCATTGATTATTTCAATAGAAACATAAGAGTCATCAAATTGAATGTTTGTATTTTATTTTCTAAATTTAAATTCTTCCTATGTCAATCGATTTGCAAATAAATTCCACAGAAATTCATTCAAAATTCTATTTCATCTAAAATCGTCGACCCCATTTCGTGATTTGCTTCATCAACCGAAAAAGATAACAATAAAAGTGGTTGAAGTGGTAAAAAAACGAAAACGAAGCATTTTCTCGCAATTTCTTCTCAAAATTTGCTTTGAATTGTGATTGGTTGTCTAGATTCTATTTACTTTTTAGCAATAAATAATTAATAATCAAACATTTTATCAGTGAAATTTTTATTAAGGTGTGTATAAGAAGCGTTTGTGATTTTCATTTCCATTTCCATTTAGAAAAAAGCATTTGAAAATTTCATTAATTATCGTCAACGAAAAGGCGAGAGAGAAAGAGAACAGGAATGAAATATCTAACATACATGAGTGTAAGTGTTATCGTTTTTTTTAAATCACAGCGAGCCTGAATAATCAGGTTCAGCCCCATGTTTTATATACAGTTAAATTTCAAGCTCAGATTTTTTTTTCTAGTCTCTTTCTTCTTCTTTTTCTTTGCTCATTCCAATTTTTATTCCCTAATTTGTACAAAAGCATTTGGGCTAGTACACATAAGAAAGTTTGCGCTTGCTAAAAACAAAGTCTATTGCGAACACAAATGGGGAACGAAAGAAAAATATGGTGTTCGTTGTATGTCGGCTTCTCTCATTTGAAGCAGTAGCGCAGCAAAGAATTTTGTTGTTTTTCTCTTCCATACAAAACTTGGATGAATGTGCCTAAGAAATGAGACCAAATTCTTAAGCATATAAAACGATGGAAAGTGAGCTTGACACAAGCAAAGAAAAGAAGGAAAAACCTAAACATAGAGGGAAAGAGTGTTTGCATGTGTGTGTGTGTGTGTGTGTGTGTGTGGGAGAGAGAGAAAGTAAATCCAGCCAACAGTGTAGATAAAGCGTTGAAAAAGCATAACAAATCAAATACACAAACAACATCCAGTTCACATACACCCACACTGGCAGAAAAAGGGATCCTTTTTTGTATGTGTATGGAGTGTTGTTCTGTGTATTGGTTGACGTTCTTTCTTGAGAAGAAAAATGTGAAACGCATTTTCAAGCAAATGTGGATGAACACACACATCTACAAACTGAAATGGAAAAGAGCGAGCGAGACAGAGAGAGATAGAGAGAAACGCACGAGTGAGAGAGGGAGGAAAAGATAGCATACTTATGTTGAAACTACTTTTGCTGCTAAGATTCATTTTTGGTCTCGTTGTCGATTTTCTTCCGCACAGCGTGTTGTTGGTGCGCGATCTGCCCATACTGCCGTAGAAAATGCCAAATGAAATATTTTAAATGTGTTGTGTTTATAAAAGGGCGGCGTTATAATCTTTCGTGTCTGGTTCATATATGAGATACATTGCCGTTGTAGAAGATGTTGTCGTTTTTAAGACGTTTCACGATTTTTCGCGGTGACTATTAAGCAAATGACGTGATTTTTTTTTTCTCTCTCTCTCGCTTTTATCTCAAGTAATTTCTTATTATTTTCCTTTCCTATTTTCTGTTAAAAAATCATGACTATGTTTTCGTCCAGTACAAAATATGTTCGATTTGTGTTGAAAGAATATCATTTGAAATCGTTAAGTATTTCAGTTGTGATTGGACTTATATGTTGAGTGTGAATGGTTTTGGGTAATTGTGATTTATTCTGTATTTGTTTGCTTTCTTTTCATTCGTAATCATATGTCTTGCCTATTTCAACAATTTGCGCCGAATATATGCAAGTATAAGAGTATGTGTGTTTTTGTATGTGATTGTTTCAACTACTGGAAATGGTACCCGTTTTTTGTTGAGCAATAGCAAGTTTTTTGGTATAGAGGGAGCTTTCTTATGGACATTTCTATGTAGAACTGACAGCGCTATCTCGACCATCTTACCAGAACTAATGACATTTCCCGATGTTAGATTGTTTTTACTTCCATTACAATCATTAAGAATACAGGAAAATCGATTTTTTTCTGTGGATCATTCTTCTTTATGATCCTTTCCTTTTCGCACAACAGCATTAGCAATGACAAACACTTAGTTGGGATATAAAAATAAGAAACATGTTGTATTAGTATGTAATGTCATTGTATGTATTGTGTGTGTGCTGTATGTAGATTTTGTCCAATGAGAATACTCATTCACTTGTAAATGCCGCGAAATATTGAAGAAGAAGAAGAAGTAGTAGAAGAGCAGCAAACAAAAATAAAGAACACACACAGAGAGAGAGAACAACAGCTTGGTGAGGCTGAAAGGGAGGGAGGGAGAGAGTGAGTGGTGTGAATGAAAATCGGTCGATTGTGAAAAAAAATAGCGCTTCTAACGAAGCTTTTGGTATTTTACATATAATACAATACATAGACAGCGCACGACTACACACATGTGCGTCTCAGCCCCATATGTATAAAATGTGCAGAGAGTTCAACATGAGAGAAAACTTATTATCGTACCAAAACATTATACAAATTATATTCAAGGCGAAATAGAGAAAAAGAGAAATGGAGCGGGAAGAGATGCTGTGTATGCTGAACGACAAAAAAAAAGTAAAAACACATACATATAAATCTCATTTCTGGGTGTGATTATGTGTGTGCACTGTGCACCCAGTCCCAAAATACGGATAAGGAAACAACTTTATCTACTTAATTTGCTATTTTATCTTCTTAATCCTATTGTCGCTACAGAGCATTCGTTGCTCATACTCATGCTCATGCTCATGCTCATAAGCTCTCAGCGTAGCTAAATAATGTGATTCACACGAAAAATCAACGAAAGGACGAATGAGCAAAAAATGTGAAAAAATGAACAAACTGCTGATTATGCTAGGCAACAATCATTCAGCGAAAAAGCTCATTCATTTTAGAATACTGTTACATTCAAATTGGCTTAAACTGTTGTGATTTCTGTTCAGCCTTTGTCAATACTTTCATATGGAAAAGATTTACATTTCAAAAAAAGAGGAAAAAAAAAATCTAATGTAAAAACAACAAAAATCAAAAAAAAAACAAATTCCGTTCATTGTTTCGATAGTTTTGTTTCTGTCTCTATCAATTATAATTGATTTAATAGACGATGCAAATAATATGTTGTAGGTTGAATGTAAACAATGTGCTTTATTCGCTCTAAATGCTACTGTTTCCGTTCTCAAATGGTGTTATAGTATAGAGACGAAAATAAAAAACAAAGCAAAGCAAAAAAAAATTTTGTCCACATATAATCTGTATGCTTGAACAAGCAATTAACACAATTTATCAACTGTATGTTTATTTTTCATCGGGTCACATTGCATTGAACCACCACCACGTTGTGATATGACTACGAGATGAGATGATATCCAATTAAAGTCATATTGTCTTTTTTATTTACAGTTTTCCAATAACAAGATCTGTTTGATTGTTGTTCGTAAATAAGCTCCGAAAATTAAATTTATTCTTTAATCACAAAAAAAAGAATCCATTGTGTGTCTTTGTTTTTTTGTTTTTTTTGTTTTTTTTTTTTTTTTTGTTTTATTTTGTAAAAATTATATAAATTGCAAGGTCAACTCATGAAATTATAAACTACTAATTCAACAAATTAACGAATCGTTTTGTATACTGCAAAAATCTAATTGTGCCTGAAATTACTGCGATGTATTGTTATTGTATTGACTATGTGTTTGCATTCAAAAATCATGTGAAGATTAACTTGACGTGAACATTATCATATAGCGTTGTGCTAATTGACCAAGCCCATTTTGCATTAAAATAATGGAAAACAAATTTAACATATTACGTCTGTTGATATCAAATCAAAAACGTAAGTTGTGGAATTATTTTTTCATTTTTTTTTTCTCCAACTTTTTTTTTCTTCCACAATTATAATTATATTTATATATTCTGAACCCATATTAAAATGATGAAAATGATCAAGGAAAAAAAATTGTATACATATAAAAGAATTTCTATCGTGAAACGCGAAATTTTAGATTGCACTTGACAATAAATAATGAAATAATTTTATAGTAATGAGCGTGCAGTAATCATGATGGAGCAATGTAATGTTGACGGTGAATGTATTCAATTGTCAAACAGCTCCTTATATTAATTATTTTAAATTCTTCTTCCAAATTGTTTCTTTAATAATACAATTAATTCATATGTAATATCAAATCTAATTGAACCAATGATTATTCATTAATTTAAAGTATCAATTAAGCCACAATGTAATTTCAAATAGAAGTCTTTTTTGTTTAATTCTACTTTTTCATTTGGTTCTGATAATTTTGCGACTGAATTGCGATTATAGTCATCGTACTAATAGGGAACTTAATTATTATGCAACGAGCGGGAATAAAAAGCGCGATATGACTTAATAGCATCGGACTTTTCGAATAAATGTATGTAAATGTTCGATCCTTCAGGGTTTTTCTATTTATTTCATGTGTGACATATTGAAGAAAAAATTCTTCGTCTATGATTTAGCGATTAAAGGCACTGTAATTAAAAAAATACGAAATTATTTTGCTATTCATCGGTCTGATAATCGGTAATGCGTTGTTTTTTTTTAAATCATCGCATGATATTGATATTGATATTGATATAGAAATTCGATTACTGTTTTATATAGTTACATTATTACGTTCATGTTCGATTTTTCTTCGCCGACATATAATATCTTTATTCTAATACGCGCTTCTCTTTTTTTTAGGAATTTTGTTTTCATTTATTACTGTGAATTAGTGGAAAAGTGGATTTCTTATGATTTTCAGGTATAAACGAAAGAAAAAAAAAAACAACTCGTTGATAATAAGAGTTGAATGGAAATTATGCATAATATTCAGAATATGCAGCAGAAGAAGATGAAAAAAGACATAGCAATTCATGAGGAATAGTCTGCAATTTGAGGAACGCACGAAGCGATATTATAGCACAGACAAAAAAATGATAATCATAGTCACTCACGTCTCTTTTACTTGATATCCGTTTAGTTGTTGTCACAACATCCACAGCGGCTTTCTTCCACATAAAAACCAGTGGAAAAGAGAATGGAGAATGTGAGGGTGAAGTGTGTGTGGCAGCTGAGACGACGGCAGATATATGTACAAACACTCACACTCGCACTCAGACACACACACACACACACCTACACAATACACATTCACTGTTCGTGCACACACAGAGCGAGCGCATAAACACTACATTATTTTGCGGCTACATATAATTGCTATTGGATAAACATAATGAAAGAGTTGGGGCCCTTAAAGCGAAACGTTAATTGGTCCAGCGCAGTAAAGGCGTCTGTGAGTTTTTCGTTATCTTTGAATCGCGCAGTTGTGTGTACATTACATTGGTGCAGATTTTTCTTTTGCGGGTTTTGCTATGACTTCATCATATTCAAGGAGTTTGGATTCGGTTCTTTTTTTATATTTTTCTTCTTGTATTTTGCAGCAAAATTAGTAGTAAGAAAAAAAAAAAAAATGAAAATGAAAAAAATAAAAAGAAAGAGAGCGATGAAGAACTCATGATGTTCATGATCTATGTGCTATGCGCGCTGTATAATATATTTGAGCATTAAGGGAATGTTGGATCATTTGATTTTGTATGAATACTTTTGTTCCTCAAGCGTATTTCATTTTTGTGTTATTTCTCAGCGTGTGCTATATCGTTCTTTGGTCGCAGCTATTTTGCTTTTTTATTCTTCCTTTTCTTCATTAATTTCACTTCTCGTTTGTGCATTGTGGCAGACTATTGTCCTCTTCATCGAGTTTCTCACTCTCTCAAGCTCTCCCGTTCTCTCTCATACATACACACATTTTCATATAGATATTTTCATTCATTTTTTTTGTCTTTTTCATTTTTTTTTTTTTTGCAGTGTTCCACTTCACGCGCTTGCTTCAAAAAGTGATTGGTGTCTGTGAAGCAGTGTTTGTTTCCCATTGCATAAGTGCAATTCGCGAGACTTTCTTTCATTCACTTTGAATTGTTAATAAATTTTTTCGTACCCCATTCGCCTATTATAATAGGTTTTGAATAGTGCACAGTGCGCATAAGAATGTTCTCATTGTACGATATGCCATGTTGAATTTTGCTGGTATCGCTTTGATGCGCTTTCAGTTTGAATATGTATGCGTTCATTCGTATAGAATCATATTCTCTTTTCTTTTCTTTTCTTTTTTAGCTTTTTTTCGCTTGTTCCATCATACCTTTTGGCTTTTCTTTCAGTACTTTGTTTTTAAATTGGCTTTCCGTACATTTCTTTGTGAGCTAGTCATTATTAATCCGAACAATATAGGAAAAAGGAAATTTTTTTTAATACGTTTATAATTATAACATTAATTATAATACCTTCGAGTATACTTGTAGTTTGCTCTTAGCTAAATCACTTTTATTTGGAATTTATTGATTTCATGATTTCTTTCTCAGCTCTAGATATACAACATGCTTGTTGTTGTTGTTGTTGCTGTTTCATCATCATTGTTATTGTTTTTCTTTCGTTCTTTTACTCCTCAGCTGTCTCTACTATTGCGCATTATATTCCTTTCAAACGGACAGGGCAATTTATCTTCTTTGTCCGTTTGATTCCGTCTTTTATATACAATTTCAATATTTTCCATGTTCATATTTTAGCCATAGTTTGTTACTCAAGAAAATTGCTTTCTAAAACAATTTGAAACTGGTGTGAGAATCTTTTAAAGAAACATCGAATCGATACTTATTGCATTTATTTCTTGCCTACACACCCCCCTCCCCATACAATGTAAGCAATAGTTTGTGACTTTTCTATTTTTTTGAAAATAGCTAACTAAAAATTTATTGATTGGTGTGAATAAATGGTAATTCATATTATGGATGGCATAACGCTAAGTAGAAAAGATTTGGTTTAAAAGATTTTTCAAATGGACATTTTCCCAGGCAAAAACCAATGGTACTTATCGATGTTGTTGTAAAACAAAAACTATGCCAAAAACAATTTTGATCGAGAATATTTTCTTAATTGGTCTGATAGTTGATCGGATTTTCGGCTGTAATTGAAAAGAAAAAAATGAAAATCTTCAATTTCTTTCAGATATTTATATAGTTCAAACGAAAAATATCTTTTACTCGCATTCGAATAAATTGTAAGGGTGAAATCATTAAAATACATTTAATTTTTGTTCGTTAATTTGGTTTTATGGTTCATTTTACAGTTGTATGCTTATCGCTTACAATCCTGTAATGGATTTATGCAAATTTATCAACACTCCTCATTAGAATGCGCACTCGCATTCGTATTTGAAATTAAATTTTCTCAAAATTAAAATGCAGATACCATCAAAAGTTCATCATCATCAAATTGAACGAAACGTTTGATGTTATATTGGGAGAGAGAATTAATAAAGTCAATTTAGATAACAGATTGCGTAACTAGTGTTGTGTACATCGGAGCACACCGCGATCATTTTTTTTGTCTATCATTTGGCTTTAAATTTCATATATAACATTTTGTTGAAGTGTAAACAACAAAAAAATTTTTTGTTTCGAAAATGTTGAATTTCGTGCCTGAAAATGGTATTTTGGGGAAAGTTTAATACCTTCTTTCATTTGACAAAAACGCTACTGAAAATTGTGAACAATGGTTTGCACGCTTCCAAAGTGTCGATTTCGACTTGGAAGACAAAGAACAGCTAGGCCAGCCAAAAAAATTGGAATATGTTGAATTGCAAGCATCACTGGATGAAAATTCGTGTCGAACGCAACAAGAAGAAGAACGCTATTTGTTCCGATCAATGCAAATCAACCTGACCGATGTACGCTTTCGAAATCCTGAAGAACTGTGAAAATGGATCAATGACTGGATGGCCTCAAAAGATGAGGAGTTCTTTCCACGCGGAATCAACAAACTTTCCAGAAGATGGGAGGAAGTCATAGCTAACCATGGCAAATATATTGGTTGATGTACTTATTCATTTTATTATAGCACTGCTTCTCATTTGTACATATGGCGACTGCTATAAAATACGATAGTGCACTATATGTACTATATTGACTGAGTGCGTTTAATGAAATATCATTTTCATAATTTTAACAATATGCCGCAAATTACTCTCCATAACCTTTATTTTTTAACGTTTTTTACAATAACACAAAAAAATGTTACAAGCCGATAAATTCACTTTTTTATGAACGTCTATGAACAAACTTGAAAAAGTGTTCATTAAACGCATTTATTAAAATTTATTATTGCATCTACGATTTCAATACATTTAAATATGGCAGCGCCCATAGTGAGAAAAAGAAGAAGCAGTGGAGTAAACAAAATTACTAGGTAATTTCGTGTGGACGTAAATGTTATAAAGTTAAAACTTAAAAAATTGACATTTTTAATTTTCTCTCCCAATAGAATGTTCTATACAACAAAAAGGTGAATGCAATTGTTGAATGAGGGAGCTGATTTTAAGTGCAAGTGTGATTGGCTTTGTTATTTATTAATATGTTAAATCGTGTAATGTGTGCTTGACTGAATGAATGATACAAAATGTTGGAATTTCACCATACATCTCTCTCACTCTCTCTCTCTCTCTCTCTCTCAAATTGGTTCAAAATAATGATGGCAAACGAATATGTGTTCCCCTAAAGTTATTGTCTTTGAATTAAACATGTTGTAGAGGTGTTGAGATAATATTTCTATAACAAATACAAGTGGTGAACAGAGAATTCACGATTAAGCCAACAAAGGGCATCTTATTGAAATGTTTTGAATAAAAAGTCATTGGCATAGCCGTTGGCAATTTTTCATCTAGTAAAATTTCCCATTAAAATTATTTTCTTCATAATTAATAGACTTTGATCAAAAATCAGAAGCTAAAAACATTTTAACCCAGCATCAAGTTATATCATCATTCGGCATGGAAATGGCCACAAATGAAATCAAATCCATATGAATATGAATATAAAATATTGTTGGAGGCGAGTTTATCATGCTCAAATATCTGATGTAGTTGAAAAGGGGCGCAAATGAATAAATGAGAGAAAGTTCAGACACACTCTGCATAACGAAGCAGAATGAGTGATTCAAATATTATAATTTAGTGTGCGCGGTAATATGCAGAATATTCATATCGTGTATGCATACCATCTCTCTTTTAGCATGTATGTATTTATGCCTGACTTATATCAAGCCACCCTTCCATTGTAACACAGCATCTCTCGCGCCTCAATCGTTGAACTCGATTAAAACATTTTACACGCACATTACCGAAGATACTAAATGATAAAATAACAAAAAAAAAATATTTATAGTCAAATAGAGAGAGTCAAATAGAGAGAGAGAGAGAGAGAGAGAGAGAGAGCAAAATGAGAGAATAATGAACAGCAGCGATAGCAGTATATTTAATTTGCATAATTTTTCATAAATTATGATGCTATATTAAATGATTTTGTTAACGGGTTGAGATTTTTTTTTCTGCTCTTCTCATTTGGTTCACAAGCGTTACTCCGGAACTCTGTTGTTTTATCGCTACATTTATAACTGTGTATTTTAATGTTCTTCGTGGATTTAATTGAGGAAGTCACGTTTGAACCGTATTGTTTTTTATTGGGGGAGGAACTTTTACAGAAACAAATGAATAATGGTTTTGGTAAAAGAAAAATATTGTTTACGGAATATGTGAAAATTAGCCGTTTTTATTCAACATTTACAGTACAATTATTTTTCTCACCCTCCCATTGAACAATTAGAGTGGGAAAATTCTAAATCCAGACGGTTATAATGGCCAATTAAATTCTCTTTTTTTCATTTCAAATATACTTTTTCGGTAATTTTCAATCGAGCGGGACCACATTTCTGGTTTATGTTTTTTCTATAAATCGAAGGCCTAAATTTTGAGAAATTTAATCAATTTTATGAATCAATAAAAATCTCTTCGATGGAATCATTTATTACTTTAGTGTTAAGTCATGAAAATAAACTTGAAATATAATAGATAAGAATGTCAATGAAATTCTTGATTTGTTTTCATTTCTAAATTAAATGATCACAGTTGTTTTTGATATTTGGACGAGAGCAAATGCCTAACGCTTGTCCATAATTTAATAACATTCTTTTGTCAAACTGTGTGTATTCTTATGAATATGGAGATCGAGATACTTCGAGATTCCATTCATTTAAATTTAGTTTACATATATTCAATAGTGTTTATGTCTATGCATGTACTGGTTTCTCTATCAATATTAATTTCTTTCAATTAAAATAGATCAAACTGAACGTGATTTCTTTTGATAGTGTTTCAAATTTTATTTTCAAATACGAAAGCAAATGATGACCGTGTGACATTCAAGTCATTCAAAATCTATAGAATCTTGTTTAATTGATTTTCATCTAATTGACAATGTGTCTGCATGTGTATGCGTGTGTGTATTTAAACATATCGACTCACTGAACATCACACGCCTTTGAAAATCATTTAACATTTGTTTAGTTTAATTGCATGCACTCACACAAATTAACGTGCAAATTATTAATACAAATAGAGCGAGAGAGCGAGTGAGTGAGTATGTTAGAAAAAAGGAAGAGAGAGAGAGAGAGAGAGAGAGAGAGAGAGAAAGAGCTGGAGAGATATACGGTTATTTGGATTCTACGCATGTACTTTTTACATTCAAATGATTATTGATCTATAATTGTGTTAAGTGTGTATTTTAATAGGCTATTTGCAACAAATAATTGGTCAGAATTGATGATAAATTACAGCCAATTTCAATGAACTGATGCAACTGATTAATCAAAAGTCAAAATTATTTAGATGACGATGAAACATTTCGATCTATATTTGAGCGCAGAATTAGTTGTAATGTGATTGGTTACGCATAAATTCTCACTCTCAATTTTTGCAAATTTCACCATTTCTTGTCGTCTGTTGCCTCGTACAATTTTTCAATTTTCAAGGAAATTATAATAATACAAGTGGTGTCATCAGCGATTTTACCAAATTTAATGTGAATAAATTCGGCAAAAATCTTCATTATTTGATTCAATTATTGTATTAACACTCCTTCCAATTGGCCGAAAGTAAGGCAATTTATCACAAAAAGTAAAACAGGTACTCAAATTTTTAGATGAGAAATTTATAACAAAACACCATTTATTTTATGTGACTTTGCATGGGAAATTAATTTTAAACGAAAAATCATTTAATAAATGAAAATTTCTGGGTTGGAACTAATGAATAATCGCGATTTTCAGCTCCATTTGCTTTGAAAAGAATAAGTTTTACCAACAGATTTGAATGATATTTCGGAAAATAATTTCTTGGTATATAAATTCTGATGTTTATGTTTGTGTGAAAAAAAGCAATCGAATAATTAATTTTTTTCTTTGTTTTGTATATTAAGTAAAATATATAGATTTGAACATATAAATGTACAAAGAGTGATGTTGTTTAAATAAATTCGTTCTTATCGAATCACGACTGAGGGTGAATAAATGAAAATGGAGAATGGCGCAACGGTAGATTTTCATTAAAAAGCGAATGAAATTACTACATATGGGAGAAGGATTTGTTCATATGTATATGGGCAAATGCAAGACAATCTCTAACCAACAAAAGCCATTTTCTATTTATTTTCTTTTCTTCTTTCGAATGCTTTTATATGTGTTTGCATGTGTGTGTATGTATGTGGATATGTGTGGATATATGTGTTTTCCATTTGGGGATAATAACTCGATATATGTGTTCACGGTACAATGGTGAAAAGAAAGCGCGCGCGACAACATCTATCCAATAATATACATCTTGTTTGGCTGATGTAATTCTGAAGAAAGAGAACAAGAGCGAGAAAGAGAGCCAGGGAATCGAAAACAGCACTCACATTAATATTAAAATTGTACAGAGAAGCACACGAAAAATGTTCTGTATTCGTTCCAATTGTAATAGATTGTCGCGCGCGTTTATTCAAGTTTCCACTTATTCAATACCATATATTGCAAATCCAACAGTGTAACTAAAAGAGTCACAGAGGAGGAGAGACAGGCCCACATGGCAAAAATACGAAAAATCCTGGTACAACAATACACAGACGCGGATATATGTGTGTAGAATATATTCGCACATATTACATGTGACCATGTGTATTTAGTTGTATGGAATGAGCCGCGTCTGAAAGTGTCATTGCTTGAAAATATATTCAATCAATTTCATGAATAAGAAAGAAAAGACGATGATGACGGAGCACAAAAAATGGCAGAAAATCCTTTGCAAAACATTCTCCGCAAAAAAGTCTATGAGTTGAAATTGCTAAATTGTGAAAATTATAAAAATCCAATCGAATAGTCGAACATATATTTCACAATTCCACTATATATATATATATTTTTGGTATAAAAATGGCTTTGCCGCAAATATCGATACCGATTCTGATTCCGACACACAAGCCGATGCCGCTACAACACGTATACGACACATATGTACATGAGAAGCAGCAACACGATGATGATGATGACGATGACGACAACGACAATAATAATAATACCAACTGCGGAGCAATAGCAGCGGTAATGGCAAAGCAACGAAATTGTATTCACATTTGGTCTCTTTCTTCCCGTGCTTCGTTTCCATGCTCACTCTCTTAGCACACAATACAGCACAGAACAGCAAAGCACATCATATCACATCACATACATGGTTCTGCTTCTTATTCTTCGTTTTCATCAGTCTCGGTTTTCCTCGGCTATTCGCGCGCACATACGTTAACGTTATAACGTAAACGTATGTATTACATTTATCACAAGGCGTTTTGCATGTATGTGCCCTTTTATTTATTGTCTAATTTGTGTCTGAGAAGCATTTTTCTCACGTTTTAGCGCAAAACGGTTCTCGGTTCGCCATGTGGGTGTTTTTTGTGAAAGAGTTTTTGTACCCGCCTACCGCATAACTTCTATAAAGCTTCACTCTCGCTTTCTCTATTAATATATATATATGCTCAAAAACAACGCGACGAATTATGAATAAAATCGGATTGAAATTAAAGTGGAAACAGGAATCAAGAAAAAAAGGGGGAGAAAAAAATATAAAAAGAAAAAGGGACGAAACCCAAGCGGAAGTTAAATTGTACATATGATCTTAAGAGATCTTTTAAATTTATCCCTTTTGTTTCCTATCGAAAATGACGAGTTTCATTTGCCTTGCTTCCTTTTTATTTTAATTATTAATCTGTCAATTAATTAGCTAACTAAGACTTAATTGTTCGTAATTAAGATGGTTTTCAATTCAATATTTGGGAGAATTTTTCAATTTCAAAGGAAATTTATTATTTTTTCAGACATTTCAATTAAATTGTATGTTTTTCTTAAATTTTATTTTTTGTTTTATTTAGTGTTAATATATTATATATATATATAGTTATTCTATAGAATTCGATTGTCGATTGATTTTTTTTGTTAAATTGCTTAAAAATCTTAAAAATGAATCAGCAAGTGAGAAAATGTAACAATCACTTAAAAACTCTCACTCTTTCCCTGTCTCTATTTCTCTCTTTCTCACTTTCTTTACATGGAAATGTAAAAACAGATTGATTGCAGTAGTTCATGATGTTCTCATATGTTGCTGTCGCTGTTTTTGTTTTCAATGTTTGTGGCTTGCACTAATCTGTATCTGTAAGTTTCAAGCGCCCTATGGTAGCATTCAATAACAAAACATTCGTTTTGTACACATTTAATAGCCCCCATATCAATGCAGCCAAGTAAAGCTGAAATACCGCTCGTAATTATGACATACCGACGGCAATACACATTCGATTTTTTAATCTTATTTTCACTGAGTGTTTATTGGTCAAATTACGTTTATCAATGAAAAAGGAAAATAAAATAGCCAACAACAACAACTGCCACTAGTGTAGCCACTGAATATTATTATTATTATTATTATTATTATTACTGCTATTATGGATAGGTTTAATAATAATTGTTGGTATTAAGCTTTCTTCAAAGCATATTGAATTGATAGATTACAAAAAGCTAATTTTCATCTGCTATTCATATTAAATATACTTTAATATTTAGTAAACAATTGGATTCGAATGAGATTTTTCACATGGATTATAAAGAACGAGTTAAGTTCACTGTCAAAAATACTGTGTGTATGTATGTGTGCATAACAAATGTCAAATTTCATCGTGAGTTGTATAAAAACAAAGTTTTAATGGAGACAGTATCCATTAGAGAGCCGCAGAACAAAACACTTTTCTTCTACACGGCAAATTTCCATCAAATTAACATCTTCACACAATATTCTATCCGTTATGTAATACTTTTTTCATTTCAATTGAGTGGATTAATTTATTTGTGGTTTCTGCTGAAAATAGTGGTCGATTTTTTAAAAAAAATTATGTTGTACAACGGATAGCGTATTGCGCGAATATGTTAATTTGATAGAAATCTCCCGTGCACAAGAAAAAAAAAGCATTTTGTTCTGCGGCTCTCGATCTACATCGACTATTTGAATAGGTTCATATTGTTCAAATATAATAAACGAAATCAATGAAATACATTTAATGAAATGGCGAAAAAAAAATGTTTTTTTTATTATTGATCAGAATCAGATCATAATCTAATGATAATGTCAAATCTTAATATATATCTTATAATCTTCATCAAAATAATTATACAATAGGTAGACGAAATTCGAGCTCGGGTAATATTAAGTGTAATATTTCCCATATTATTTGTATTTTCTAGATTAGATGATAAAATATTGAGTCTAAAATGACTACTACGAAAAATTATTTTTAAAAATGCTTACCACTCATGATTAATTTCTTTGAATTTAAGTTGAATTTATCAGTACGGACAATAGTGTGTTTCAGGTTTTTATTATTTTTACTAAGGCTAAATCGAAGAACAAATATAGTGTGAAATCTATATTATGAATGTGTATATAAATGTTATCACCATTCTTTTTTTATATGGATATACAGACAAGTTGCCGCTTAATATATGCCATAAATATCACAAATATTGAACATTTGATGACGAAAAAATGACAATATTACCCCACATGTAATTCACTGAAAATTTTTGTTATTGAAAATTCTAATCTTGAAAATTGTATACAATTTTGATGGAGCAATTAGAAAAGCTATTATTTGTATGAAATGGTATAGCGCACAAAAATAAATGATGCAAAGAAAATGTGGTTATGTTCGTGTATGTCTATGCAATGTGCATGCGTGTATCGGTTGTAAGCTAGTGAATATCTAAGATTCTCATTAGAGAACACACAGAATATTTTGCGCCACATCACATATTCGGTGATTCACTCATTTTAGTCAAATTTTCGTAAATACAATCGCACACTCGGAAAGAAAAAAAAACCCAACCAAGAACCGGCATACATACATACATTTACATGCAACATTTTTACATACATGGATAGCATATAAAAAGCTTTTCGCATTTAGATTTTTCTTTCACCCGCTTCTCTTCTATATTTTTTTTCGTCTTATAATTTTTTCTAGCGCTGCCACGTTTTATGTGTAGAGCACACGGGCGCATACATACTTTCCATATATTACAAATAATATATGATATTTTAAAAAGGACGTCCCCTTTTTTTCTTCCATGTGTTGTTGTTGTTGCTGCTTCGTTCTTTTTTTTTCTTAACTCTGCGCAATAATTGGTGTCTTTTCGAGAATATACTACGTTATAATATCTCTTATGTGCGCTTTTTTTCATCATCATCATCATACACGCTGCATCCGCGTCTCTCTGCATATCTTATGAGCTAAAGCTTTCGCACAGTGGATCTGTGTGTTTTGCTTATTTTCTCTTTCTCTCTATCTCTCTTCTTATTTTTCTATTTCTCTCTCTCTCTCTCTCTCTTTTGATTCGTACATATTTCTATTTGGTTCATCGTTTTTCATTTGGTATTTGAGCTTGAGGGAAAAGCAAAGTGTGGAAAAGAAAGAACTCAGTGGGCTCATTACTTAAAATATTCTATTCTATTTCCATAAATTTCGTGCTGCTTTTTTGCTTTTCGTTTTTTTCATTACATTGTATTCTGTGTTGCGTTTGTGAATATAACAAATTTTTTTTTTTTGCATGAAGCAGATGGCTATATGTATTAGAGAATAGAAGTATGTGTAATGAATTCAGTTTGTGTGTTTCACTACTTTTGCTGCCTTTGTCTTTTTATTTCTCATTTCAAATTCTGTATACTTGAGTATTTTGCACATCTCACATATGAAATTTTTCTTTTCTAAATACGTGCAAACTACTGCATTAAGGAACAAAAATGTAATCTACAAAATATATACATGTGATATTGAAAGTAAGGAGAAGAGAAAGAGAGAAAAAAAAAAATAACGAAAGATAAATTGACGCATATATAAAACACTAAAAGCCAGCCAGTGAGTACTTTTTATGTTACATGTATCAATATAAGATTCTGATAAGTTGATTTTGTCACTATACATACAAGCAATTACAGCTTCAATTCAATAGAATTCTCTCTATGGAATTCCATCACACATTGTGCACATGAAGCTATTCTATCAGTCGATACAATCGTAGTAACTATTTGATTCTCAAATGTGATGAATACAAAAATAGGATGCTATTTTAATATCAAATATTGAATTTAAATTTTTGGGACCAGAGAGAAGCTTTTGAAATTACAATTTTTCAAGAAAGTTTCCACCAAAAATTAAATTGAATTTGAATGAAAAAAAAGAAAACAACATTAGGTAATTCAAATTGAAAAAAGTATAAAGTTAATTCAGTTTTATTGTAGAAAATAACCTTCATTATTTGGTAAAATGAAATTTATTTCAATTGCATTTTAAAAATCATTTTTTTTTTTCTTTTTGCTTTCATTTTTGTCCAACACAATTTTCAACTTTAATATTATGATGGGACACACATTTCCATGGAATATTAGAAAAATGATTTCGAAAGCATTTTATTTCGCGACTACAAACGGGTGTTTTTGTTTCGATCGAGAATTTGATATTAAAATTAGATTCTGAATATTCTACCATTGTAATTATGACTATAATTCATTCGATAACTGTACAATTATCTGGTCCTAATTAACTGAACATCGTCATCTTCAAAAGCATTTTGTTGATGATGCCAAAAAATCATTTGTTCTCCATTGATTTCATCGGTGACATTTGTAATTCTAATTTATTTGCTTTAGGCGATGTGTGCATCGTACATCAAATATATCATTTGAATAAATCAGTTCCAACGAACAAATCTATTTGCCATCGAAGCAAAAAATATTGTTCTAATGAACGAAAACAACCCAAATCGCATACAAAATTATTTTGACGGAAATCTTATGCTGATTGTTATCTATGACATTTGTAATAAACTGAAATCGTTGTGTGTCAATCTGTGTATTGTGTGCGCTCAGCAGCGTTGTTTCATCCTGAATTACATTTTCGGTACATGTTTTTCTATATTGTGATAATAAATAAACGGGTTATTTGTTGTCGCTGGTTGCTGGTTGCTGGTTGCTGTTGTCTGTCTAGCCAGCAAGGGGCAAATTACTCAAATCTATTAGAATAATTGCTGTGTTAAAAAAATAATAGTAAATCTAATAGCTGAAAGAAAACTAATATCTGACTGTCACTTTAAACCCAAAATGTCTATTGGTACCTGTTGAACCTCTATTTCCTAGGACACGATTATTTTGTAAAAAATCGATTATTTTGTATGAAACTAGAGCCTTTACACGAAAATAATACTACATTTATAAAACTAATAGTAGCATAATAGAAAGTAATAGGAAAAATAATAGGCAGAGTGATATGCCCCTTGCTATCCAGCGTGCATAAGTTTGAGCGCGAGCGCAATAAATATATATAATATAATGTGTGTGTGTGTGTGTGTGTGTGTGTGTGATGTGTGTGAACATATGTATGATTAAGTGTGTTCCTCTTTTTGGACAGTGCGCAATTCACTGCATTTGCAATGCATAAAGTTCATTTTTGTATGCGGTTTTGGTCACACGTACATGGCATTCATTGAAACATACAAATTTTGCATATTTTAATAGTCATATAATTATAATTTCTCCAAATTTATTATTACTATTATTACTATTGTCATTATTACTTTTTTCGTGTTCTGGATGTTGATTTTCCATGTTGAATACTGTGCGTATTCATTAAAACGGCGAGAAATGGTTTTTTACGATAGCAAACATTAATAACAAACATCTATATTCCTGATGGCGTTTGCTTTTTTATATATTAAAATAATGCGCGAAAAATGTTTGCTATTGCTATCGATGTATATATTCTATCTACAACGATAAAATGTATTTCGAATGAGTTCCGATTCGACCTTGTTGTGTGTGTGTGTGTGTGTGTGTGTGTGTGTGTGTGTGTGTTTTTGTGTGTATGGTGTAACTATATTGTGTATCATATTCGAGTTCAACAATTCTCTGTTGGTATAATATTAAAATAATATTTATTTAATATGTTCATGTTTCCTGATTATTATAAATTTCTAAGCAAAGTATTTTTGAATTTGATTTCAACTAGTTTTGTATTTCATAGCAATTGTAAGTTGTCTGGTTATTATTATTATCATGAAAATTGTTATTATACCAACTACCAAGTATGGCTTGTTGTTCGTGATATTTGGAATTTCATCCAGTTTTCACAATTTAATACCACTAGAAGGAGCTTTTTCTCACTCTCTACTTTTGTATGACCATTGGAGCACTTCATTGCGTCCTTTCAGTATGAAATTTGTTGGAAAAATAAATTTGTCAACGAATCCTGAAAATGGTTGATGTTTCACAAATTCAAAATGCATATTTGCCACAATAATTCACTCAAACCATTTTCATCAAATTCAAAACAGCTACTAATGAATCAGTTCAAGACTTTATTTTGGCACTTGTTCCCTTTTCTATCCATATTATTGTTGTTTAACTTGTTCACTCTTTAACCGGTCACATCGTAATGGTTATGTGAATTGTATGGTTGTAGCTAGCACAAGCCACATTACATTATCAATGTAAACATACTCATAACAAATAGTTGTGCTTTATTTGTTTCTGGTTAGCTGATGATCTATTGTTATGATGCTCTAGCATTTGGTTCGTCAATGCATGAATTATGTTTTTCTCAAGTTCAACAGCTATAAATGTAGGCCCATGAAATTACGTGTATAATAAATTGGTAGTCACGCGTTCTTTCTCTCCCTCACACTCTTGCTCCTTCTCTTTCTTTCCGGCTCTCTCTATTTCCCTCTCTTTTTTTCTCTCCGTTTTATTATAGTTTGAACAAAGCAGCAGATAGTTCTACAAGTTCATTGTTTTTGGTCACCACATTGAATATTTGGTCTGTGAATTTAGTAAAAATGTAACTCAGTGCAATCAACCGAGCGCGGATTGACAATGAACCATGAAAATAGCAAGAATTATTAAAAGTACGGCAAGTCAAAACATATTTTCGTTTTTCTTTTCATACATTTTTTTCTATAGTTATAGTTGTTGTTTTGGTTGGGTGTCGGTGTCTGGTGCCAGTTGTTGGCGTTTGTTTGTTGATCTAACATTATTGTGCATTGTAAATGTTATTCGTAATGAATATCGGATTTAATAAGGACCTAATAGCTTAACCCCTTTATATTTGCCAACCTATCGGCAATGCATATTTATTTATTGGTGTTCATTTTCAGCGTGTGCGGCCGGAGTTGTTCAAGTGAAAGGGTTCGAAAAATGGGTGCGTTTGCAACGCAATCAACACAAAAACGATTAATTTCGTTCATTTGATTCTTGTTGTTTTTTTCTTTCTGTTTTGTTATATTGGTCGACTGTCCTGTTAACGCAATACGCACCCGCTTCACGTTATTCTGTACAAAATCCATCGTATTGCATCCATCATCAGCGTGAGCAAAATATGAATATCTTATTCACAGAATCAAATTATATTTGTATGCGATTCATTGAGAGCTGAAAGAATAGGGGCCAGAGTTTCGTTGGTCGTTCTTGGCATAATTAGTGTTATGTTTTATTAGAGTGAGAACTTGAAAAAGAAAGGGCGACAGAGAAAGGATTGAATGAACGGTATTACTAAAATGACACGTACATCACAAGCAATGATGATGATAACAATGAGACTAACAATTCACATAACAAAAAAAAGAAAATGTGCCTAATCGTTGCACAATGTCATGAATATTTTTATTACTGTTTTAACACTTTGCAGTAGCTTATAACATATTTTTGTTTGCTGTGAGGTGTGATGAGGCGTGTATCGTACGCCAAACGACGACACATTAATTATTTGACACAGCACAAATGATGGTTGCAAAAGGTATTGTTGATGATATATATATAAATAAATATGTTAATAAATGAGATTTTCAGATAGGAAATGAATGAAACAAATAAAAAAAAAATGTTGTGTCCATTTCTTAATTGTTAGATTTGGGAATTGGATTGGTTGTCTGCTTATTTAACGAATATCGTTATCATCATTAAAAATGTACTAATAATCGTATAATGTGTTTTAACACGAGTTTCAATATTAATGCTCTCTTATTTAATTCTGAGTCTGAAAGAAATGTCTTTCGTTTAAATTATTAATATTATCTGAGTAAATAGCAAAATAAGAACAGATAGCAAAAGACTTCAATGAAACGGACGTTTTGATATTTTGCTTTAATTACTTGCACATATATCACAAATATCGTGTAATTTTAAGCAAAACTAAATCATGTTAAATTTCAAAATTCTATAAACTGATGTAGATATGTATTGATCATGCGTGTGCTTTGTATTCTCTTTTATTGATGTGTTCGTTGTGAGTGTGTGCGGGAACAAGAGAATCAGAGCAATTAATATTATATGCGCGTTTTCAGTTTTATTATTCATAAATATTGATTTAAATGCTAAGAATTTGCATATGGGAATGGCAAGCAGATGAAATAAATCAGTGCAGTAACATTTTCACAAAAATGTGAGATGCCGATTCGCAATTTATCCATAAGAATGCGTACGATGTGATATACATGAACAGCAGAACTTGTTGCCATAAAATTGGAATTCAGATTGAGATTCTGGTTGAATCTGCAAATGAGCTGCAGATGAAATATAAAAGACACTAAATGGTAAGCAAAAGAGACATCGAAGGAGAGAAAATATTGAGAGAAAAAAAACGCACAAAGAAAAATGCAAAAACATGGGCTGAATGTGCGACTCAAAAACATCAAAATCATAATCATAATGCGCACAATATTTTAGGATCTCGTACTATATATACGTACATCTATACAAGTAATAAATTATTTGTGTGAGTTTATTTATTTTAATCTTTTTCATTCTTCCTTTCTAATTTTTTTTTTTGATATTTTTCTTCACCTTTTACCATCATCCTATACACGTATTCCTATCTCTCTCTCTTGTTTTACTAATGTTTTGCCTCCTTTTATACATATTATTATTACATTTTTTTGCCTTGATGTACCATGAAAGTTCATTTCGATTCGCTTGCCAGAATCGGTTTCGTCCATGTCTTTTATTTGCTTTTTTCGTGTAATTTTTTGAAAGAGCGAATGAGAAAAAACGAACCGGTAACTGCGACAACAATTAAAACTCTTCAGAACACCTAGACATTCCGAAATGCGAATCGGATAATTTTTTTTCTCCTTCGTTTCGATTTTATTTCAATGCTAAATACGAACCATTAAATTGGCGCGATATTGTATTGTCAGTCGAAACATGAAGAGAGAAAAAAGTGAGAAATAAAATGAAATATAAAAGAAACACCGAGAGAACAAAGCAAAAAACAAAAAGGAAACAAATCTTATATTGTGCCTATATGTATTTGAAATAAAAAGAGAGGAAAAGGATTTCAACTTTAAAACACAATGTATATGTGATTTTATTAACTTATTTTATCTTCCATTGTCTTTGGTTTTTTGAACGTCCAGCACGAAACGAGTTGCCGCTCAGTGAGACGTACCATATACAATATTCCATATGTACATGTACAGTGTGCACATGCACAATCATGCTCGTTTTTTTGTTTTTGACATATGTATGAATGTGTGCGTTAAAAATCACAAATATATATAGATATATCTATATACTTTTTTATTTCTTATATTTTCTTGTTCCAATTAATTAAAAATACTTTTAAAAAGAAGTATTCACAAGAGCAAAACTAACGAATTCTTTGCACAAATAACAACAAAAGTATCATCAATAAAATCGAAACGAACGAATATAGAGACAATGTTGAGTATTTTGCACGTTTCTAAGCGGTTTCTGGACCAAGCTGCAAACAACGAGCACAATTCACAACAGGAATTCAAATTTTAGCGCTTTTTTTCATCTTGTTCTTTTTAACAATTTAGTTTAATTCAGAAAATTTGTGTTTCAAATGCCAATGATTTAGCATGCAGACAATGGGCATTTTCTCATATCCATCTTTTTTTCGGGCATGAAGATTGGCGATGTGCAGAATGGGACGAATTCATATTGTAATGTATAGAATTGACTATTATCATAATCACCATCAATTGTAATTAATTCCATAAAATGTATTGTATAATTTGTTTGCATTTTTTTGCGTATATTTTTTCTCTCTTTGTTTATTTTGATAAAATATATTTATTATATTCCGTTTCAAAAATAATTCATTTTAAATTACTTGAAAATGTAATAAATAATTATAATCGATTGAATAATATTCAATAATTTTATATTGTTCAAATGAACGTACATTCAGTCAGTTTGGATGATCAGCATGTAGCCGATCATACATGTATGCTGCAATGATTCATACATGATCATTTGCTGCTACTAATGCAGGCGTCTTATTGTCTAAAATACCATGGCAATCCAGTGAGTGGAAACGAGACAACCAATAGTGTGTCCGAAAGAGAAGGAAAGAATGAGAGACTGACGGATAATGAGAATATATCACCGCATGTGTCTGTATTTTCTGACGTTTTATTTCGTTACCTTCACAATCATACTTTATTCAGATTGTTTATATTAAATTTTTTGTAGAAGTGAAACAATTTCCTTTTGCTTTCTATTGTTTTGGGTTTTTTAAATAGGTTGCCAATTGAAAATTCTATGTTAAATTCACCGCTGGAATGAATATAAGAGAACTCATAATGTTTTCTTTTCTTTTCATATTACGATATTGTTTTTCATTGTCATTACTTACTCACGTGTGCGTGTATGTGTTTAAGTACTAATATCTTTGTAACGAATTTTTGTTCTTAAAAAATTCACTCGAAAATCGTATAAGTAATAATGATCCTTTTGTTAAAATCCATGGAACCAAATACATACACGTATATCCACACATACACAATCCAACAAGATAGTGTACACATGCACTAAAACGGCGCATGAATGGAAATGCGAATGTTTTACCTGGACCCCTTGAAAAATCAACTTATTTCTTTTTGTGTTTTTTTTTTTTGTTCTTGTTCCTTTTAGTTTTAATTTTTCGAAAGGCATGTGAAATGAAATGGCGACAAGAACAAATGAGAATGAACAAAATGAATATGAAAATATGTTGCATTTTTTGATATACACAAACAGACTAGAAAGAGATTTTAAGCTGTCGATGAAAAAGAAAAAAAAAATATTACTAAATTCAAAACGTAGAAAATCAAATGTGAATTTTTTTTGTCAATGACTTTGACAAAATCTATTGAATATGTATGGTCACATAGAAAAAGCATCCTTCGAAAGAAGATGGATTGTTGTGAAAAAATAAGTTAAAATGCTTGTTTTTATTGTTCAATATTTCTGAATTTGGATCTTTCCATCATTTCGTAGATATTTTTCAATCAATGAAAGAAATAGTTTATTAATACTACTGAGATTTTAACTCAAAACAATAGATTTTTGCTTCGTATGTCATTTCATTATTATTGAGTTATGTCTCCTGTTACATCAAGCAAGGATTTTTTCTCCATTTTACAAATATAATGTGAAAGAGATTTTCATTGTTGATTGTTACTTTTGTTGTATGCATTTTTGAATCTATTGATGTGTGCGTTGTATTTGTATGTATCCATGTTCGTGTAATTAAATATGGTGTCAAGATTTCAAATGGATTTATTTTAAAGCGTCTATGTCTTTCCTGGAATTATCATTGTTTGGCCGTTCCGTAAGAGCGGGAAAAACAAAAGTAAAAAAAAAAAACAAAAAACAAAACCAAAATAGAAATGTATTTGGCATTTTATTTAGTTCCAATAGCCAAATTTATTGCGACATTTTATTGGCTTTTTACATGTGCTCTTTACACATCTATATTGGCTTTTGCATCAAATTCAGTTGTAAATATGAAGAGAATGTATATGTGTTTAGTGTGCACAATCTTCATGCTCAATCGTTTGTTCTCATTGCATATATTTTCATTCGCTTATTGTAATTTGAATCGGCAATACATATTTTTACGCTTATCTGTGACAATATTGAGTTCAATTTTTTTTTTTTTTTTTTTTTTTTCATTTTGTTCCTTTTATTTTTGATTCGTTTGTATATTTATTTTCTCATATAGCATTTTGTCAATGCGATCACTTCGGATTTTGTCTGTTTATCGCGAGATACGATTCATTTTTCTCTCTTTCTTTCTTTCTTCTTTGCATTTCATTCAGTTCCTTTGAAATGAACTATTCTAATTTTAACTATAAATGTATATCTTATGTGCGTTTATTTCATTACTGCGAAAGTCGCATTCGTCTGTATTATTGATCCTGTCGAATTAGTTGTCGTTTATCGACACATATACATAAATTTTAGTGTGTTTTTTTCTCTTATCCGATGTGTACCTAATGTACAAATAAGCAACTATTGTCAAAAGCAAATATATTACAACAATATGCCTATATTATTTAGTTTTCTAGAGCGAATTCGAACATATTCGGCACATAAAGTTCAAATATGCGGACTTGAAAAATAAAACCGGCTCAATAATTGTGTTGAAGCAACAAACCAGCAATAAAAATGAAAGACAAAGAATTTATTATTCTCTCTCTTTCTCTTTCTCTTTCTCTTTCTCTTTCTCTTTCTCTCTCTCTCTCTCTCTCTCTCTCTCTCTCTCTCTCTCTCTCTCTCTCTCTCTCTCTCTTTCTTTCTCTCTCTTTCTCTCTCTCTCTCTGTCACTCTAATGTGTGCATGCGAACCACGCATTTTTTCTTCTTTCTTCTTTTAATGTCGCTCCTTTGTCGTCTCATTCTTTTTTTCTATGCTTAATATTTCTCGCTGAATCGAGAAATATGCTGATATGTGAGTGTTTGTCAATGTCTTCTCAAATGCTTCATATATTGATTTTTGTATGTGCATAATATTGAAATTAATCACGGATTTTGACGATAATTCTTTCTTTTTGTTCGGTTATTCTCTAGTTTGCTGATGGCTTTTGATTCTTCTAATTTTAATTTTATTCAGATAGTAATGTATCTCTCTTACGTGGTTAAAATCTCTTTTGTTTCACACACAATCAACAGCTAGAACTAGTTAAGATATATGCTGATCGACTGAAATTTTTGTGAATGAAATTCAAATTTTGAATAAAAAAAAAGGAAAAGAAATACAACACCACGTCCATTGAGTTTAACATATAGATAAATTGTGCTAGAATGACAAAATACAACAAATTAAAAAGAAAACTTGATTGAATAGACAACAGATGAAGAAGAGCGAGAAAGAGAGAAATAGAATATATCATAATAATCGTAATAATAATAATAATCATAATGAACAGACGTTGAATTGAAGAGAGAACTAGGGAGTAAAACTGCGACGAACTAACAACAAATCCAACATATTTCAATGTGCTAAACACACTATTCAGGTAACTAAGTAACCAACCCATATTGATTGACGAGCCGCACCTATATTTTATTCATATATACACACACTTTTTTTTTGGTTTGGTTTGTCTTGCTTCATTTTTTTCTCTTGTTACATTCATTTCCTTCATATTATCTTTCTGTTTCGCTCTCAACAAGATTATTATACTTCCTTCAGCTATCACACACTAAATGATCATATACATTCATTTTAGACGATCTGTATGATCGGTTATATTTATTTATTAATTAGTAAACATTACACTTTCTGTGATTTGTGCTTCATGATCGTGTTTCATTATTTTTTTAGAGAGACATGCATTATAGGCTTTCTAAAATTTACTTTATTTTATTGTATTGAATCATAAAGCGATACATTTATGTAAGAGTGAATATATGATATGATGCGCAAGATAAATAATTGTTGATTTTCTCTCTCTCTCTCTCTCTCTCTCTCTCTCTCTCTCTCCATCTATCTTATTGGTTTTCTTGAACAATTGAATAATTTTGATCATTTTTGCCACGATTTTGGTGTGTATGATTTAGCAAGACTAAATTTTAATATCTCTTCTGGGCACTTTTGTACTGAATAAAATGATTAAAAAAATTGTAGCCAAATTCGGAACAAATAATATGTATATTCACTTGGATAATTAGAAATAATTTTTATGAATGTAAAAAACTGCAATAATTAATTTGAATTGAAATCATTACCCTCGTTTCTATCATATTGATATATTCCAACAACTGTGAATAAATCTAATTTAAAAATTGAATCTGAATATTTTTACTGATTATATTAGCGCATCTAGTTAAATATATTTTCGATAATTTGTTGGTATGCGTAATATTTGATTTTTGTTTTGTGTTGTAAGATTTTTTGTTAATATTCCGTATTGTCTTCATTTGTTTTTCATCGTTCATTCGATTTCATACGAAAGGCATATTTTAATTTATTGAAACGACAACGATTATAATGCATCTCAATCGTTTCATTTTCAACCAACGTATAATGAAAATACAAACCAAATGCAATAAGGAGGAATTTCATTTATTCTTGTTTGTTACACATCAAATACTGCCACACGTAAGAATACAATGAAAATCGAAAAGAAATAAATATTTTACACTTATTTTTACATGTTGTAGTTGTTGTTGTTGTCGTCGCTGGTACGATGTTGCTGTTGATGGTAATGTTGTTTTTTATTATTTACCTAGTTCTTGTTAGGACTCTACAGTGCCATCAGCAAAAGCAAAGGCAACGTAAGTGTGGAAATTACGAAAACGAAGACGCGCGCAAGTGAATAACCATTGAATCATTGTGAAAAAGAAAAAAAAAAAAAAGAATATTTTTGGATAGGATCACAGGACAAGGACAAACATACTGTTGCGGTATTTAAGATAAAAAGGGAAGTGAAAACAATGTGAATGAAATAAAGTACTCAGCTAAAATAACAACAAAAGTAACACCAAAAGAAACATTGGAATGACGTTGAATGGAATCAACAAATCCGATGAAGAAGAATGAAAAAAAAATAAAATAAAAAGATCCATCCATAAGAAGTGATCGCTCATCTTTTCTCCATTATAGCATTTATTACTTTTGAAAATTCATTAATACATATTTCTCCTCCATTTATTTAATTTTTATTTTTTTTCGTGGTATTGTTATTATTAATGATGTGTAAAATAAATTCTGATTTCTGTTGTTGGCGAGTATTCGAAGCGCAGGCCCATGTTGACAAGCGTACGTGTGTTGTGATTCTTTTAGGTCGGGTCGGATCGGATCGGATCTGTTCGTTTTATTTGTCTCATTGCTTGTTGTTTAAGAAATCGATGTGGTCGCTCTCTCTTGCTCTCTTACTCTTACTCTATCTCTTTTAATTTCTCTCGTTTACACTCATTTTATCAACGCTCTTGCTTATTTTATCTTTCGGTCTCTGTGTACATTCTTACTTTACTCTTTATAAGACTCATAAGCATTTGTATTCGCTTTTGGAGTGAAATTAAATTTGTTTTTAGCATTTTCTGGCTCCCTTTGCTTCTTATTTTTTAAAATATTTCAGTGCGTAGGTGGCTGCTATATAAATTAATCCATGATATAAAAATGAATATATAAAAGAGGTTAAACAAGCACGAACTTGAGCTTGTAAGTATAGTCAATCTGAATAAAATGATACACAAACACACAAACACACACATGCTGATTAAGAACATTGGATACCATCATATTATTGGATAGATACACATCATATTATAACACAAATACCATACATTCAATGTAACAAAAGTAATAAAATTAAGGGAAGTGTAAATCGGACGGCATCACGTATTCATACGGTGATGATTGTGTGTCCCTAACATCGACATTCATTCGAAAGGCTTATTTTAAATAATCAATAACAATTATCTCTTTTGTATACACTATTCCAAGTAATTTTATTAAAATGGTCAATACATCTTGAATTGTTTTTTTGCTCACTTTAACAACTAATGTCTTTTTTTGTTTCTCTTTTTCACATATATGAAATGCTCGAAACTAATCCAAGTTCTCACTTCAAGTTTAAAGAAAACAAAAACAGTAACAAAAAAATATCGAAATGAAATTATTCATTTTAGGAATGTCGTTTAATCGATTATCACGTTCATCGAGAAAAGAGATAAATTCAATGCCAAAAAAACCGATATCGATATGGCATCCGAATCAAACATAAAACGAACGAACGAAAGACTGTATGAAGTGAGACGAAGACAGTTTAAGAATGTGTTTGAAGAAATAAGAAGAAAATGAAATAAAATGAGAAGAGACAAAAAAGATTCGAAATCGTTTATAACTTAAACTAGTTGGCATACAAATGATAAATGCTATAGTGTTCATATTGAAATGTGCTCCCCTTGATTTTTTTCTTCTTTTCTTTGATTAAAAAGTGTATTAGTTCGACACTTTTATTTGTATATTATCGATGCGTCTAAACACACAAATGCATTCATATTCGACGACTTTTTCCCTTTTCTCTTTTTCTAATAATTGTGTGTGAATTTGTTTGTTTTCACTGTTGTTGTACGTAATCGTTTTCTTTCGTTTTGTTTCTCTTTCTCTCTCTCTCTCTTATCTCTCTCTCCATCTCTCTGTATGTGTGTGTGTGTATGTGTGTGTGTGTGTTTCTGGTTTGCCTCTGTTCGTTCACTTGGAAAGCTTGAACTGAGCTAATTGCAAATACATGCCTGTTAAAAAAAAAAATATTGAGCAATGTAAATAAGACGACAAGAAGTGGAGGATAAATTTAAGAACAATGTACTTAAAAATCAGCCGTATGCATACTTGTTGCGTATAATTGTTTGTTCGTGTCTACACATGTAACATGTGTGTATCAAAATGTGCTAATTCGATCTAATTTGTAAAGCAAGCAGAACTGTAACCATTCTTTCATAAGCATTTGCCGAGTTGCGAAGACACTTGAAATGATTTAAATGAAAAATGTAAATAGTAAGATAACTGTTGACTATTTGAAACTATCGCATTGGAAATTAACCACGTTTTTATTAAATGAGTATATGACGTTTATATATATATATATATATAAATATATATTTCTGTGTTTTTTCTTTCTGCCTGAAGCAGATCTCTTTTTTCCTTCAGACTTAAATTGGAAGCGGATTTGGTAATCCAAACATTAAAATTCTTTCAAATATTTTGACCGTAAAATATGACAAATAATGATGCCAATCAAATATTTACACATATAAACGGATATATAATATGTCATTTCAACAATAAGAGTTGCTGAAATGAATAAAGAAATTACGATTTGATGAATAAAAAAAAAAGTTTCGAGCATACATTCCATAATGAATTTCTTCGCAAAATATGTTAAAATCAAGTATTCACGTCATTTATTATGGATTCTAATATTATTAAAAAAAAAAAATTGGATCACATGGTATTAATTGAGGTGAACTGGAGCGTAAACGCCATTGGCCATCGATGGCTATACTTCTATGTGCATATGGTTCTTAAATTTCTTCGATAAAAACAAACTCGTTTTTATGATCATTGTAAACATTTACTGCATTATTTTCCAAATAAAAAAAAAACAAACATTTTTATTCATAATATTACACTGTACATCAAATTCCAACTATTCTGATAAGTCTGGGATGTCTCCTATTGAACCGTAAACAAGACATAAAGTTGCTTTCAAATAGAAGAAATCCTGGAATTCTGAACATTTCGTTTAAAATTGGTAATTTCTTTGAAAAAAACGTACTCAAAATAATGAAAAAAAACACAAGATATAGTTTTGAAAGATATAGTTTTGAAATTCTGTACACTATATTTTTGTACCAAAAAAATTGCAACACGGCAAAATTTCAATACAATATGAGTCTGCCTCCGTGCATTTATTCTGCAAATGTACAACTATTTTAGGATTAAAATACATAAAATTCAAAATTTAATTTCTCTCATGAATGAGCTACTTTGGTTCCGGACTATAGTCACACACATACATGTGTGTTTTGCCTAACTTTATGACTTGTTTACGGTTCAATAGAAGACATCCCACACTTATTTTTTCTATTGCACTGTTACTGAGCTAGTTATTCTAATGATCGGTCTTAATTTTGAATAAAAGACACAATTTATCCGATCAATTTTCCCGAATAACAATTGACCATTGTATTTAACAAGAATTAAAAATTAATGTTCAACCAAATACATATTTTCACCTAAATGTTTTGCCATTCTAAACATGTCATATGATGATTAGCATATGTATTAGACGACAAGAGAAAAAAAAAATATTCGATATCACAACAATCATTTCAGAGTTGAAATAATAATTCATCGACTGAAATTTTATTGCGACACTATAAATGTGCCTTGTTCTTGGTTACACAATTAGGAAGAATAACAGCCTTAAAGAAGAAGAACATATAATCAATTGCTCACTATTGATAATAAACAATTTGATTATGATCATGTACATTTAGTTGTACTGCGTTTCTATGCATACTGAATCGTATGACAATAAATAGTATTTTAACTATTCCTTATTAACAGACAAACAAAAGATGTGTGAGTATAAAAGAGAGAGAGAGGGGCGAGAAAGAGGGATAGAGAAAAATGTGTTTGTGAGTGTATGAACAAGATAACACAAGTCACACAAAAATATTAAGTGCATTATACATATTGTTATTGATATCGATATCGTTATTATTGCCGGAAGGTAAAAGGGAAAAAAGTCGAAAAAGTTGGGGCTGCATTCGTGTGCATTGCATGGATTTTATCTCATCAGTCAGATCAGACTTTTGGAAATGGTTTACATACGTTTTATCCGTTTTGTTGTTGTTATATAGTTGTTTTTTTTTTTTTTTCTTCTTTTCTTCTCATTTTTTTTATCGCTGCTCTTGGCATTATTTGTATTTTCAGCAATGTTCAGTCGTTTTTGACCGACCAATAGGTAAAGGCGGTCATCAGCTTCCAAATTATGATTAAGTTTATGACATGGTGGACGAACACAATGAATCGTGTGCTGCACATATTTCGGCAAATTATCAAACTCGGAAATACTTACATTCGATTAGGTGATTTTATGCATGCTGCGCGTGTGGCGATGAACATAATATATCGCATAAAATTGTGTTCGTCTCTCTCTATGAATTCCATTAGCAAAATTGGCAGACGACAATCAAATTACGTAATGTAAGCAATTAAGTTTATTTATCTGTGTATCATCATCATGAAAAATATGTGTTCAAATGATGGTGTCTTGTGGCCAAATTATAATCGATTGGCTCCCTATTTGTTACTAGGTTTCATTTCTCTTCTTTTTATTTTATCAAGAAACAAAAAATCAGATCTTTACATTTGCATGAGTGAATGAAGAATACGTTTGTCGATTTATAATTATTGAAGTTATTTTGTGTACCTTTATCGATCATCATATTTATACAATTATTTTCATCGATCTATAATAAACCGGTATAACCTATTGCCGTAATTTCTTAAATTTATCGTTTTATTTTAATGATGAATAATATTAAACACATATCATTCAACTATCTCATTGCATTAAGTCAATAAAATGATAACAATCCTGACAGTAAATCATATTTTGAATACAATTATTACGAAAAAAATTTAAAGTTTTTAATGAAAGCACGTCTGATGAGCAGTTGTTGGTCGCACATTCAATATGCTGTGAAATATGCCTGAATGAGAAGCAAAATTTTTTGACAGTGCAATAGAAAGGCACGTAATACGTCGCCATGAGAAGACCATCACACAAAATCAATGTCAGACCATATGAAAAAAAGAAAGAAAACAACGAAATAGTAAAATATATAAACGCTTGCAATAACCAAGGGCAATATTGCATTATTGTGTATGTTTGTGCTTATATATGTGCGTGTGATGCCATCGACTTGTGACTGTTAAATGGACTATCCGAAATGCTCCGTGCTTCAAAGATTTTAACACACCACTTCGGAACGAGATAAAAAAAAAAAGTGATGTGAAAAGAGCAAGAAATAGAATTGATTGTAAATATAAATACCGAGCAAAAAAAAAGATCGAACGAATCCAAAGTAATCTTATCACTTCAGACTATCTATTTTTACTCTTTGCTTTCTTGTCGTCATTTTTCTTCTTTTTATTATTCTTGTTGTTATTATTACTATTGGTTTTCGCGTTGTTAATATTTTCGTTGCAACGCATACACTTTGGGATCGATACTTATCTTGGTAAATACAGCTTTATACACGCACAATATTTCTATTGAATCGTAACAAATCTACAAAAAAAAATATTCAGACATTCTCATTCAGAATGACAAAAAGCCAAATAAAAGTATTAAAATCGGTGAAGAAAATGAAGTTTTTTTTTTGAAAATCAACTAAAATCATTTCTAAGATTCATAGTTGGTTTGAAACCATTATGCTGTCTCAACATCTCCAAAACTGTTCATATCAATTGTTGATGTAGAATTCACTTTGAATTATTCAATGTTTTGCACGTAATTTGCAATATGTTTTGTTCTAAATTCTATTTTCTTTGACATTTTTGAATTGCAGTTTATCTTTTATTTTCAAATTTTACACTAATTCATTCAATAATATTGTTGAGTGTTAGCAGGTAAATATCTCCAGCGACAATAAGATATATATTTTTACACGTCAGTACATTATTGACGTAGATTTTTTGTCCTTATTTGCTCCGAAAATACATTAAATCAAAATTTTTAAAATGAATTTTTGAATAATAAATGGTTTTAAATGCACTCATTATAATTTATAGAAAATATATTAGCACTACTATTAATAACAATGCATGAATTGAGAAATTCAAAGACCATGTGGACAATCCAAGCCATACTGGATAAATACCAACAATATTGGCGGTAAAGTTTCGAAATGAATCATTTGTGTGGGGTAAATTTCGGCATTTCAATATCACAAATACAAACAAATAATAAAATTGTTAACTTTTATGTAAAACAAACAAAAAATCCATCTATAAAAACTTGTTGACGTGTTTTTTTTTTTTTTTATTTAAATTTGATTGTGTTTATTTGGTTTGTATGATAATTTGAATAATTTTGATTGGCTATCTGATTAATACGTGTCGCTATGAGTTGTTTAAAGCGTGAAAAAACGCATATTAATAATATTAAATATTATTTCTGAAGAAAAAATGTAAATGTGTTTTTTTTTTTTTGCCTTTTAACTGGCATTTTCAAATATTTTTTTCTTCGTTTGACATTTTTACGGAGGAAATTTTTTTTTCGAAAAAATTTTATCTTATTAAAATGATATTGATTGAAAAGTGTCATTTGCAATTTCTGCCTCTTTCTCTTTTTCTACGCATTTAACATGCAACAGTAATATGTTAATATCACAAAATGATAAAATCACATTCCTTTTTTCTCATATAGTTTCAAACTTAAGTTGGTGTGTCATATTGAACTGAAATTTATTTGTTTTGCTTTTTTTCATCTTTTTCACCTTTTTTCTCTATCATTTCCTGCGTTTGGTATTGCACATTTTTTTCCTATTTCTATGTGCATGTGTGTGCGTACCTATTTATTAAAACGCATATGTTGCGATCTATAGTTTTAAAATGGTCTAGGGTTCTATTTTGGATGTTCAGCAAGCACATCCCAAACAAAAAACTTAAAGATTAGATATTGGTAAATTCTACCTGAACTTATGCGTTGTCTACTGTTTTTTTTTTGTTTCTCTTCTTCTTCGTCAATACTTTATGCTTCAAAGAGAAAAAGGAATTGTGAACAACACATTGTTGGTATCTATTGTTTGAAAACGGAAAAAAATCCGTCAATTTTTAGTGTTTGCGCACTCTGAGGTTAAGCAGAATTCGTTATTATTAGAACTGTTTTTGTTTAGTTGGCTCTTTTGTTTTTCTTCTCTTCTCTTCTTTTCATTTCATTTTCTTCATTTCATCTCACAAATTTATCTATGTATGCACTTGGGTGTAAACAATTTTCTATAATTCGGTCTATTTTATATTCTCACAATTTTCACCCTTTTACTAGTATAATGAAAATATTTTGGATTTTTTTTTTTGTTGGTATTTTTAATTCTTTTTTGCTCTCATATTTTCGTAAGTAACTTTTATTTCATACTCTCGGTTCAAATCAATTTTTGAACGAAATTAATTTGGTACAGCCAAGGTTAAAACTCTATATTTGTAATCATCAATTTATGGGAGAGATCATTATTATTTCGAAAAGAGAAAATTAGATGGTTTTACATGGAATTTAATTGAAATTCAAGGAAATGATTGATAATTTTTTTTATTCAAACGAATACACTAACAACACTTGGTTTAAAGGTAGCATCAAATCAAATTAAGAAGTATACATTTTTACATAGAATTTTCTTTGCGTTTATTTGCTTGAGATATCATCACACAATTTGCATCGAATAAACAATCTTGACATTCTCCTTTTTTCATTTTCAATTAAATTTCATTCTAAAACATCTGACTCGCCTACAATTTTTAAGTGTGAAATTTTAAACGAAAAAAAAAAGACAAATTGTTCGTTGGTAACAGAAAAAATAAATTAGAACGAAAAAAAAAATGCATGAAAAAGAATCAAATCCGAATAAAAAAAACCTTTAAAAATTGAATGAGTGAATGGGTGAATGTGTGAGTTAGTGAACAAAAAGATTTCAAACGAATTGAATATCAAAATATTCTTTGCCTTTCGCTGTACAATTAAAGTGTTTCAACGTAATGGTGGTACAATATGAATATGTATATGTGTAGAAAGACGAGCGCTTTGTGTATTTTAATCGCATACGAGCATAACGATCGGATTATTTGGAATTTATAATAAAGAGGAATTAATTCGCATTGCTTGTTGGGATGCAAGAAGACTTCGAGAAGAAGATATTTGCATACCAAGGAAATACTCAGACACTCCCATGCAATGCTCTTTGAACAATAAAAAATATTGTCAATCGCAACTAAAACTGCTTGATCTCACATCCAGGCCAATGTTCATTTTATGAAAAAGAAACAAAACGAAGAAAAAAACTCACAAATGAATCAGTTTGATCTGGTAATGGTCTTTCGTCTTTCTCTCTCACTCTCTCTTTCTCTGAATTTTGTCTTGTCGATTTCAAGCAAAGAAAAAAAAAAATGTTTCTGGGCAATTCTCTCCATATGCATTTCACAATGCATTATCGATTTATCACCAATTTATGGTTTTGGTCAAAACGAATTGTCTGCTAAATGACACAGCATAAATGATGTTCTAAAATTGTTTCAATGAATGGTTTTCATTTTTGTGTTTGGTACAGTGAATTGAAATCAGTATAAAGGAATCAAGGAATCTGTGTGTAAGGTATACGCATATTGGTAATTGAAAAAGACCAATTCGGCGTAAATGCGTCTGGGGCAATAACAAAAAATAATAATGTACAAAATGTACAAATAATTCTAAATTATGTCGAACGTTTCCGAGTCACATTTTTCAGTTTTGTTGTTGCACAAACATTAAATACCCGTAATTGTCGATGGAGAAGGAGCAGATTTCTCTGTTCCAAACACACATACACACATCACACACACACACACACACACACACACACACACACACACACACACACACACACACACATTTCGCACTTTTTCATTTCGTTTGATTTGTTCTGTTTTTTTTTTTTTATATTTCTGTTGTAGATTTTCTACATTCTATACGAATAGTCCACGCTTCGAGCGGAATAAGACAAAGCTTACGTTTTTAGTCTTGTGAGTAAGGTGTTATATGCATAATATGCATAAACTCTTCAATTCCATGTTTTCGCTCGTTGTAAGCGCAAACACAACAGCCTTTTCTCTGGCTTTCATTTACACTTTGAGCCGTTTAATAATCTCTGCGGTATGCCACAGTAAATGGAAGAATATTTCAATGGAATCTCAATATGCGTTTGTGTGTGTGTGCACGCAAATATGTGTAAGAGTTGCAATGTATTAGTTGAAATGTTGCTAACCTGTGAGATGTATGCGATGAATTTCTTCTCTTGAGTTTTGATGTGCATATTTAATGCCTTGTTGCTGTGTATAGTTTTATCTTATTTTCTTTTTTTTTTTTTTTTCTTTTACTGATTCTCATTTGTTTTTCATTCCTATTATCAATACATTGCAATAGGGAACGCATAATTAGTCTGTGCGCGAAATACAAATAACTGACATAAAACATGCCGAACGAAAAACCATGCGAACTCACAATTTCGCACGATGCATTTTTTATTGGTCTTCGATCTGTTGATTCGTTCACTCATCTTTTAGCCATTTTGGATAAAATATCTTCTTCCTCTGCCTTCAATTTACGCATTTTGAATATGTTTCAGTTGTGTTCAGTTTGACAGATAAAAAAAACCGTTTTTTTTTTCGATACATAATGATTAATAATAACAGCGTACAACTAAGAATAACGACAAAAAACGAAAAAAAAAATATATATATATAATATATGCAACAACACAACGAATATTGTTTATGATCTGTTTTCATGTATGCAGAGTATGTGCGCGCGATACACACTCTTGGACTGAAATGTTCAGGCGGACTCATTAACACATGCACATTTTTTCCCGTTGTTGTTGTTATTTTTTTTTTATTTGTAAGCGAAAAAGTACAAAAATCGACGAGTAATATTCAGTATATGATTTAGAAATGATTCCAACAACACGAACTGTCAATTCGATACAATACAGAACAGCAAGCAACTCGTTGCATCGCTTATTCGGACGCAAACAATTTAACAATCTTACAATTATACAATTTTTACACACAGCAGCGATATTGAAACTTTGCGCGGCATTGATGAGAGAGAACTTACAGAAAGTCACAGGATAAAAAGAGACTTTAAACGGCATAAAAACTCCATATCAACGAATTTTGCGCCAGGAGCGATTTCAAGATGAGAGTTACTTCAGCTCATAAGCCATGCTTCATGCACTTTTCTCGGCTTTGGTTTTTTTTGCTTTGTTTTGCTAATACTGTTGCTGTTGCTGTAAATGTTGGTGCTGCATTTGTTTTCATTTCTTTTCATTTCTTCATCCCAAAATCTTGACTGTTTGTGTTCACAAATTGCACCAAAGAAGAAGAAGAAGAATTGAAAATACAAAAAAAACAACGAAAAAAGAAATTCCAACAGATGTAACGCACAATACAGATCTGAATTTGATGCTTTTGTATGTATGTTAGACTTATGGCAAAATTCATTTTTACATTCAACCAATACATATGCAGTTACACTCAAATTGTGGCAATAGCGCAACATTCAAAAAAAAAAAATCACTAAGTACGATCAAACTATATGGCAACGAATCGATTGCTTTTGAACGGATACGAAGAGATCAAGGCAAAAACAAAAAATATAATATCTTGTTTGGTACAAAGTATTCGTTTCTTTGAACTCAAATAACGAAGACTGTATATCTTGACACAAGCAAACACACGCACACACACACACGAAATGAAAGAGAGATAGAGACACATACAGCACATTGCTAACAGATACGCATACAGTGTTTTAATGGATTATTGTTTGGTGTTATTTACTGCATTTTAGTATTATTTATTTTCATACGTGTTATTGATTTTCGCTCCGTATTTTACACGTATGCTTTGTCCTATGTCTTATATTTCTTGTGTGCCTCTGCGCTATGTGATTTATTTTTACTTTTATATCTTGCGAGCAGATCAGTTTTTTCGGTGCAATTCTCTCTCAATCTCTTTCACTTTTTTTGTGCGTGTCTGTGTGTGGTTAATTCCTTTTGTCGCCTAATGCATGTACACCGATGCCTCAATATGTTCGATACATGTGCGAATATGTGTGTTTGTAATTGTGCATCAAAGGTTCCTGTTTCAATCATAATTGTCGCCTCAAAACAAATTTATAGAAATGATAATTTCCAAACACTATCTGATCTGTAAATATGTGATGTTTTTCTTGCAGTTTATATTTTGTGTTGCTATTGACCGAGTTCATTTTTATGATGGATTGAAGCACAATAATGGCAGATATGGTTCAAGAAACTGCACATAATTTATCACGCCCGTTTCATATACATCCGAATGTAATGTGTGCATTTAATTGCCAATTTTAAAGTAATTTACTATCCTTGATGCGTCTGTTAATAGCCGAAAAGGCACGATTGAGTGTGCAATATGTCATGTGTACGTGTATAATAATGCTTAAATGACTTGAACAGCTCTGTTACATCAATAATTGATCAACAATATCCAACTAATTGGAAGAGAGAAAATTCGCATGTCCCTATGTTACAAACATTCATTTTCATCAACTAACCGAATGAAACCGTAAATAATAAATGATGGAAAAAATGCAAAGAGATATAAAAAAAAAGAAGAAAACACAAGATCTAAATAAATATGAGCTGGTGTCGGATTTTGAAACTTTCGAACTTCTTGAAAAAATCAGCCATAGGTGGCGACATTTCTCCACTTATCGATTGTTTGTGTTTTACTTCAATTTTCTCTATTGTTTCATGATTCGAATTCTTACTAAGATCTTATATATATATATATATATATATAAAATATATAGATGATCATTTCTTACCTGTCTAATTTATACACTCGATTTCCAATAATAAGCGATACGATTTTTTTTATATCCGTTCTGTTTTGACTTTTTTTGTTATAGCCTGACTGATGATGTCCGTGATTCCAGCAAAAGAAAAACATTTGATGTAGCAAACGCGCTCGATGATCAAAATGAAGAATGTAAATGTGTGATGGGTGTATTGACTGAACCGAACAACATCAAACAAATTGCACTTTTTCAACGATTTTTGGCCTTTTGAAAAACTTTTTTTTGCTTGCTTTGTTTTTTTTTATTCTTTCACTCTATCTCTCTTTTTCTCTTTCAAATTTGAAACTAAAACAAAACCTTTTTATTTCCTTTTGTTTTCATCATTCTCAGGTTATTGGTCACTTTTTACTTTTGTTCAACTCATTCAACGTGTGTTTTTCTTTATTCAATCTCTCTTCCTCTCTCTTCCTCTCTCTCTCTCTCTCTCTCTCTCTCTCTCTCTCTCTCTCTCTCACGATAATTTTGTTGTTGTTGATGTTTTTTTTAAATTCTTTTTTTGTATTTTATTTGATATTTGGCACCACAATGCACCACGAATGAGCCAACATGTAGGATCAACACAACAAAATATCTAGATAACGAAAATTAATTTTAATTTGCACTTGCACAGACACAACACTATGTCATTTGTTCCACAGCACACACACGCACTCAATTGTTTCTGTTTTGTTTCCTTTTTTGTGTGTGTTATTTTTTTTCAAATTTTCTTTTCAAATATTATTTCGATTAACGTAGCTTTTTTTTTCTTTATTTTGTTTGTTTTCAATATCCATTTTTTTCTAGTAACTTTGTTTTTTAATCGTTGTTGATATTGTTGTTGTTGCCAAATCCCCAAAAAATATTATATTCCTTTTTATTAGTACTATTATTATTTGTGTTCGTTTCGTGAAAAAAAAAAGTTTTTTCTTCTCTCTTTCTCTCTCTTCTTTCCTTTTTTGATGTTGCTTCTGGCTTTTGTTTTCACTCTGCGTATGTTTTGGTTTTTTTGTTCCACGTATTTTGCTTACTTAGTTGCTTCTTGGATATCTTTTGTTTCGTCGGACAAAATTAAATAATCCTGAGCTTAGTTAGTGTTTCCTTCTTTCAGTGTGTGTGTTAGAACATGCTCTCTAAAAATGAACAAAAAAACGGAGTTTGTTTGAGTATGCAAAAACATTTTTGCATAAAAGCTATCGATCCTAGAATAATAAATGGCAGAGAGGAAGAAAGGGTATTAGCATTGAAGGATTAGCCAATTTATTTCATATGTTACGCTGTTTATTGTAATGATCATTTTGAGTGGAATATTGTTCGGTAAATATAACGTTGCACCGGCCGTAAGTCAATTATCAAATTGGGCATTTTCAAACTACATCATATTTGTCGGAGTATTTCTATAAAAATTTTAGTGGAATTTATTTCTATGCGGTTTTTTCTTTTTTTTAATTCAAATCTGATGTCTCGAAAATAAGTTTTAAGGTTAGGAAAATAAGTTATGTTACGATAAGACTGAGCATCCAAACCGATTGTTGTGTTTGTGTTAAAATGGTTAGTGGGACGCTCTTGAAATCCATTGCAACTGTAAATTTGAACGTGATTATTTCTAAGTTTGCAAAGTAATCCGCAGTTTTGAACACATTCAAATTCATTCGCGAATACAAAAGATCATTTTTATTTCATTAAGAAGTGTTTAATGAGAGTTTCTATCAACAGCGTTGAATGAGCATATTTACAAATAGTATCACATAACCGATCAATTTTATTTTATTCTTGAATGGAAATGAAACCGTTCTAGAAACCATTATTGTAACCCAGTAGTGTTTTTTTTTTTATTGAGGCACGTTGTTTTCATGCCACTATTCTAATCAGATTTGTCAATTTCAATGTGTATAAAGTTCCATCTCAAAATAAAGAAAACTAACAAAATGAAAAGAAAAAAAAAAACTTTTGACATTTGTTAAGTTAAAATCATCAGTCGAAGAAAGAACCATCAACATAAATTAAATTTAAACAACAGAAATTATAAAAATAAATCACGAACATGGGTAAAACAAGCAAATGCAGTGAATAAAAGATATATCACAATCATAATTATTTTGATGGTGTGTTGTAGGTACACGGAATTCATAAATTTACATAAATCCCATGCTTAATCGAAGATCAAAATAAAATTGATCACTGAAACGCTTTGCACACGCTTAGTATTCATATCAAGCTGTTTGTATTTAATGACACTGCACGATTGGTGTATTTTTTTGTTTTTGCTTTATTTCTTTTATACCGAATTGGCTGGTAAAGACCCAAATTTCCTTTTCTTTTGGTAATTTTGATTTAACTCTTTTATATTTATACTGACCAATGCTGTTGAACGACAACTTTTGCTTTGTTAAGGTATCAAACCAATATCAGTTTATCACAATTGTATGAGACTAGCTGTCAATTTTTTTTTTCCATAACACGTGGAAATTTTCCAATTGATTAAAATATAATTGACATTTGCCAAATTTGTTGTTTGCATTGATCCGCATTAGAACTTAAAACAAAATGGATTTTATTTGACTGTTGAATTTATTCAACTTTCAACACATGCGCATGTAACGACGAACAGCTCACAATGATTGGATCTTTTGCGTTTTTTTTTTTTCCTTTTTAACATCGTTTGTAATCCCTTTCTTCCTTTCGGCTTTTGATAAATAATACACTTTGCCAACACTTTTTAATTGATTATGTCGCACATCAAACGCTACATATATTGATTATTATTATTTCTTTCTCTTTTACAATACAGCATGCACAAAAATCCTACAGCGAAGAATTTCTACATATGCTACAGATCGATGGAAAAACAGTAAAGCTATAATTATAATAATTATTCGTTTCAACTGCATGTTTTGAACTTCTTCAAATATTTAGTTTTGCGTATTTAATTTCTTGTTTTTTTTTTCTCTCTCCATTTTTCAACTTCGATGTCTGAATTTCTTTTGTTTTTCCATTTTTTCATGTTAAACTAAACAGGATTTTGCACACAAGAAATATTCATTTGACCAAACCATTCCGATCAGTTTGAATATATAACGAATTTTTAACAATACAACTAAAAGCAAAGTAAAAGAAAACGATATGAACATGACGTCTACTATTCAGACGATTAACAGTTTTAATTTTAGTTTTCATGGAGCCAATTCAAGATTTTTGAGTGACTAACGTTATGATGAGACAAAAGGTAATATTAACAGAAAGAATTTTAAGGAATCAAAATTTGAAAATAAATGTTCTTCAACCGGTCGAGAAATTGGCACAACATGAATGATTGAATGAAAAAAAAAAAACATGAGAATTTCGATAACTGTTGAAATATATAGAATTCGAATTGATTTTAAATTATTACTTTTATTCTATTGTATATTCACTGATCTATACAATTCGCAATACACTCTATCAACAATTTATTGCTGTGCTGCCTATGCACAGTTGCTATGGTCTGTTCACTGATTCACTTTTAGCTGTCTACTCTATGTATATTTCGTTTTTTTGAAATTTCATTGTCTGATTAATGATTTTTTTTTTTCGAAAGAACACTATTTAATTGATGCGGAATGAAAACCAATCCCATAAAACTATTGTCAACTCAAATTAAAACGAACTGTTCAATTAGTATTATGACATTATAATAGTCGATCTGAATCAATGCAGATTTTATTTGGTTGTATTTTTTTAATGTTGTTTTTGTGTCTTTTTTTTGTTTTTTTTTTTTTTCAATTTAGAAATTCAAAAAAAGTATCTTGAAAATTCTACAAAAAAAATTCGTCAACTTCGTAAGTTTTTACATTAATTAATTTTTTTGCTAATTGTTTATTGTACAGGATTTGATATTTCTTTTGTTTTTTTATTTGTACGCGTTAAGCGGTCTATGTGTTATAAATGCGCTCTTACCGAGCGGTGACCGAAGACTGGAGTAAATGCGTCTATCGTAAGTGTGAAAAAAATGTGTTGTTGTTTTGTGTTTGTCTTCTTCTCTCTTTCATTTGAGGGAGACAGCATAAACACACTGCCAAACTGAGCGATGGGAGAAAGAGCACAACGACCGAAAGCGTGCGGCAGCGGCTCACTCATACACTCATCATTCTCACATTTCATGTATTTTGTCGTTGTGTGCGATGTGATACTTCTTCTCTTTTTTATTTCTTATTTTTATGTTTTGTTGGTTGTGTTGGTGCATTGCTACTATCATTCAGCGGCACACGTCATTCGTGTGGATGATTATTGCATATGTGTTTGTATCGGCATATGGTTAAAGGTATTTTTGTACATAAATGTGTATGCTTTTTCACTCATTTCATTCGCGCGCTCATTCGGCTCACAGAAATCCTTGTTATGTGTACAATCCTGTGAAAAAGCAACACATATCACACATAACCATTATTCGGGTAGGGGGATATGTTTTATAATGTACAATTTACCTATATGCAAGAGTGAAATTTTTTTGAATGTGTAATATTTTGTATATAGCTCGCAATTGTTCGGGTGAGTTAATGAAACGAAACATTCTCTGAATGAATTCTTCTTCGTTTTTGAAATTAATTTAAATGAGTAATTAAATTCAATCATTTGTACCAGATGTATTTGCAAATTTTATCAATTTAATAAAAAATTTAAAATTTAATCAAATATTTTGTTTATATTCAGAGTAAAAATATTGGATGACATTTTACATTAAAATAAAAGTACGAAAATTGAAACAATTGCGATTTTTTTTTTTAATTTTAATTATTCAGAATAAAGTTTGATTTAAAAAAAAAAAAAAAAAAAAAAAATGAAGCAAATAAGAGAAATAAAAATGAAAGCTAATTACATTAAGGAAGATTGTTGTTAAAGTAAAATCTTTCTATATTCATGTTATTCATTCACATTTATGTCTCGTTATTTGCGCTTAAAATATCTCAAACAATATAGCCATCTCTGTTACACGGTAATTTTCATTTGGTTTCGCGATTTAAATGAGGCAAATAAAATGCACGAAAACGAAGTCGACAATAACGACAACTACAACAAAAACGTACAACGAGAGATGTGCTGTGTTGATGACGAGAGGGAAACAATTTAACAACAACAACAATCAGAGTTGGACAACATCGCGTGAGTGATCACAGCGATGCCGCATATAGGTTCAATGAATTGGGTTAGTGTTCGGTCCAACTCTTCCGCAGAAAAATGTTTGCGCTGGTTTGCTTTGGTTTGTCGACCAATATTTTGCTGCTGCTTGTCAGTACTTAACTCTCTCTTGTTGTCCCAATGCGAATCATGTGACCAAGCCCACCATATATGCGATCAACAACTTGAACATTTATTTTTTCAAATAAATTGACTGAATTCTAAATAATAATTAATTATTAATTATTTTAAAAGATTATTGAAAATTGTATCAAAATTTTTTCGTAAAATATTGAAAAAATGAAAAAAATTCATCATCATATAGGTTCAGCTAACTATGAGTGGAGCTGACGAACAATGTTCACATTTTCAAAACCATGTGAATATTTTCTATGTATGTGTGTCATATCTTATGCCGGGCCGTTCATTTTTAGTTCTAGCATACAACGAACATGTGGAAAATTTCATTGGTTGTAGTCAGTAGCACGGTGCCTTCGCTAATGCAAAAGCAGTGAGAACCTACCGCTGTGTATTGCTCTTGTTGTAGTTTGTTTGTTTGTTTCTCGTGCTCAAGTCTCTCCATTTATTATCAATTCAATTGGATGAAATGAAAGAGGTATGATATATATATATATATATATGTATGCATGCTGAATGACTCGGGTTGGATGAATATGTTTGTTTCTCGCCTTTGCTCATGTTCTCATTACAAGGCAGCATACACTTTTAATTACATCATTTAATGTGGTTCAGTCATGCCATCTCTATTTATATTACACTATTCCGTATATTAAACAATGTAGATTGGGTGGGTTTCACATCTATTGTTTCCCTTTTTCGCTCTTCAAACCATCTCTTTGCATTTGTGCGAAAAAAATGATATAATTTCGCGGTGTGTTTGTTTGGGAATTTAAATCTTTAAAATCACAATTTTTTGTTTGTTTTTGCTAGCCTTTTTTGCAAGGCAATTATAAAACAAATGAGTCATGATTTCAATTGATTAATAATACGTTGAAAAATTTTAATTGCTATTTTGATAATCATTTTTTGATGAAATCGTAAACAATTATAAGGCGATTATTGCTTTATGATTGGAGTATTTTTTAAGCGAATTTCAACATTCCTCCGTAAAAAAATATTACGAGATGATAATTTCAAGTTTTATACATCGATGGAGTTAATAGTTTTTGCAATAATTTTCGTTATACTTGAATTGCATTAAACTTAAATAGTAATGAACATTATTTACTTCACTAGAGAATATAATGAAAAAGTGTACTTTTATATGATTTTTTTTTTAAATTCTATTAGCATGTCTAAAATGATGAATTTTCATCAATTTTCTCAACTATGAATCTTCGAAGAAATTTTAGAATTAAGATAAACTCCGATTGCTTCGATTGGGACACATCTTTAAAAATCATATGCCGTGTCAATACTCACATTTTATGAAGCATCCATCGGTTAATGGATATTATCTGCTTTTTCCCAAAAAATGTCTTTTTCGTTTTGGGTAATTAACTAAATAAATGTTACGGAATGATAAAATGTGTTCAGTTGATATGACAATCAAATATGCTGCTCATTTTCTCCAATATGAATAAGCATAGAAATGCTCTAAATTGATTGGATTGTGACTCTTAGTCTTTTTTGCAATATCGAATATTTTTCGAAAGCAATAGCAATTGCAATATGCAAATTGCTTGTTGCTTTCGATTGATAATTTTTAATTATTTTCCAAATGTTCTAATTTAGAACTTCTAATTCAAATTGGTTTAATTGAAAATGTTTTCATTCTATCCAATTATAAAAATTCTTTAAAATCTCGTATTCAATGTAGCTTTTTTTTTTAAATAGATCTGAATATTGTTAAATTTTGCCAAATAAAATATCAAACTATGGTTTTCTGATTAATAATTTTACATTATAGCAAAAGTAAATTAGTTGTATTATTCTCATATGGAAACGGTAACTAAATAATAAGATTTCTTTCACTTTTGAATTGGAATGAATTCTCTCATTTCTTTCAATTTTTCAAAATGAAATCCTATTTCATTCAAACGCATTGGAAAGCGTTCGAATGTATATAGTATTTCAAACAATAAGTGAATATCCAATTGGAATAGTAAATACTTCTACGTACGGCTATGTTAACGTAATTGCAACGCAATCTATCTTCGTTTTCAAACACTAAACGAATGTCTTCAAAAGCAACGAAAAAATTATATTTATAAAATTAAAAATGTCAAAATAAATTAGAATCATTGTTGAATATTGTACTAAAGATCACAAGCATATGGGATACATATGTCCAACAATACAATTTGCTTAGTAATTTTAATATGTTATTGAATTTTAATAAAATATGAAAATTTTACAAAATTATATTAAATGATCAGAGAAAGAGAAAAGAGAGATGGAGAAAGGAGTAAAGCGGGAAATAAATGGATAGAGAGGGAGAGAGAGAGAGAGAGAGTATGTGTGTGAGTGTGAGTGTGTGAGAAAGAAAATAGCAAAACTGTCTAATTCATGTGCATTTAAATGATACGATAAATGCTCTATGCATATTGTTCCGCATGAGAACATCCGCAATGATAATTTGTGTGCAATAATTTGTTGTTGTTGCTGTTTTTTTCTTCTCTTTTTGTTTTATATTATTGATTTGACGATGCAAATTATCAGCACTATTGCATATAAAAATAAAGATTCATTCAAAGTAAATTACAATAAGTTGCAAATTAAAATAAATGCAAAAACAGAAAACAAAATATTGCACAAAACCGTGCACAATAAAATGTCTTATCAATGAATATGAAATTAGTACGATCATACATTGTATGAGTGCAAGTTGCATGGAAAATGTAAAGAAAATTAGTTTCGTATGCAGCTTATGCATATTTTCTCTCTTGTTAAACTAATAATTTACTGTAGGTATTTGAAAAACTTAATGCATATTGTTTGTTATATTGCGGGAGACAATCTTCTTTGTTGGTTCATCATGTGCAACCGATTTCACATAAATTAAATAAATATTTCAACTTAGAGAAGAAAAAAACTACATTTTACCATGGTTTTGCTCTTGTATTTAGTCATTTGTTGTTGTTTTTGTTTTGTTTTTGTCGGTTCGGTGCCTATAAACAGATCGTTCAATGGCATTAATTGATAATTTAATGCAGTACTAATTTTATATCGTATTTATATCGTCTTTTTTTCTATAACTATTTTCAATATAAAATGATAGAGATCCTTTTTGGTTTCGGTTTCGGTTTCTATTAATATTACAAATATTAATTATTACATACATCACAGTGCATGTGAAATACACATTGTTAATTTATGAGCACTTTTTACGAAATCATTATCTTCATCAGCATCTGTTGATTATGTTTATAAAATTTTATTTCTACTAATTGTTATTACATTTTTGCACACAATTTACCACCGGCATATGGAATTTCGATGCAATTCATAGCTGTTGCTTGTCATTATTTCGGATTTATGTATTGAATGAGTCCCAAAGTAGTGAACCAAAAAAAAAATTGTATCATTTTTTTCTCTTCATTCATATTATTGATGTATGCTACCTTTATTGGATTTAACGAATAGACAGAGAAACCACAAAAAAGTGCACGCATCACGCAACTTTTTTTTTGTTATACCCTTATATATATATATATATATATATATATTATGTCGGACGTTCCGCTTCTTTATCATATGAACCTCTTTTTGGTTACCTTATTGTGTGTGCTGTGCTGTTGGTTTATTCTCTCCGTTTTTTATATCAATTTTATCATACTATTGCTACTACTATTTGGAAATGCGATAATTTTTTTTTATTGTACTCACCACGTGATGTTGTTTACACATAAACAAAGGTGAAATGAACAATTATTTTTAGGGAATTGCCTTTTAATGTGTTTTTTGTTGTTGTTAAAAATAACATGAATGATTTGTATTGTTGAGAGATTAAAAAAGATCAATAAAAAAATATTTAACCGAAATTATCTTATCTATAATCACCATCTTCGTTCAATTAATTTTTAATAATTTAAATTTTTTTTTGAATTCATATTTATGATTATGATTATGTTTATGATCAACACTTTTAATATATTTGATGCGTCTTTAAATTATGATTTAAAACCATATTGAATTCACAAAGGCGCAAAAAATCAAATTTAATTCAATAATTAATACATTTTCATTTATATCAAGAGTTTTAGAAATTAAGAACACCCTTTTCCACTTCATTAACAAGTTATTTTGATTAAGCTCGGAAACATGAACAATCGAACTGAAGAAAATCAAGACCAACCACTGATTTATAGGATATTATGCATAGTTCAAACCCAACGCAATAAATACTAATTAAATAGAATTAATTAATTAATTTATATTTTTTCACATACATTTAAAAGCTTATATACTTATCATGGTATTTATTGAAATGAAATGTTTGTGAATATATTACATTTATGGGTAATGAGCATGAAATGAGAAAGAATGTGAGGAAAAGAATATCTTGTAAACAACGAGTGAGCCTTGTAACTAATCTAATGTAATTTACATGTAACTGTAGTGGCGCTACTGTAAAAGTAAATACTCTAAGGCCCACTCGTTGCTTGTAAAAAAAATTATGCATGCCACGCATAGGACTAAGCTCTAATTCATATGCGCGTGCGAGAACTGAGAGTAAAAAAAAGGAAGACACGTGGAACATATAAAATAACTAATAGTTAAATGGTCATCATTAATTGTTAACCATTTGTGGTACGTCGTTTCAAAATGAATAATTCGCATATATAAATAAAAAAAAGATTATTACATGGACAATTTGTAAGCTAAATACATTTCTGTTGAATAAAAAGAGTATTCGCACTTTGTAGAACATCATTTAAATTCATAAAAAAAAGACTATTTTATTCAACAGTGTATAGTATATGAATAAGAAAATTAATCGATTTTTAATTTGTATTTTAATGTCCATTTCTAGGATTGTAATATACTAGTAAATTCAAAAAAGTTTTTTTCTACCTTCCCCCGTTTTCTTGATTTTCTGTAAAAAATAGATAGAAATGTAAGTATAATCTGATTGAATAGTGAAAGTACCGAAAACTCAATGAAATTAAATAATATGCATATGTTGAAAAATTGAACAATACAAATAAAGGAAACATAATCAATGATTCTGCCACAACCAAATGAGGTAATATACAATGGTTTGTATTCTAAATTCATTATGCAACAAAACATTTGTTATTGGAAAATAATTATTTTAAGGAAATGGCTCTTCAACATTGAAAAAGAGTTGGATATAAACAATAGTTTTTTTTTACAAGAATTCTAGTGTATTTAATGTTTAAAATATTTTTCTCTATAGAGCAAAACAAGTGTCTAGTCATTTTGTTTATAAAGAAAGAATAAAAATTGTACAATCAGGATTTATCCCAGGGGTAAAGCTACCAGTTTAAAAAGTTTACTTTTACATAATTTGAACATTTAAATTAAATGCAATACGAGTGCGTTCACATTGTACATCGAAAATTCTCGCAGCTTCGATGCAAATCGATAACGTTCAATAAAATTTAGATTTTAGCGTCGAACACGCTTGTTTCACGTCGAGCGTAAGTGTTACGCCAAAATATACATTGCAATGTATACTATGTTTAAACGTCACACTAACACTCGACGTAGAAGAAGTGTAAATTTTTGCTTTGGTAAAAGTTCTTTTTTCCTTGTGATATATCATTAGATTCAACATTGACAAATAATGAAAATATTTTCCATACTATTGACATATTGAGAATTGCAAAATGGGAAGTGTTTTTCAGCATTTTTTAATAAATATAATAGTTAATAGTATTTATCAATGCATTTCACAATTATTCCAGTTTCCGAGCATTCCAATTCTTCAAACATTAATTAAATATAATGTGGTTTTCCAAGCCAACATATTGTAATAATTTAAATGAAAGTGAAATCGTAAGTTTAATTAAATTTGATGTTGAAAATTTAGCGGCTGTGAACCCAAGAAAAAAAAGTGATCGATTACAGTTCAAGAAATGTGTTTGTGTACGTGGTATACATAGCTATTGCTGTCACTATCACTACGCTGATATAGTCCCTGCATATAACACATCTGTGTGTATTTGTGTATGTTTATCAAGAGTGACATTATTGTTGCATTTCACTAACTTTAATGCCTATTAAATAGCAAGCGCAGTAAAAGTAAATACTATTGAAAGGAGAGAAAGAAAAAAAAAATTGTTGAAAATTGAATCGAATCTCAACCCGCGCAAAATTCTATGGAAATCAAATACAATGGAGACAACAGCAACACCAACGAACGAACCGAACTAGAGAGAGAGAGCAAAATAGAAAATAAAATGCAAAGATACGTATGTGTTTGGTAAGACCCTTTTTTTATTTTCTAAATTTGCTTAGCAGTTTTTTATACAAATTTACGTGTTCTCCCTGCTCTTCATATGTATTTTCTTCTTCGTTTGCGCGTCGCTGTTTTCGATAAAATCAATACTATTATCAAATTACCATAGAGAGAAGCATCAATTTACTTTATATCATTCTATCTCTATTTACGAATCCCTCTCTATTCAGCATTGATCACACGTAACATGTAATTCTGCGAATGAAGAACACTTCTTTCTATCTCTCTCGTATTTTTTTTTTCTTTTTTCACTTTTTAAAACATTGTGTTCATTTGTTTGCTCTCGTTTTCTATTTTTTGTTTCTACATCCTATAAAAGAATGAAATACACACGCTATTTAATGTGATTTGATTGAGTTTTTCGCAATAATCTAAGGTATTTTCATTACAAAATACGAAATTTATTTTGTAAATGTGCATTTAATTTATTCACATTATTACTTCTTTTGATTTTTAAATATGTGTGTTGATTTATTTGACCATAACATTTCAGTAGCAACACAAAGTGAAATTCAATTTCAAAAAATTTATCTATAAATTCCATTTTCACAAGATATGTATTCAATTTCACTTATTGTAGAATCTTTTTTTTTTTAATTTGTCTAATGGGTTAAGGTCTACATACATTTTTTGGATGTTTGTTTTTCGTTGTTGTTATTGCTGCTTGAGTGTTTTATAAAATAAACGCGAATGGAAAATGGAGGAAAACCGCACAAAATTCAATATTCATCATATGAAATACGTATTATATCATGTTATAAGGTGAAACGAAACAACTAAAATCTACGCTCTATATGGCATAATATATATATATATCCCACAAAAGAATATTTTAAAATGAAAACTGAATATGGAATGAGTTTTAAAAAAGATGAAAATGAACAAAAAACAAAATGTAGCAAAATGTATTTCTATATATAAAAAATATATATATATATAAACTAAATTCAACAACAAATACATTGGCGGTAATTTTTCCATCAATTTAGTGCCAATTATTATTTTTCATATACATAGAAAAGATGCAAATGATGGAGCTTGTTGCCGTTGTTGAATTGCTTAGCTCACAAAGCAATATAGCAACGAAATATTTAATTTTAATTTCATTACAATTTATGTTCGTTACTTTATATTTTCTTTTTTTTTCTCTTTCTCTATCTCTCTCTCTCTCTCTCTCTCTTACTTCTCTTACTTCTCAAAGAATATAGACGGTATACATTCAATGCATTGCATTGCTTCGTATTCGCTTCATTTGACTTCATCGCTTTATACTGAGCAGTGTACACTTTGTTTGGTTTTCTTGGTAAAAGTCACTCTTTTTTATGTTCCATTTTATTTTTTAAGTGTATTTCTGTGTATAATCTAAATTGAATAAATAATGATGGATTTTCGATTCGTATGTGTTCATCAGTGTATGCGTTTTCTCATTCTCATATATGCGGGGTTGCCCATCATTACTTTGTGCATTCTGGAAAATATTTGCTATCTATTACTCTCACTCCTCACACTCCTTTCTATCTCCCTCTCACTTCCCCCTATCTTCATTTCATTCTCTATGAGTATGGCTTTTTGAGCTCATGTAAACGTAAATATGAACCTACGTTCGAAACTAGACCACCACATTAATTTTCCGAAAAATTGTGTATTGTTCATAGAAGCGCTTTTGCATTTCTTCTCTCCCCATTTGGGCTATTGAAGCAACAAAGGTGTTTGTGCTTTTTTTAATTTTTTTTTTTCTCTTCTTTTCCATATCACTTATATTATGTATGTGGTTCATTTTGTTTTTGGAATCAAATTCGTCTTGCGTTACCATATAGGCAAATATTTGCAAAAAATAAGAACAAGACGACAAAAAAGAAAAAAAAAAAGACAGAAAATAAAGTGATGTATGCCGTGGCTGAAATGTATATACATTTATACGTTAATAGCTAAACCAAGTTCAATGTGCTAGTATTAGTCTTACTATTGTTGCCACAATCATCCTACATGAATCAATATTATTCCGCATGCATAAATGTTTTTTCAGTGTATGTTGTTTGATGCGTCTCCTCTCTAGTTGTGCCGCGTTCTGTTGATTTTCTTTTCGTTTTCTTAAAAACAATGGCAGCATATTTATAGTAATCGAGAAATATTCACTCTCTTCACTAAGGCGAAGATAAAGATATATATATATATATATATATATCTTTATATATACATATATACATTGGGTCCTCGGAGAAACGACATCTCCTTTCATATATATGTGTCTAAATGCAGGAATAGTGTTGCAGACTTGTCTTTAGCCATCATCGATTCACTAAAATCGTAGAATCAGATCAGCAAAAAGATTCTTTCCTTACTTTTTGAATTGACGTCTGTATTGGATTCTCATCGCATTATACATGCCAAAGCACAATTTTTATAACGAACACTACCGTTTAATCGCTGTACGCTGTACACTGATATAGACAAGTAAAGCAAAAAAATCGGGAATCAAAAAGCAAAACAAACTCAAACGAAAATGTGAAATACTAAAAACAAAACAAAAAAAAAAAAACTAAATACGACAAAGAAACGAAACGACTGAAGGAGCAAACACAAAGAAGTTGCATACAGTCAACACCATTTGACAACAAAATATGGAAAATAAGTGAGGAATAAACCAAGAGAGACAACGGAAAATCGGTACAAAAAAAAAAATGGCATCGATGTGCCTAAATGCAAATACAAACTGCTATCGTCTTATTATTTATTTATTTATTTATTTATTTACTAAAAAAAGGAAGACGAAAGAAAATCTTGTATGGAAATAAAATGAATGGATAGATCCAATATGATGGTAAAGGAGAGGGGCCGATATCGTTTTATCGTTTGTGTAAAATTAAATGTGTGTATGGAATACTCAGTCATATGTTCAATGAAAGAATGAGAGAGAAACGTACAGTGCTAAGTGAAAAAAAAAATGATATTATTGTAACAATATCACAATCGAAATGAAAAAAGAGCTCGCCATTGCGTTCGGATCTACATTCGATTTGTTACAATGCGTCAATATTCCTTTTTCTGTCTTCAATTTTAATTTCTTTTCTTCTGTTTCGCTCTCTATCTCTCGACGAATTAACAGCGAACGATATTTTTTCACTCTCCTTATGTATGTATTATTGAAAATGCGTTGGTTTTGATTGTATAGATTGAATTATTATGGTGTTGAACAACAAAAAATGAATAGCGACTGATAACAAGAGATGAGACAACGGTGAAATGTTCAAAAGAAACTGATCAAAAAAGAAAACTCTTCTTTCGACAAACAATCAAACAAAAAAAAAAAAAATGTAGTATCTTCACACATATAACGCTCATCATATAATATTCCATGCAAAGTTGAATAGAAAAGCACATTTTTAAAGCTTCCAAATGAGGCGCAACAAACATTAAACATTGAATGAGGCTTAACATATTTTTATACATGCAAGTTTTTCATATTTATTTATTTATTTATTTATTTTTTTCAATTCTCAATAAAAACGAGTGAATGAATGAAAAATGTTCAAGATGATTAGAAAATATAACAGTCATCGGAAATATGAAGAACAGTGTGAAGTGTAGAGGGAAAAAATCGTTCAATAGAATAATTGTGTATGCGTATGTGTATTCTAGCTGAATATATTTTTCTTATCGTATGCAGAACAGCAACAACAGCATGGTGGTGGTAACTAGGGGAATTGATCGATTCGCTAAAAATCTTATTCACTTTAAGTGGATTCAAAATTGTATTGAATGAATATGAACCATTCGCAGAATATTCACATAATTTGTGAAAATTCGATTCAATATGGCGGCCCAATATTCGCATCTATTTGAATGACATTCAAGCCCCTTGGGTTGTAACAGCAATCATAGGGGTTGAAAATATTTTGGTTAAAGGGCGACAAGTTGGAAGAATAATAAAAAAGAAGAGAAATCGTTGCAAGATTCCGAAAAATAAAAAAAAAAACAGAATGGAAGTTTATGCACAAGGCTTGATTTTTCAAGCGTCTTATCCGCCCGCACCACAACTAATTTTTACGCGCATGAAATCCATAGCATATGCATATAACAACATATATGTGACATAACTAGATACATGTATTGACATTTTATTCTCCAAAATGTATTCTCTATATTTTTTTTCGATTTGTGTGAGTAAATTTCTTCATATTTTTATTTTAATTTATTTTTTATTTATTATTCGATTCTCGTAATTCAAAAGATGTCCTAATTATAATGCTCGTTTAAGAATAATTAATATCAGAGATAATATTATGCAAAAGAATAGATGGTTTTCGAAATTATATGTGTAAATGGTTCTGTTGCATTAACAGAAAAAAAGGGAATGACGACTGAAAAAATGGACTCCAAAAATGTTTTTAATTCGAGCCCGTCGTGTATGTTCCCATCAACTAATATATGAAATAAGAATGCACATAAATTCTTTTCCCGAAATGTTCTTTTTATCCATATTGCCATGAGGATGAGTGAAATCTTATGCGATAGTATGGGCACATGGTTTCAATGTGAAACAAAGAAGAAGAAGGTGGAAAAATACACACACACACACACACACACACACACACACACACACACACACACACACACACACACACCCACACATACTCATACGCGAAAAGTAAATGTCGACAATAGAAAAAAGAAACGGAAGCAGGAGAGTAAGAAGAAAGTCATAAGGGAAAAATATTGCGTATGTATATTTCTTTATTGTCTAATGTGTGGAATGAAAATTTGGTGGAAAATACGCACATCGTGCATTATAAATTGGATAGTCTATATATTATATATATATATATATATATATATTTTTGAAGCTTATAACAGGTACTAGCACTGTGTTTTTTCATTTATAACATCAACTAAGTTTGAGGAGAGAACGAATGAAAAATCTAGTAGAAACGCGGCAGCATCACAACTGCTAATCAACGTTGCCAAATATGAGGAAGATGTCGTCGACCAAACATCGAACAAACGAAAGCAAGAGAAAAGAAAAAAAAAACACACACTGAAAGCGAAATAAAAATGAAAAGAAAGAATAAAAATATAACAACAAATACTCCAAATCATATATAGTAAACGTAGAAAGTAACGAAAGAAAAACGAGAAAAGCAGCAGCAGAAAACGAATCTTATATGTATGCTGTCGATATAGTATGAGGGGAAAATTATAAATAAGGTGGAGAATTTCGATTATAAAAGCAACCGAGGCTCTTAAAACGGAGGAAGAAAAAAAAAATTGCAAATATACATAAAATAAATTACGAGAGGAGAGAAGAAGAAGAGAAAAAAATCGATCCCTAATTTTGTGTATTTTTATGAAAATGATTTCATATACACACTTGCAAACGCACACTAATTCAAACAACAAATACAAACGAACAATACGCGGTAAATCGAAACCGAATATGAGCATGAACGCATTATTGATAGAAATTGTGCACATATTATAGACGAATACGACTACAAAAACAAATACAAATAAACTCGGCAACGCCGAAAAAAATCATATATTCCCGCACGCTATATAATTTATTTATTTTTTTTACCTTTTTTGTTGCATTTTGCCGTTTTATAGCATTTTACAATTTGGATGGACTGAAAATATGTATGCGAATATATTATATGAAAGAGCTCCGAGGAAAAATGTTACACAGAAAAGTTCCGTGGAAAAATGTTATTATTCAATGTATTTGTTGTTGTATTTTGTATGTTGAATACACTGAATAATAATAACATTTTTCCACGGAACTTTTCTGTGTAACATTTTTCCTCGGAGCCTTTCATATATGTTAAAAAGATTTTTTTTATTGTCAGTTTTTTGTGCCATTTTTTTTTCTCTAATCCAATAACAAAGATTTTCCGTGATTATACCAAGATTTTTTGTTTTCTTTTTCCAATTCATATTCATTTGGCTCAAGAAAAATGGAATTATATAAAATGGTAATAGAAAATAATTGATTGAAATGATAATTAATATCTAGTGTGAAGACGTGAATTAGTATACTTATTCAACATTGTTTACATTAAAAGAAAAACTTTTTTTTCCGCGAAAATGAAAAAATTTCACCAATAATTTATTATTACCTTGTTTCATTCAAAGAGAAAAAACAAAAATTTTTGCAATAAAAGAATCACTTTCTGGGGATTGGTAACATTTTTAAATCGTACGAAATAAGACCATGACTGAAGTGAATTTTGTTAATTTTTCGGAATCCATTCAAGAAATTTCTTTGGTTTGTGCCAGTAATAAATGTTTCAAACAAATCATTCTTTCCAAAATGGGGCCTCCGAGGCGATATTTCTCGATTAAACTTGTGAAAAACCCTCCACTTTAATGCGTACGTATGTATCCATACATAGATATATGTTTTGCGCGCATACAATATTTGCTTTTCATATGTATGTTTTCTTTTTTTATTTTATATTTTTTTTTTTTTGCACCCAAAGAGTCGAGAAAGAAAGAAAAAGAATTCTGAAATGTAAATATGATTTTCTTTAACACATTCTGTATGCGCTCGTTATCGTGTGTACCGTAATATTGGAGGTGTATATGGGTGTGTTGTATATATATGTCTGTGTATTTTACTTATAGAACATAGCGTCGCGCATCATACACATTTTCAGCTTCTTCAGCATCTTTACATATTTTACGTTTTATATGAAAGTGTGGATTTTTTAACGCTATTTTTCTCATTTATCCGTTCTAAATCATGCATATATCCAATATTTATACATATGAGCACAAGAAATAATCAAATCGGATAAGAAGGAGAGAACAAGGAAAAGAGAGAGAGAGAGAGAGAGAGAGAGAGAGAGAGAGAAAAGAGAGAGAGAAAGAGTGTGGGATCGAAAAAAGCGGCAGAAGGAAAATGAAATAAGTCCAAATAAATATAGATTGAGATGGCATATATCACACGCCCTTAGCCTCAGCGAGATATATGTTCCGTTTTTTTCCTTCGAATTTAAAGCAAATGTAAAAAAAACAGAGAGCAAAACCGAAAATATGCTATTGCTGTGATATTTATATATAAGATTTCGATTTGATTCTTTGAATAGCAAATTGGTATCAAAAATTCGCGGCTAACTGCATACATGCAGCGAATTTCTATATTAACCTGGGCTGTTGAACGTTTTTCTGAAATTAGTTTTTATTCTCTAATTTTCACTAGTTGGTTCGTAAATTTTCAATCATGGTCAGAGCGTCATGATTAGCTAGCTATACGTGATATCGCTATATCCATATTATCGTACAATTTTTTCTTTTAAGAAAAATCGGTCATATTTCAACATGCATCCATATTTTCAGGTGAAATAAATTTGCTTATTGAAATATGATATTGAATCCATACACTGGTGGCTTTTCCAAGCTTTAAGATAACACCAAAACTTAACTCATTTGTAATAATATGATCAAATCACACAGTTTTTTTTTTTTTCAATTTTTATGTAAGCGAAATATGTGACCAGCATGTAGACATTATGAACAAAACTAAATTGATTCGTTTTTTAAAATTGCAACAAATTTTCGTTTTTCCATTAGAATCAATGGTTTTATACCGTTTTAGTTTTGTTTGACAATATGCATATTTTCATGAACAATTTTTTTTTCATTGGTGATAAATAACGACTTTTTCAATGATAGCATATTTTTTGATTGAATTTATATTCTTATTTTCCTTGCAATTGTTGCTGTTGCATCAATAAATGATAAAGGATGAAATGTAGATATATTTTAACTTAGAAATGAAATAACGAAAATCCTAATGTCATAATTCTTCGTATATAATTTGACTAAGCATTGAAAAAAAAAAAATGGAAAAAAATCAAAACCTGTATCAATGAAAATCTGCAATACAGGAAAATTGTTCCATCGCATAGGCGACAAGATTTCAGTTTCAAACACCTGTTTTAAGGATAGAAAATCAACATAAACCGAAAAGATTGAAAGAAAAAAAATAGACAAAACAAATGACGACGAAGAACATACACAACATTGTCTACCAAGAAAATCAATAAATCATAAGTTCTATGATTTTTTTTCGTTCGGAATTTTTTTTTCCCATTTTCTTTCTCTGTTCTTTTGGGAGAAAATTTCTTTTCTTCTATTGGTTTTACACGGTCATGTTGAGTTTTACTAAAATGGTTGACCATGTAGTACGTATGCGTATGATGAAAAATCATATCGATTTTTATCATTGTGTACAGATTATGTGCACTTATACTGTTAAAAAAGCACAACACTAAAGCAATTCAAGCTGAATGATGATTGGGAAATTATCATTTGATTGTAATATTCTCCATCTCTTCATTTCTATTTCTTGCGCTCTCTATTTATATCTATCGTTTTAATTTTTTTGCAGCAAGTATTTCTCTTAATTGTTATGAGTCTTTTGGTTTCATTCAAATATGCATATGTTAGAAATGAAAGATAAAGCTTTTTGGCCCAAAGAATTTACGTTGTAATGATAACAATAGACCTATAAATTCAGCTATTTTTGACGAGAGCATTTAAATTATTTTAAATTCTAATTTATTCATATAATATACAGTTTTACATAACAAAAATGACTTTTGATCGATTCGGGTTTCACAAAAAACACACACACACACACACACACACACACACACACACACACACACACACACACACACACACACACACACACACACACACACACACACACACACACAACATATATATATATATATATATATATATATATCCATTACCACGTTGTTACACACAATTGATTTTGTCAGCTGTGAATATTTACAATGAAAGTGCACGAATTGTATCGTAAAGAGAGATGGACACAGTGAAAAGGAAAGAAGGAGAGAGTGGAAAAAGGAGAAAGATAAAGAGTGAGAGAGAGAGTAGTCATACAGTGAGAATCATTGATCCTGTGCAAATATAGCATACAATATTTTTTCAATTTTTTGTACTCATAATAGGAATTGTTATTGGCGATGCGTTTGAGCATAGTTTGAAAAGCACACATACAAAAATGAGTGAGAGAGAAAAAAAAAGTGAACTAATAATGTCAAATTGAGGTAGAACTAAGTGGAACGATATTAATTCTTTTTGTTTGAACTTCTTATTGTCACTTGGTTTTAATTTTATATTAGTTTTAAATCCATTGCCTGCTAAACATGAGTTCATGTTCATGTATAAAATGTATATATCTACCGAAAAATCCAGCAAAAAATATAAAATGGTTTTGAGTGCTTCGAAAATATATGCACACGAAAATCCGTATAATTGTATTATTACTGGAAATGTGCTAAGAGTATGTGTAAATATCAATAGATTGAGAAAGAGAGTATGAATGGAAAAATGGGAGGAAAGTAGATAGATGTATCTAGAGTGCGCATCAAATTTATTTTCCGTTCGAATATTTTAGTTCTTATGCGTATTCCATTCAAAGTTATTTAAACTCAACACTCACTCTCGCCACTTATCGCTTTGCACATTTTTTTTCGTTTTTTTTACTCTTCTTTTTGTTGTTGTTGTTGTTGTTGTTGTTGATGTTGAATAGAATGCCGTTGTTGTCGTCGTCGTCATGAGTAAATGTTGTGCCAGTTTAATTTTGAATAGAGGAACATGTATGTGTATGCGTGAATAAATGTTTATTGAAGGGTTCGATTTTTCACTATTTTATTAATATATTCCCGAAATTCAATATTCATTGAATCAGAAATATCGCTACAAAAAAATTTATCGAAACAAAATCGATTATATGCACACGCACTAATAGTACATGGTGAAAGCAAATGAAAATGTGCGCCTAAATGGAATAGACCAAGCAATGGGAAAACTCATTAATGCATCGATGATAATCTTATTAGTTTTTTTTTTTTTTTTTTTTTTTTTCAATATAATTTCGGCGTTCGATCAATCCTTTCTCAATCTCCTTTTATTTTTTGTTCATGATTCAATATGGTATTCTTATTCAAATTTCGTTTGCAAATTAGAATAAGTGTGCATGATTGTCAGTGTTGTACGGCTCTGATTGTTTGTGCAAATGGTACATGTTTGAGATTGAAATTTATTCTCTTTCTCGATACAATGCCAGTTGAAAGACTAGCAGCAAAAAGTTTCGTTACGAACAAAAAACTAATTTATTGAATAAATGAACTGAAATCTTCAATTATTTTGTCTTTTAATTTGTAATTTGCAATTTATATATTTATTAACGTTTTGTTATTGAAAGTACATGATAAAAATTTCAAATTAGAATTCATAGGTTGAACTAAGAATTCAGTGTCGTTTTAACTATGAATTCCCCAAGAATTTTTGCGATTAATTAAATTTTACATAAAAGGAAGCAAAAAAATAGTTCCATACTTATGACCAAACTTTTGAGCGGCAGTGTACAACAGCAAAAAAAAAAAACCAAAACGAAAACAAAACGTTGGAAAAAAAATACACGGCTCAGAATGTATCGGCTTTAATGAGAGTTTAGTGTATTTTTTTCTAAATGAAAATGCATTAAAATTGAAAGCGCCGAACGGTTTCTGTGCGGAATTCAATGCCATCAGAGTTGTTGGTAGGTATTGAATGAGGGCGAGAAAAAAGAATTGGTTGGTATCAATCATCTTTGGTTTGAAAATATTGCGCGTGAGCGGTCCTATTTCCACTTCTCATTGATTGTATAGAACATGGTATTTGGGATTTTTAATAATAATTTGGTGTGGTGTATTGATTATGTTATTTGAACCATAAATTGGTTCGCTTGTGTTGTTCTTTTCCTCTTCTCTCATTCATCGGCAATTTTTCATGGCGTTACAACAACGTTGTTTCCACTTTTTATTCGATGCCTTCTGTGTGTTCATCTTAATTTTTTTTTTTTTGTGGTACGTCATAATTCCACCCCGAGGATAGATCACAGCCGCACTGAAATATGCACATATTCTAAACAAAGACAAACTAAGAATTGATCCAACACTCACACACAAAAAAAGCTTGAAATTGATGAGATTTTTGTTTTGGGTTCTTTGTTTCTACTGTAAAAGTCTGAATGTTCAATGTTATCGTAACGAAAATCAAAAAGAATCGATAAATTGATTTGCTAGTGGAGAGATGCAGAAAGAGGTGGAATGGGATGCGCGCATACACACCATTTGACTACAAATTCTAACTTGTATATTTTGTTTACAGTCGTTAGGTTAGAAATGTATCGACAAGCAAGCGAAAAAGATCGAGAGAGAGAGAGCATACAAAGTGCGTTATGTATATTTAATTCAGTATTATGCAATCAATCGAACAGGAGCAACGGAGGAAACCGAAAAACATAAAAAGTCGCATTTCCAATAACAATGGTTGGAAAATAAGGACGAAGCGCGTACCGTTGTAATCTCTAATATTTATGTATACCAAATCGTTTGTTGTATTTCATTGCACGCATCGTGCGCACTTTTTTACTCGCTCCCATATTTCTAATTTGGTTCGCTCTTATGAAGCAGAACTTCGGTTCAGCATCTAATACGATATCGATAGTGTATTGAACCATAATTTCAATTCGCTTCTATTCTTTATTCTTTCTTCTCTCTCACTCTCTGTGTATTTTTTTTTCACGTGGTACGTATGGAACGAGCTAATTTTTCAAATGCGCATATGTGTGCTTCAAGCAGCAGCAGAAATAATAAAGAATGGAGATGGTTGTCGCGCGCGACGAAAATTCTTACCAAAGGGTTGTTAATGCCACTACTGCTGTTGCTTATGTAGTGCTCTTTGTGAATTTGTGCGTGTGCGTACTCAATATGTGAAATTTAATATGCTATTCTCTTCGGGTATCATCTAATCATCGTCAATACACAAATCGAACCGAAAGAAACATTCAAAATACATTTTGTACCAATAACAAAATCGAAAGAGTAAAAAACGCACACCATCCAATATCATACCATCCCTTTTACTCACACCGTACACGTGGAATTGAGTGAAAGATAAACATGCACACACGCTACCCTAAAAAACATTCTTATTCGGCAAATCTGCCAATCGATTCATCAATACAAAGTCTATAAGGATACACTATTTATCTGACAAATACAATTTTTTTTTTATTTTGCTTTCATACCCATTATGTATGTGAGTGTTACAGCACAGTTGTGCTACAAGTTTTGCCTATCTCTGGTGTCACTGACGTTGCTAGCTCACACGCATTGTCCTTGTCTCTCGCATTTATGTTATTTTTTTTTTATTTCAACCTCTGTTTTTCAAATATTTTCAAATACACTGTATTTCACACACACACACACACACACACACACACACACATGTATGTATACCCACATGTATATATTTATATGAAAATATACGTGATGCAGTAACAATCAAACTCTTTTGTCACAACAGAATGGTGTTTGTAATTTAGAAGTATGCACATGAATCGATTAAAATTGAGTACAAATAATGGAATAGAATAAAAAATAACAGTTTCTGGCTTTGACATTAAATTAATTTCAGACATTTCATCGACACAGATGGCATATTCCGTTTACGATGAACACAAAATCGTCCAAATTGGCAAATGCATTTGCTGAAAAAAAGTAATAAATTTTCCAATAGTTCAACTCATTGGTGATATATCTCTGTAATGAATTTTTATTTACATCGAATTTGATATTTTTAACGATTTGAACTCTCTTAGTTCAAGGATTGGTCTTTTTTATATTTCGAAAATATTTCTTGTTTTCAATATCTCTTTTTATTTCACAATAATTATCTCCAATTTTTATTCAAATGTTACAAAATTTCTATCATTTTTCATGTTTTAATTCATATGAATTGATTAAAAACGAATTGTTTTTCTTTAAGTACACTTATCTTAACTACCTTAAATTGTAACCTTAAAAAGAAATGATTCACCAATTTATGAATTATCTCTTATAGAAACAATTCTTTATCTATGAAAAAAATATAAAAGTCTCAATTTGTTAAATACCCTCATAGAAAAACTTAGCAAAAAAAAAAACTTCCAACACAACGAAATTGTGGATATCAAAAATTCTTCATTTTTACATTGAATTCATGAATATAATTTGGTTGTTGAAGTATTTTTGCCGAGTAAAACAAAACCTGTGCTACCATTTTCATTTTGAATTATTTTTTTTTTTTTGGTTCATCTTAAATATAACATTCATAATAATCATATCAGAAATCTATACATTCGATGTTGTAAAATTATGGTAAAAAAAATGTTCAATGTGTGACAGAGAATACAACAAGAGAGTGAGAATTTGAAAAAAGTGAAAAGAAACGAAGACGAAATGTACCGTCGAACTTTGGAATTACTTATTCATCGCTATTTGCAAGTTTTTCAAACTTTTTCCCCATTCCCATCTATTTCTCGGCATGGACTTGCAAAAATTTTGATTGGGTGTGTGCTCATGATCCTCAGCTCATACAAATCACTCTCATTCGTTCATCGTCATCGTTGATGTCGTTGCCTTTTCCTCCATCCTTGTTTCTGTTTGTTCGTTTTATTCATTCTTGCACATTTTCCTTTCTCGCGTCTCGTAATTAAAAGTTTAATATAATATAGCTTGAATGGGATGGGATGAAAGCACATGCAATTTGAAAAAGAAGAAATAAAAAGGCCTGCAGTGATGTGAAATGTATTTTTTCTTCTTCTACTTCTACTTGCCTTTCAATTTTCGTTTAGTCTTTGTTTGATTTTCTTTTCATCTATATACTGATGTGCCGATGCTTACATAAAATTGCGACACATTTGCAGTTCCAAACTGCAATTATATACAATTTTTTCAAAAGTTGAGAGAACGATTGAATTGTGTACTTTGCATTAAACCGCAACTAGCGCTCTACTGAATTGGCACCCATTGCAAATAAATTATTAGTAATTATTTCTTATAGAATTTCGAAGCTCACTATATATTCATAGCTGATGCAAGTTATTTCTTTTGTTATAAGTGCATATAAATATTCAGAATTTCAGTCTTTGATATATCATCAATATGAAAATAATTTTTTTTCCTCGTTGAAAGAATTATTTGTTCCAACCATTGACTGCGTTCCTCATTTTATATTGATTTTTTCTCTGTTGCATATTTCTTATTAAATTCGTTTACGCTAGAAATAATTGACGTGAACTATTGAAATAAATTACAGAATGAAATAAAATCTTAGGAAACCAGTTTATTTGAAATTAATTGATAGAATTTATCAGAACTTATTCGTTTCTCAGAAATTAATATTTTATCATGATATAGAGTTGCGAGAGATAGAAAGAAACGTCAAATTATGAAATTATTATTGTGTATCGATTTATTATTATTATTATTATAGAAGAAAAAAAAAAGAATTGTAGACTTTGGGTGCAATTTTCGTACATTTCATGATTTAAACATGAGGCAATTTTAAGAATAATTTTCATCCTGTGCATTTGAAGGAGAGAAACAAGGATGGACCAGTGAATTTCAGGGCTACTAAAATACATATTCATTCGTTTGCTTTTATTTTACTTATAAATTTTGAAGAAAAAGAATATTTTTTTTCACCCAATGTTTGTTCGTTATTTGTTGCCTCTCGGTGTTCTTATAAATTTGTCGTTAGATTTTTGTTGTTGTTCTTGGAATTGTTTCTTTTTCCTATAAGAGAATAGAGAGCTATATAGCTGGTGCTTTTGTCGACTTGTGTCGTTTTATAATTTTCTTCCCGCTTTTGTTCGTAATCATCAACAACATCATATACAAGCCGAAAGAGCAGCCATATATATATGGCAGCCGCACCGAGAAAGAGAATGACTATGGTACTATATCACAGTGTATCGAGTATAGAGAGTCTTATATGAGTGGAGGTCGGACGAAACAGTGGGGTAAGTATAATGGTGACATAAAACTAAGATGTAATTGGTGTTCCTCGCTTATGTATGCATTTATTGATGTGAGAGCAAGTACGATATGTGCTTTTTTTCTTCTCTTCTGCTGTTGCTTCGAGATAGATTCACATACGTGAAGAATGGCGCAAAGCAAATGGAAAGCATCTCTCAGAATGGTACAAAATGCGCGCGAACGATACCTACCAGAAAACACATATGCGTTATTCCTTTTTGCTCGTACGATGTCGTTGTCTTCCTTTTTTCGTGTTTCTTTTCGCTACGTTTGGTGTGTATTTTTTCCTCTCCTCTTCTCTTCTTCTTCTTCTTCTTCTTCTTCTTCTTCATCATCATCATCATTATCATTTCGGATGTATGTGTGCACGCTTCTTGTTCTACATATGTGTGCTTTTTGTGATGCTTTATTCTAGTTGGACTTTTTTTTTACTTCTTCCATTCTCATTCGGATATATGAACTTATTTTTCATTCTATGGAAAATCAGAAAAGAAGAACAGGGGAACAAGCAACGCAGAAATGGAGAATAACAAGCAGCAACAGCAGCAGCAGCAGCATCAACAGCGACAGCAACAGCAAAAGTAGAATTTGTACTAAATGTGGAGAATGAAAAAAAAAAAAAATAAATAAAAAATAAAACGATGTGTGAGTATGGAGATGTGCAAGACTTCTGGAAAATGAGCGAGTGGCAAGCTAACGAAAAAGATGCCTGCATAAATTGAAAAGAAAATATATATAGCGTTGAACTTTCAAACGAGTAACTGGCATGACGTGTGAGTATGTTCAATGTTCATGCGTATATACGTGCCAGAGTGTGACAAAAGAGCTTTATTCACAAATTGTATACTGGTGATGCCGCTGTCGCTGTCGCAATTTATTGTTGTAGGTGGTGTTTTTTAGCTGTTTCTCTCTTCTTCTTTTTATTCTTCGTTTTTTCTTCACATTTGCGTTGCCGCTTGAAAATTGAAAGAAAAATGCGGCATACGAGAAGAGAAGCGCACAAAAGAAAAACAAGATGATGATGATGAGAAGAAGAAGGCGACGACGACAACAACGACGACTAAGAAATGAATAAGTGAAGGGCTTGACTGTGTGAGGATGGATTTGACAATGAAATTTTATCTTTTTTACATAGATAATACATTTTTGAACTACACTCTGCTACTCTATATGCTTCATACGTACATTGAATCGTACGTATAATTTCGGCGAATTTAAATTTATTTTATTTTTTCTCTCTTTCTTTAAACCGAATCCATAATTCGTCCTGCTACCCCGTTGGAGAATGCACTTGCTTTGATTTTTTTCTTCTTATTTTTCTTTTTTTTATTTCTTTTCCTTGAATTATCATCATCGTTATCTCGTTCTCAATCATTTGAAATTTCCATTGTCGCTTTTTTCGCTTTTTTTCTCTACAAACCCCCCCCCCCCCCCCTCTCTTCCGCTATCTCAATCTCTCTCTTTTCTCCATAATTTAACTTGTACATATTCTCTTTCTGCCATTTTTTTTTCGCTGATTTTGGGCGGTTTCAATTTAAGCGACAATTGTCAGGTTGTAAATATGAGAAGGCCATTTTGTCATCATTGTCTTGTGATGCAAAATCGTTCAAAACAAACGTAAATTCAAATTTAGATGCACATTCAAAATAGGTTATATTATTGCTTTTGAATGAAATAGGTTTTCTTATTTGATTCACATTTAAATTCCAATATGAGTGAGAATATGATTTACTTTTTGAGAGTTATTGCTTTTATATTACTATATTCAGGCAAAAAATATCAAGAAACATTTTTAGTTTTAGTATCATTTTCTCATTCTCTCTTTCTCATATTTTCTCAAATAATTAAAATTTGTAAGATGTTTTTTTGTTTTTTTTTTTTTTTTTTGTTCAGGAAATGTTTTCATCATTTCCCAATATGAAAAGTAAATACAATTTTTTCGCTTGCATATTATTTAAAGTTTTACTAAAGTTTTTAAAATTGTCATGAATTCCAGATGTCGACTAGATCCACTTGGAATATTTTTTGTTTTCAAATACAAATTCAAATGAAAATGAAGTGCAGTTGAATAGATAAAGATATTTACAACTTCTTTAATTATCTACGGTACGGATGTAAATAAGAAATATATGAAAACTAAAAAGTAGAAGAAGATGAAATTCGTTTCGCTTACATTGCTCTGATGTTATTTTGTTTATGTCGATTGTGTGTGAAAGAATGATAGGAGTTCGGTTTTTCAATATATTGTGATACATCTTACGTTTCATTCGTAATTATACTATAACATTTATAGCAATGAAAAAATGTATCACTCTATTATTGATTGTAATTTGGAATAAAAGAAAGTTAAAAGTTTATACTCATATCGATTCATTGACCTAAATGATACATTTTTTCATTGCTTAATGCTTATAATTCACTAGGATATGATTGGTTGAGAATTTTGTACATATACCCACTGTTGAAGCCTCTTTTCCGCGTGGAAAAGGGTAACGACAGATTTATCTGTGCGCACGCCATGTCAGCTTCGTGCGTCCACTATACTTGATCGTTTGCGATTTTAAGTAGACGGGAAAAACTTTTTTCCAACGAAGAAAATATTCTTTATCCTAAGCATACAAACATCCTTATTTGCTGGAAAAATGCTTTCGCAGAATTCATTGCATTGAGAGTTTGATGGTGACAGCGATACTTACCTTTGGATATGTATATGAGTATACAAGTGTAAGAGTTTATGAACATTTAATATTTTTAGCGTAAGCACAAACGAGATCCACTTCTTTTTCGTTTATTTTCATAGATTTCATTCCATTTTTTTGCTTTTTCTTCTTCTTTTTTTCGACTTCTTCCCATCTTATATGTGTTCAATACAGTCTGTATCTATTCACATTTTCCTAGATTTTTTCCTATGAAACGAGTTTTTATTCTGCATATATTACTTTTACTATGTGTGTTGTTATTGAATGTTGTTGTTATTTGCAAAACGTTAAAATTTCGGCTTGTTGATACTATCCAGCCGAGTGATAGACACACTCACCGTAGAAATAACAAGCATTATATAATGAAAGAAGAACAAATAATATCGTCTTTCTCTCTTTCTCGCCCATTTTAAGAAGAAAATAAAACAAGACAGAATGCAAAGAAGAAGACAAAATAAAAAAAAGGGAAAACCGAAAGGAAATATGAAGGAAATCATATATGATAATATACGTCGTTTGTATAATTTCAAAGTATTAGAAGTAGAAGAAATGAGCGAGGTGCATGATTGCGGGGTGGCCGAAAAATTTTTCATACATACGCATTCAGTGAGAAGGAGAATTAGAAGGAAAAAGAGCGCACGCGACAAAGTGAAAGAGCGAGAAAGAGAAAGAGAGGGAGAAAAATGAGAATGGATAAAAAAAATCGGCGTATTGCCTACATACATATTAGACACTGCTACACATGTAATATATTATCCAAATTATATTACGTGAAGCAAGCGGGTTTTCTTTTCTGCTCTCCACATTTTTTTCTCCTCTCATTTTTATGTACTATTTCTTTATTTGCAAATAAAGGCACAAAAAAAAATTACCAACCCACAGAAGTCAGTGCTATCAGCCATCGTGTTGTGTGAGAGAATAAGTGTGTTTCTTTGTGTTGTCGTCCGCGATCTCATTGAGTATAATTTCTATAAAACCATAAAATAATATTGAAAAAATATATTACATGGGTAGACACACATGCATATATATACACATCATAATAGACACATGACACTGGATACGATATGTATATATAAGCCCAAAGTAGTTATAGATGAACATACGCAAAAATGAAAGTAAAAATTAAAAAAAAAAAACGGCAACAGAAATTACTAAAATAAAAAACAGTTTCCTCTGAAATGTACAAGTGAATGAAAAAAAGCGATTTCACGTATGTTTCGTTTTATTCCATATATCGTATATTATGAAACATATGAAAGATATTCTTTCTAATTTTCACTGTAAATGCTTTAAAATTATAACGATGTCGAATGAATTAAATTTGCAAGAACTCCGATTGATTTTTTTGTCCTCTTGCTTTTGTTTAGGAACATTTGAGCTGATTTTGTTTTTATTCTTTCTACTAAAAATGCCGCACGCGTGCTTATAGGGTGCCAATGGTGTAATATAGTTCCGATAGTACAATCATTATTGCTTTCAATGGTATTGCAAAAATTACCTAAAACCACATATTTCATAGTGTCAGTTCAACAGTGTTGCGAATCAATGCATTTTGATCTCAAACATGATTAATTTTCGGCTAGACACACACACATAGAAAAATTCTATATGCTGCCACATTAGGAACGTCATTTCAATATTTCCGTGGAATACAATTTATCGACAAAGTCTGAGATAGTATGGTAAAAGAAACAAAAACCAATTGCAATTAGCTATTCCTTTTTTGGCCCCATCGGCAATCTAATCATGCATATACAGACAAATTTAAATATATATATGTATATATTCTTTCCTGTGATACAGTCAGTCAACTATTTACATGAATAATATGCGTTTTATCAGGGACTATTTTTTACGATAACCAAAAGACGGCACAAACTTAATCGACGATTTAGAAAAGATAGTTGCCATTCATATGACATTATATCGGAAAAATACGAACCCTGACGATATACGATGTTAGGATGTGTATTTACATTGTACGATTACTGTGTGTTGTAGCTGCGATTATGAACTTTTCTTCTTCTTCTTTTTTTATTTTATTTTTGGTGTATGTACAAAATTTTGTACGTTGAATATAATGCATTTATAAAAAATGAGGGTTCGAATTCATTAACATAATATATAGTATACGCAAGTCTTTGACTGTGAGTGTGTGTTTGCCTCACTGACGAGAGTATTTTTTTTATTCTTCCTCGCTCTTTCTCTCTCTCTCTCTCTCTCTCTTTCTCTATATTGCGCGCATTTCAAAATATAAAACAGCATAAAAAAACATACAAACCCCGGACAAAAAGAGTATAAAAAAAGTGCACATACACAAAATAATGCCGATTGTGTACGCTTGTCTCTTTCTCCGTCCCTGCTGTCGTTTGTCTGCACGAGTGTGACCGAACACTCTTTTTTTTTTTTTTTTTTTTTTTTTTTTTATACATAGACGGTTTTTTTTGCACCCCAAAGAGAAATTAATGGTTTTCTATTTTTTTCATTCCCATTATTTTTTCTCTACGGATTTTATTTATTTTGTATTTTGTTTTTTCTTTCAACACTGCTGCTATATTGCTTCTTCTTCTTCTTTTTATTCTTCTGTTTCTTTGCCGTTTTTTTTTTATTCATTTTGATTTCATTGCGAGGGTAATATAAAATTAAACTTATTATTGCCATTAGTAAATGCATGTGTATGTGTGTTTGCGTATGCGTATTTATATATAAATGTATTTTGTGGATATAAAAAATGTTTGTTGTCTGTATGTGTTCAGGATTCATTTCATTTGCAGCAATTTTCATGTGTATTGCGTAATTTCAACGATGTGTTCGGTATCTGTTGCTGTTGTTGCCGCAACAATACTGTTGTCGTAATTGTAGTGAGAATTTCCGATTTTTCATTCTTCAGATGCTGCTGCTGATGCTGTTAATTTTCTGAAAAGAGATACAATCAAATATGCGTAGAAACTGTACAGCGATAAGAATTCTCATTTTAGTTTTTTTATTTACAGAGCTCTTTTGTTCATAGCGGTTATTGCAACTTGTCGCGCAATGATGATAACACAGAAAATTTCGATTTCATAATACAATTTTTTTTGGCTGCTAACATGGTAACTTAAGAACATTATAAGAATAGATACTAGTAATTATTTATTAATTTAAGCAAAATGCAACTAACTGTAAATTCGAGTAAATAAAAATGTTGAAGAAAGAGAAAAAAATAAAATTAAATTAAATAAATTGAAACACAGAAGGTGTTTTTCTTCTGCGGTTCATATGCATATGAATATGAATATATAATATTCATCGCTTAAAACCGAACGTTATTTGAATATGAACGTGTGCGCAGCATGCGTAAAAACAGTTTAAATGCATTTTGATATTTTAAAGCATGTACAGTTGTATTGTTGATATATGCAATTTTTTTTCGTTCATGTCTCTCTGTATCTCTCTCTCTCTCTCTCTTTCTCTTTCTCTCTCTCTCTCTTATTTTCTGTTTGTGTCTCTTTCTCTCTCTCTCTCTCTCTCTCTCTCTTATCAGTAAATTGCCGGTTTCGATACGGATTTCATTCCAAAATTCATTTTCTTTGTCACTTTGCCTTAAGTCTGAGCTTATATCGTAGCTCGAAGTCACATAAGTGTGCCCGGGTGTGCCATTGTACACCATGAAGAATGCACATGGAGTAGCATTTAAAAGTATTCGTTTAATGTGGATAAAAAGCAGTGCAATATACAATGTACTTTTGGAACCCTATCTTTTTAAAAAAAAAAAAAAAAAAAAAAAAAAAAAAAAAAAACTTTAATAATATATTTACGCGAAAAATCTTGTTGCTTATGTGAGTGTGAATGTAGTTTTGTGTTCTATTAATTTTGAAAAATTCTCCGATTCCCATTTCGAATACAATTTGCCAACGGAATCATAACACACACACATACACATTCATACTCGCCAATAGGCACATTTTTTATACATGAACGCTCGTATGCAATTCAGTCATTTCAAGAGTAGGAGCGTGGAAAAAAATACAACCGGCACGAGCAACCAGTAAACAAAGGCCAAAAATACAGAGAATATAAGAGTATCGAATGAAAAAAAATCATACTCACACGAAAGAATGAGTGAGAGTGAGAGATCGAGAGTGAGAGATGAGCGACAATAGAGAGAAGAAAAGCTATAATGATAAGACTACATATTTCATTAGTGCCACTGCTAGGGTATAACATTTTTGCGCGCCCTAAAAAACAGACGAAAAAAATATGAAGCATACATAAAAAATCCACAACTGTAAGAGTGTGAATTTTGTATGTATGTGAGAGGACAAGAGTAGGAGCACCCATAATGTGTATTTCATGGGTATGGTGCATTTTGTGTGTCGTTTTGAATCAACTTGCGGCTGATGGTTTAACATAAATGGCATAAAAAGTAAAAATGTTCGGCATTGTGTGTGCGTATGTATAAAGTGCAGAAATAGAAGAAATGAGAGAAAAATACGTGCATAATCCTATATAGAAATATTATACTTATAATATTAGTATATCTTCAATATACAAATATCATCTGATCGATTTATTTTATTCTCCATCTCTGTTTTTATCCTGATGAGTTGTCCTGTTTCAACGTTTGTCTTTGGCTATCACATTATCTTATTCATTTATTTTATTCCATTATTCTTCTCATTTATTTTTTTTTTTTTTTTTTTTTGTTTATTGTTATTCACTCTGTGTGGATCCCTTTTAGTTTTGTGTGTGTTTTGTTTTTGTTGTTTTTGTCAAACCGTGTGATTTTAGTCCCTTTTCTTCTCTTTTGCTTTTAATCCTGCATCATTGGCCCTCCACTGTCCCATTATATTATTTTGGATTTATGTTATTTTTTTGGTAGTTCATCAATAAGAAAGACCAAAAAAAAAAAAAATGATAATCGATTGAATCTTTGTTAACGTCATGCATGCAGTATGTAGATTAAAGCATTAAAAAAAAAAACAAATTCAAATTTATTCATCAATTTCCCCAATTAGAAGTCCGATTTTTAGGCTGAATTTTCGTAAAATATTCCGTAAAAAAGTTATAGCAGACTATTGTGAATTCAATATAAGTCATAATAATATCGTCTCACAAGATTCAAGAAACTGTACAAACAAAGTGATAAAAAAATATTTTAAAGTATTTGTGTTTGATCATATTTCGGTTTTTCTTTTGTGATTTATGATAGGGTGAAAATTCGTTTAGCTGATCTTTTATTGATTTCAAACATTGAAATTGTTATGAATTAGTAAAGAAAGTTGAAGTATGGGTCATGAAAGAAGAAAAAAAAAATCATTATAACAAACCAGAATAACAGAATATTTGATTGTCATTGATTGTTTAAATAGGGAAAATGTGGTTGCCAATTCGATTGGTGATTTTTGGTTTTGTGCTCAAGTTCAATACACAAAATGAATGAAAGTTGGCATGCGCTCGCAATGAAAGGGTTCAATAAAATTTATTTGATTTTTATCTATAAATAAATGACACAATCAATAGAAAATCAGGATTTCTTTGAAATATTGTAAGTTGTATGGTATGTTCATTTTCGAAATCAAACCTGACGAAATGTGCCATGAAAAGAAAAGTGAAAAAAACGATATATAGAAATAACAATCATGTATGGCTGTTGTCTGCGATAAATATAACTTGTATTTTATGACAGTGACGGGTAAAAGTTAAAGAAACCAAGTTCTGGTTGGCTCTTTCTTTATCTCCTTCCCTCTCTTCCTCTCCCCCTCCCCCTCTCTCTCTCTCTATGGATTCACAATTTTTACCGTGTGCTTAGTTCTCATATACGCACATCGTACATACATTGCACTCATCTATGTTTTACGGATTGAATTGGATTCTGATTAGTTTGCACGACCATACTTAGTTGTTATTATTAGTTATTACTTATTAAATTATTACTTAGATCATTTATTCGCTTATTTTGCACGGCTTTCCATTACACTAAAAGCAGCTATTCCAGCCAAAACTAACCAAAGGCACATCATCAAATTGAGCACAACCAAACACAAATGGAAAAGAATTCATATAATTTCCAATTAATTATTCATTGAAAAGATGTTTTCTGGTATCGTCTTCAACCATTTGAAATTTTCATTGTCGCTTTCTCTCTCTCTCTCTCTCTCTCAGTTTTTCATTTCTTTCTTCCTTTTTTATCCTTATTTCTTCATACGCCACTTTTCCATAAGGTTTACCACTGCACACGCTCTCAATCAATCTATATATGAGTGTTTTAAGATTCGAGACAATTGTTCCAATGTATAAAAGGACAATGTGGCAATTGCAAAAGAATATAAGTTTGTGGTTTCACGTAATCAAGCAAATGTAATTTGTTGTTTCTTTACATTCAAATATTGGAGCTATTTCCATTTAGAAGTATACAAGTGGAAATATATATCAGAAGAAGGCATTAATATGCGTATTCTTATTATCACTGTGGAATAAGCTAATAAATATTCCCTGAACTTGATATATACTGTCATCATTTCCTGAAATTCATATCAATTCTCCTTCTGTTCATTTACACGAATTAAATATTAATGCTCAATATCGTCTGAAATGAGTGTTACATTACGCGTTAATACAAATTAAACATGAAGCCAATTTTACCAAAATAACGCAATATTTTTTATATCCAAAAAGTATATTTTTGGAAATAATAATGATTGCATATGTTTTTTAAATATTTAAACTCAATCAAATTGTTTGCAAAATAATGCCACTATAAATCAAGTTTCTTCAACTAATCACTTTTTTTTATACTTGAATCCGTTAAAGGAGGTTAATTTATATAATCAGGTATATTATTTGATTCATTCATTTTAATCAGCTATGTTTTCTTCAACATCTTCGAAAAAAAAATCCATCAAAATATCTTTCGATGTATGATAAGGGAAAAAACTTTTTTCAAAAAAGGAAGTACAGCATACAAATGGATATTATCGCATGATTCATGTTCATTTAAATGTACTTGTAATTGGAAAAACTAAGTTTTTTACCCAGGTAACATTTAATAACGAAAAAACATCCATCGTAGGTGCAACAATTTTCACAATATATGCACATATTGTCATCCGTTTTAGTTGATAAACTCACATTTATGACGCTCAGCGGTGACAATGGCTCATAAATATGCAGTACAATGAATTAGTATAAATTGATTGGTATGTATACATACCATAGAGTATACTCTATGTACGTGTACCTTTATTCTATTATTTAGATTGCATTTCGTTTTTGATCAAATTAGATGTGTGTTATAACAATCATACGTGTTTCTTATGCATTGCACAAAAAAATCAATACATATTACTTGAAGTAGTAATAGATAGAAGGTAAGAAAATAAAAACGTTCGATTTTACTGGAGAAAATAAATGTGTTATGGTGCGCATTAGGCACCATTTTAAATGTCTTTAGCCCATAGTATCATTTCCATTTGATTTTTGTTTTACTCTCTTCTTCTTCTTCTGTTCAGTTCTACTTTTTGGCTTTCATAAAAATATGTTGCCAACGCAACTTTTCCATTGTAACATACATAACACAAATATACATATATACAAAGATTTAGATTTTTCTCAACTATTATGAAAATCTTCAATAGAAATTTTATTCGTGTATTGATTTGATATGTAATGATTTTGTTCGTTATTTATTTAGAATGAACTTTTATTTGTGTGGTAAGTTCATATTCTCTCTCTCTTTCTTTCTATTTATCTATTTCATTTCTCGCTCTTCATTTTTTTCTCTTTCTCGCTCTTTCGCTCCTTCTCTCTTGAATACATTTGCTTACCCGTTTGGCTATTATTCAGTGCAATTTGAATTTGAAGAATAACATTTGAATGTACGTTTGTGCTACGTGCTCATTGCAGTAAAAGAAAAAAAGAAAAAACATTACCAATAACAACAACACCGACGTTCAAAAATAATTGTTAATCTTTCATGAGTAAAAAAGAGAGTGCGATGAAAAATAAATGAATGAAAAAGTCAATGAATTCTCTAAAAAAAAAAAACCAATCAATTTTAATTTAACATTTATAAACATTTATTACCTCATATACGATCACACAACACCTAGAATAAACTCTTTCACACGAACTAACTACCTCAAGCTAATTAAATGATTTGAAAATGCTGAAACGATGAATTAAAGAAAACGATCACAATAAAGACAAGAACGAAAATAGTAACACATGAGTACAACAGTGGCAGAGTATAATAAATATAAAGAAGACTCACAGCGATTCATTATTATTTTTTTTTTCTGGTTTTTTCCAAGTCTTTTTACATTTTTATTTATGCATATATGAGTACAATTACCAGATCACAGCAAAAGAACTGATGAAATTCTGTATATGAAAGAAAAAAAACTATAGTTTTACTTTATATATACAATTATATATATTCACATCGATTCACACACACTCGAAAATTGCCAGTCTCCTTCTACACCGTAGAACAAAAGATACATGTTCGAATTTGAAATAATACCGGGTGGAATGAGGCAATCATTGAGTAGTGGCGAATCGAATAATCAAAATTGTACGCGGTCTACAAGGTAGGGAATCAAAATTGAAAAGAGACTCACTTTGCTGTAAATGAATTACGATATTTTTTCGAACAACTTATTTTTGTTATTTCGTTATTGCTGTTTTTTTTTTTTTTCTCTTTTTGTGCCGAGTATTTTTTTTCTATTTTCATCAATGAAGAGAAAAAAATCAGTGAAGAAGAATTTTTATGTACCGAAGAGAATGAAGTACGTGCACACGAATCGGGAATGCGTAGCCATCAACTTAATCGTACACGTACATACAGGGTAATTAAAGGGCCTCAAAATAAATGAATAAGAATACACGCCGGATCTAACGCCAAGAAGTAATAAAAAGACAATAGGAATCTAGTCCGCATCGGTGTCCAAAATAAATAGGTTTCGTTGATGAGTGAAATGAATAAGAAGTAAGAAAAAAAAAAAATATAACAATGGATCAAGGAAACAACAGAAAAATAATGCACACACGCGAATCTGACTTGCTTTGCTTTGTTTTGTTCTTTCTCTCTCGGTTCTTCATGATGAGCTCGCGAGATACCTATTTGAGAATATAATCGCATAGTTGAAATAAAAATCATCTATGGATTTTCTTTTGAAAAAATTATGATGAATCAGCCATAAATTGGGAATTAAATGAGAATAAAAAATAAGCATAGCAATATCGCATGATAAAATCTCAATGCTAAAAGTGACGATAGGCACGTCTGTCTATCAGGATGCAATTTATCTGGTGTGGTTTCTTTTTATTTTTGATTCACTTGTCAAAGTTGTGTGTATTCTTTTTGTATTTAAAAAGCATTACGCGATATTGATGCAAAATATTCAAGGCTATTTCTCAATGAGAACATGTTCATTATGATATGATGATGAACAACTAAATTTACTTTCAAATTATTAGGCTTTGGGTTTTGTTTATCGAACGTTATGTTTCAACTATATCGGTCATTCTGCACAAAAATTTATTCACATAAGAGCAATGAACTTTCTTTTGAAATCCATTGCATTTTATCAAACATGATAGATTGTGTCGACTCATGCCCTACGAAATTAATTATCAGTTCTCGCATTATTTTTCTTTTTTTCTTTTGAAATGAAAATGCCTGCACGTTTCAATCTAAAAACAGTTTTATCTTGAAAAGTTTCCCTTTTTATATCTGAAATGGAACTTTTCCGAAACGCTTAATTCTTGATAGCAAATTGTGGTCTGGGTCGTTGATGATCCTATTAATCGCTAAAAATGTTACGCTTAGTTTGCAATTTTGTATATTTAATTTCGAATTTTGTGCGAAACGACATTGAAGATATATAGTAGAGAACAAAAGAAAATAAGATTTTAATTGCATTTTCTTTCTGCGTTCAGTATGTAAAGGAAGTGGAGGAAATGATGAAAAAAGATGATGATGTAGATGAAGAATGAGAAGAAAAAGAAGAAGAAGAAGAAGAAAAAAACAATTGAAAAACTGACTTGGGCGATATATTGATATATTTCTCTCTCTCTCTCGTTCTCTCTCCACAGTTTAGCAATCATGCTTTTTTATGTAAATTAAGTGTACAATGTACACACGATTCAACCACGTCAGAAGAAAGAAGATGAGAAAATAATAATGATATTAATGAGAGAAAGAAAAATTGCGAAAAGACGCGATAACGTTGGTTTAAGCAAGACTCTCTAACATAAGAACCAATGAGAAAAAAAAATATAAATTCGTTCTATATTTTACATACATACATACACATACATAAATATAAAATACAAAATAAATATGCAATCATCAACACAAATACAGACATAGACGCACACCGACACAGACACAGACACAGACACATCAATAGAATATGTAGTAGAGAAGAAGAGAGAAAAAAAAATACGCTGGTCACATATTCAAATATCTCATTTACTTTCTCGCTTTATGCAGCAGCAAATTTACGGCCCAACTGAAAGTTGGATGAGAGAAGTTAACATGAACCTAAATATGGCCATAGAAAAAAATCGTCGCTAAAAAATCGAAAAAAAAAAAAATAGATGACGAAAAGAAAAAAAAAAAATCGCGCGCGCAATAAAAAGACAGACAACGATAGGGGGAGAGAGCAAGAGAACGAGAAATGAAGAGAAAGCAAGTGAAAGCGGTATGCGTAAATATATAATATACAGGGGTTTCATTTGGTTTGCTATTTTTTTTTAATACATGAGAGAGAGTGGAAAATGTTATTTGAATCTAACATCTATTGAATGTGGCATCAGCAACGGCATCGTAGAGTGTACAAAGTACATACATATTAAGATTGAGATTAAGAAATACACTGACTTGCTTAATTTCCCTCCCCTCGTTATTTTCTTTTGCATTTTTTTTTTTTTTTTTTTTTTTTTTTTGTTTAAATACATCGCCTGCACATTTTTTTTCTCTCTATTTTTCGTATAATGAGTACCGTTTCTATACGCATCGCACACGTACCCATCCAAATAAAATAGAAAGAGAGACAATGGCAAATGCCAAAATTCCAAACTCTTTCTTTCTCTTTCAGTTCCACTGTAAATGACATAACACCAACGAATATTATGTACATATTCTAAAATCTGTTTTATCTTAATGCCCAACACATACGTCGCACCCTAGCTAAATCGGCATCGTAAAAAAATAGCATTTTTTTTTTTTTTTTTTTTTTTTTTTTTTTTGAAATTCAAATAAATCACATTGAGCAAGTTTAGTATTTTTTATGTACGCGTTCGTTCTTTCGAAAATTAAATTTCCTTGATGATTTTTTCCATTCATACGTTTCACACAAAATGGGCATTTGACAATTTTTAATTTGCGAGCAATATACCAGTATAAATCACAAGCTCGCATGCTGAAATGATAATTCACTAGTGCAAGTGATTGAATCGAAAATGAGAGAGAGAGAGAGAGAGAGAGAGAAAAAGAATACAAATCCCCGGGTATTCCTAAGAAGAAAGAACGCGCGTTAGAGAGCTTTCAAAAAGAATATAATTATTGCTTTGGAAAATAAAATCAATACACCACCCATTATCATCTATATATTCTATGTCATTTGTTAATTTGTTTTGTTTGTCATTAATTTCGGCAATTTTTTGGGCCGATTTTTTTTTCTTGTTTACACAATTCAGTTTGTGAATTTTCCAATTTTTTTCCTCTCCGTTTTTTATTACAGAAAACATAATGTATATCAATCTTTTGTATGTAGTAGTCGCACGCACGAACAATTTTTGCTGAAACATGTATAATGATATGTACATGTACTTGTGCATAATATGCAGTAAAGTACAGTTGAAGGAATAAAATTTGCAGAAAGGAAAAAAAAAAGAAAAGACAAGACAAAAAAAAAAAAAGAGCGAACGGCCTCTGGAGGATCAGAGAGAATGTATGGAATATTTACATAGCGAATATATTGTTATATGTGTATATGTACTGTGTATGTACAATCATCACCATCATCATCAACTTGTTTATATTTATATATATATCGTTTGATGATAGAAAAGCGTTCTAGTACTTAAGTTCCCATCTTTTTTCGGTCTTGTTCTTTATCACGGTCACCATAAGGTAGACTTTTTTCTTCTTCTTTACTTCTTATTCTTTAAATAAATCGAATTTTCCACGAGAATTGTTTAAATTTTTGTAAATATTCGTTAAGGTCGTTAAATATCCACCCAGTGCAGGATTTTAGCGATGTGTCTGCTGATATTGGGTGTGAAAGGCAACTAGAGTACAGACAGCGCATATAATGCATATATGCATTGTATACAATAAGAATTTAATGAGATTTTATTTATTTTTTGAATAAAAATTACTACGACATTTTCTCTTTCTGTTTCAAAACTGATATTTGAGGTTATATTTTAATTACATCTTCTTCATAACTTTTATATGAAGGGTTCGGAGTGAAAGTGGCCAAGAAAAAGTTTTAAGTAAAAGTGTCCACACTCCATATAAAACATCATGCAATCGCCATATAGATTGTATGGAGTTTGGACACTTTTACTTAAAACTTTTTCTTGGCCAATTTCACTCCCAACCCTTCATATGGCGTTTATTAATTGTGGGTTAATTTGCTCGGTCAATTATGTTGTCAGCAAATTTGAATAATATTTTGGTTCTAATGATCTGAATGACTACTGACTTGGGACACCCATTTTTACAAATATAAATTTCCAGCCAATTTGTAATTTGAGGACCTATGTTCGATATAAATAATGTATCGTGGCCGTTGTCCAATTTGCAGCATATGTAGCAACATTTTACGTTTTGACCATTTTCCACTGTTGTTTTGACCCAATTAATGCGGCAAGGGATAAACAGTAATTTTACAAAGCAGTGTTCAAATGACTTGATGTACATCAAAGTGATCGTGATGCTGGAGAACCCAGATGATGTTAGCTCGTCCCATTTTCCATAAGAAACTGTTTTACAAAATCTCCAACAAATTACATATGCGTTTCGCATCAACAAAATGTATTGCGTTATCTACAAAAGGATAAAATTTCGAACTTGAAGAAACCATCTTGGAAAATTTTTGCTTATCAAATGAAGAACTCAAAATTGATCGTAAGTGTCCGTTATATGCATAATGAAATGTTCGTTCTCGTTATAGTTTTTCCGCCAATTCCGTCTCAATCCCGATCTCCATCATAAATATTATTAAATAAATACGAATACAACTTTATTCATAATTATTGTTAGTATTACAAAATTGTAATGTCAACATTTTTCAAAAATATTTAACTGTTGTTGCCATGAACAAAAATTTAACACAAGTGATGAATTTTAATTATATATAATGGTTTTAAATAATCTAAAAAAAGTGTAGTAAATGTCTGTAAAACACTTTTTATAGATGTAAATTGATTCCAGAGTCTCCATAAGATTAAAAATTACTTAAAAACAGAAAAACGTGCAAAGTATATGACGATAAAACGTAATGAAGAGAATATGACAAAATGTTCTATTCCCATTAGTCAAATGTGTTAATTCGTCGTTTTTGCAAAAAAAAAAATTAATATATTTAAAGAGTAGAAATGCCCAGTCATGGTTATGAAAATGAATTTCCTTTGCGAGCCAGTCCTTTTTTGAATAATTATGCATCTATTTTGTAAGATATAAGATATGAAATACAGAACATTCATAAATGTCAATAATTTTCAAATAGTTGATTTTGCATATAAAGAAAATGTCAGTTTAATATTTTTCATGTAGAATGAAATTATTCTCCTAAAATCAGTGTATTTAAAAGTTCTTAGAAACAGTGAAATTTTTTAAAAGTCTTTTGGATACAGAAAAAACAATGAATTTAAAATGGAAATTGACGTTCAAAATGTCAGAAATTGACATAAAGCTCGAGAATATGATAATGACTTTGAAGACATGATTAAGTAAGAATCTCATTTTCGCTGATGCTGCTTATTTTATTTTTATCTATGAGTTTCGCTCATGTTGATATCTCATTTACTCCTGCTTTTGTGTACGCATACCTTGCGCGCATGCAAAATGAAAATTAAATGCTCAACTAGCAAAAGTATATGAATTTATGGAATTAAATAAGATGTGGATATCTTTAAAAACATAATACATCTACAAGAAAATGAAGAATCAAGTAGAAAAATAATGCAAGTTTTATTCAAAAGAAAAAACATTAAAAAAGAAAAAGAGAATAAAAAACTAAAATGGCTTTCTTTAAACACTTGACATTTTTCGCAATTTTGCGATTCTTTCGAATATAAACGAAGAAAAAACTCGAACATTATTCGTCATTTCAAAACGCAAATGAATCTGTATATAAAATGTGGATTGAGTGTGATAGATTTTCAATACTGCTTTGAATGAAATGTTTTCGAAAAGCAAACGATGCGATTTTATTAGGAAACCAATATTAAAATTTCCTTTTGTCACATATGTAATAAGTAATAAAGTATTCCTTATGTTCTTGCTGTTGCTTCGTTTAACAAACGCATTGTATGCGTACAATCATGTTAAATAGATGGTTTTGTCTTCCAAAATTTCTGTCGATTCTTTCAACTCCAATCAATGGGCTCTTTGAAAGAAAGAACGAAAAAAAGGGGAAAAAATTGCTCAATGCTGGCTCGCGAAATTGGTTGGGTGAACAACGAAAAGTGTTTAAATGCCTGTACGCATATTAAAAAACACACATGCGTACAACAATTGCGTAGTTTCACATAAAAAATAATCATGATACCCTATGAGAGTAACGACCACAGTATTTGATATCGTACATGTGCATGCAGGAGTTGAATAAACAAACAAAAAAAAAAAATCAGCAGCAGCAGTAGAAGTAAAAAAAAGAAGAAAAAAAAACACACACCGAATGTTGTAAATGCCAACAGGCATCCCATATTCATTGGTTTATTCGTTGTCGAATTTTCTGTGTGTATCATTCTATGGCATTGTCGTTATTGTTGGCACTGCTGCTGTTGCTGCCTAATATATGCAAAATGAGAGGTGCAAGAGGAAAAAGATGAGGGAAACGGCGACAAATGCACAAACACATCCGCGCAGACGCTCATATATTATCCACATGCATAAAAGCGATATGTACGAAGTGAAATGGGATATCAACATCTAGACACGTAACAAATGCGAAAGTTTAAATTAAAAAATGAATAATATGGAAAAAGTAATAAAAAGAGTCGACAGCCAGGAAAAGAAAACAGCATTTTTTTTTCACTCGCTCCTCTTCGTATTTTGCTTATGTTTTCTCTCCATTTGTATGGGTCGATATGTTTCGTTTTTTCTGGCATTTTTTTACCCACGAGGGTGGCAGATTTTCTTATATTTTTTTTTTCATTCATTTCACTTGTATATTTCGTTTGCGGTCTTTACTGACAAAAAAAGGAGAAAATTATAGAATCAAGAGCGCATTCATTTATACATCAATGTGGAAGAGAAGAGAAGAATGATTCAGCCTCATTTTTATCTTTCATTTTTCCTCGTTCCCTTTTGCACTCTTGATTATTGTGAATTTTTAAATAGGTAAACATTTTACACAAATTATGAAAGAAATCTAAACTAAAATGAATAAGTCAAAAGAGAGAAAAAAAAGCATTTCTGATTCGAAGTTTTAAGCAGCAACTTATGGGTAAATTTATTTTCATAATAAAAATGAATTTTAACTTTAAAATAACCTTTTGGAGAGTGTCGCTTAAATTTAAGAGTTTTTTGGTTTTGATTTTGATTCATTTTTTTTTTTTTGCTGTTTAAATATTTTCCGTGTGTGTTCGATCGATCAAGTCCAAAGCGAGGCAATCTAATGTAAGTGCACGTATCGCAAAGCCAAAATTTTCGCGTATGTATTGAAGAGGGCATGAATATAAGCATTAGCATTAGAGTGACTGTGTATTTTATGCATAGATTTATAAATGTAGATAGATTTCTATATGTGTGTATGTATATTTCATTGAATAGATTTAATATGTTATCTTATGTGGCTGCGTAATGCAAATGCACACTTTGGTTGTGGGTTGTTGATATTGCTTTGTAGTTACCAGATCGCGTTGCGTATATTTATGTACATGTACACACATCTCACGAATTGAAGAACTTTTCCTATCTCTTAGTGGTGGATATGTTCATTTTTTTCATTTCATCTTTTTCTTCATGTCTCACTCTCACTCTCACTCTTACTGTATCTCCTATCATTTGCTATGTTTTTGATTCCTCAGCATAACGAATAAAAATTTTTGCCATTTTTTTTTTGTTCCTTCTTTCTTTCTCCTGTCGCCGATAATTTTATTTTCGTTCGTATCACTTAAGTGCAAATGTACAAATATCTGCTTTGCTCTCGCAAGTAGTTTATGCATGACACACATAAAGAGTATAATGGGTACGATGTGTCTATGTTTATGTTCACTGTTAGTATAGCGCCTATGCTGGCTTCAACATAAGCAACAAAAGCAGATAGCAACAACAACAATAACCGATGACGACGACGATGAAAAAAAATCGTACATTGTCATTTTTTGTTAGCTGCTGCTGTTCGAATTAAAGACGAGGGTAGAAGCTTGAGGGTAGATTTTTTATGAGCGTGTATGTTTTTTCCTCTCTATCCATACCCTACTCTACATACATCGCCGTTTTTAAAACATTTTCTTATTTCGTTACGCATTTTTTTTCACTGGCTTTGTTATAAAATGACTCACATTGATCGGTTTTTCAGGTTCGCAAATATAGTGTGTTCCACACGCATTTTCTCTCTCTTTCTCTCCCTCTCTCTCTCTCTCTCTCTCTCTCTCTCTCTCTCTCTCTCTCTCTCTCTCTTACTTTCTCTAATCTCGTCTTGTTGAAAATATGTACACTGTAAAAGTAATAAGAATAGAAAGAGATCGATGAAAATATCAAAAAATATATTGGTGTGCAAAAGTGAGATGAAATGATGAAGGTTGAGTGTGTTGTGTGCACTGTGTGCCCTTGTTGAATTCACATATGGATGGAATAAATGTATATATGTGGCATTGACGTTGGTAAATTGCGCTCTCGTTCTTTATATGTTTCGTTAGTTTACTTGTTATTCGATTTTCAATTAAAAATAATATTTTGTCGATATATTTTATGTGCAGACACACACACACACATATATTATAGATCGCATATGTGCTTTTTATCCTAACTACACATATGTATATGCCTGTGTTAACGTATTCGTATTGGAAAAAATTGATTGCCGTTGTTGATTTTTGTTTTGGGCATTTGCTAGCTTGTACAAAATCATCAACTGACATCACAGTTAGGCACATTTAATATGTTCACATTATACAATTCGCTTGTTTGAATATATTGATAGCTGACACATAGATGCGTTCTCTCTGGCGACAGAGAAAAACCATTTAAATAATAACGTTTGTTCTCTTTCTATGTCTCTCGATTTTATTTTTTTTTTTTTGTTGATTAGATTGGTGAGGGACCAACGACATCGAAATAAACGAGCTACTTTCGATTAATATTCAGAAATCCATTTTATACACTGATAAATAAAAAAAACGCACTACTATTATCACGTGCTGCAGCTATTAACGATGTGAATACTCGTTTTTTTCTCTCTTCTTCCATTCCATTCATTGTGATCGATTCCAATTTGATCCAGAGTGTCATTAATATTGCAAAATATTTTTATCTAGATGAATGTATTAATCATAAATATGAAATTCGAATGCATGCTATAATTGATGATTTCAAGTGGTAATTATGACTTTGAAAAAATTGTGTTCATTTATCTAACTGAAATTGTCAATTTTTTTTTTTTCTTCCTCTCACTCTCATAATTTATATGCCCGTGACAAATTTCTAATTAATGAGGAAAAATGACGCCATTTCAATCGATACCCAAATAATTTTCAAATATTTGTTGATAATTACGAAACAGTATATTGACTATATCATATTTGAGTGCGCGATAAGTTGAAAAGTCTAAAATTTCAAGTCTCTATTGGATCGAATCATATAATACTCCCGTAGATATGCAATAATTATTCTATAACATTCGATGTGAAATTTTCGCCTTATAGTCCTTAGCAAAGAAGTTCAAGCGGGATTTATCTTACGCTTTGCTATTGAATTAATGATGTAAAGTGCACCAATCAAATTAGACACTCTTTTTTCGTTGGTTTATTCATAAATAGATGTTAACGAACAGTTGAGTAGCGCCCACAATCAAATGTACAAACAGCAATGAGAACACAGTGTAAATGAACTTCTACGCAATAAAAAGAAAGAAAAAAATGGTTGAGACAACAGATACATACTGTACCGGGTACTCTGATTTTGTCTTTCTGTGTATATATTCTAATTAGACTATGTTTTCGGCAATTAGAATCACTAATTGTACTTACGGAAGTTGTTGCTTATCCTTGATGACATAATGAACTTGCCGACAATGGCACCATCCACACACAGTTTTGTGGCAGAGTGCTTGAGAGTTTTTTGAAATTAAGTCACCCTTGTATTTATACATGTTAAAATTGGTGCTAAAAACATTTTGGGACAGAAGAGCAAAAAAAAAAAATCTAACTGGATCCAACCCAAGTAGGGTGTGAATATAACGATTTGCTGTATACAGTTTTTTTTTTAATTTCATCTCGGAACATGTTAATTTATGCATTTTTTCTGGTTTGCTCGAATTAAACGATGCCAGTAATTTAACTCAACTTAAGTAGCATTTGATATCTTTTTATCGGATAAAAAGTGAAAAATCAACGTACAGCCATAAAGTGAAAGGGCGGGTAAAGAAATGAGAGCGAGAAATTTTTTTTTTTATTAACAAGCGAAACATATTTGCAGTATTAATTGTGAATTAATACAAGAGGAAACTGGTTTTCAAAAAGGTGGAAACTGTTTATTTTTTTTCTCTCGTGAAACGGAATTACCCACCATGCATTTTTGTCGGAGATACATTCATCGGACGGTATGCTCTTTTTTTTCTATTCATTTGAATATTTAATCGGGTGTTTATAGATTTGTTTGTTTTTGAGTGTTTTTTTTTTTGTTTTATTTCATTTCATTTCTGTTTTTAATTTCACATTTCAGATTTCAATTTCACGTGATATTATTGTGAAATTCGGTTAACTTTGCAATTCTATAGATTTTTTATATGAATTGACAAAGCACGGTGTAATTTCCGATTCAATTCGTTTTAAGATAAAATAAAACGCTGACAATGAAATTAAATCTCAATTGCTTCAAGAGATTCGTTTAAATTGTGTGACCTTTTCAATATTGTGTGCTGAAGATTTTTTTGTCTTTTTTTCTTCTTTTCTTTGAAAAATATCACTCCATTCTCTCATTGGTATCTTTTCTTAGTCAAGTTGATTTTCATTTTCCTTCATGCTATCAATACATATAAAACGAAAAAGTATTTTCAATACAATTCGACAAAAAGGAGCAAAAATAAAAAAAAAAAATCTATTTAAACATGCTTTGTATTATATCGAATCAAATAAATTTCTACCATATTTCTGGCTGAATGATTAAAGTGATTAGACACACAATTTATTTATTTTTTTTCTTTTTTAATTCCATCGATAGGGAGGAAATGATTTCTTGGAAAATGTGTCTTTTTAATTTGATGATATTGATTTTAGAAAAGAACAAAAAAAAAACAAAAATATAATCATTCAATATGATGGAAATGGCGAGGGGCGAGCAAAAGAACGCGTAAAAAATAAGTAGAAAAAAAATCGAACAGCTTTCGTTTTAATTATTGCGATCCAAGTTGCATTAATAGTTGGTTCTCCCCCTCATGTTTATTAAGTCATTAAAATACAGAAAACGTTTCGATCCAAATAACGAACAAACGAACAAACGAAGGAAAAAAAATGTTGTGATAAAATATTGTATATTGATTTTAACTGAGACCACATAGAAAAAATTTACATAAGCGATTGAATAACAACAACTCGTAAGTAGATGGATCGTTTGTTATTCGTTCTAATGGAATTTATGTTTGATTATTTGCAGGGAAAATCTTCACAATGAGCAAACAGAAAGCGTGAATTTCAAGTTCTTTTTGCTTATTATCCGTTCCAAATTCCATCAACTTGTTATAAATGTTGACCATCGAAATGGCTATCCTGTGATTGAATTTGTGCAACAAAAATATCGAGTATTCATTCAACAAATAAGCTAGACTGATGTTGACAACATGCCGAAAATTCAAATATGATGCATCACATATGTTGTTGTTGTTGTTGATTCTCTTTTTTCGGACTCTTTTTATGGTCCTTCGCTGTTACAAACCCTTTCCGCAAATAAATTAACTTGATTAGTGCAGTCAGTTCGGCAATATCAATAAGCATTGGGCTCTGGCAAAAAGTGGCCAACGGAAAGCACAAAAAAAGAATGAACGAAAAAAAAAAAATGAGAACTAAACCAATAAAATATGGATATTTTCTCAAGAAATTAGCGAACAAAGGAGTTAGAGGATGAACACAATGCCTTTTATGTTATTCATTCATAACTGAAAACAATGCCATTTAAAAGAACAATAATAGTACCGAAAAAACAGCGAGAGAAAGACATGACAAAGTTTGATTGTTTCATTAGGGTTTACATTTTGGAATCACGAATGCTGCCGCGTTCTACTTGATGGAGTTTTTCGATCCATGAAAATGTTTAGATGCAAGCGATTCTATTACGTTCTCTCGTCAAAGAGTTTCATCGATCGCTCCTTTATCAAATTGTTGATTTTCCATCCATGCGGCTGCACATCAAATGTTCGTGGAGCGAAAAGTTTTTTTTTTTTTGTTTCATGATTTTCAATACGTTCTGGTTTTTTTTTTTTCATATAATAAATGAGTGCTCATCCATTTTAATGCTTTGTTATGAAAATGATTCTTGCTAACTGAACAAAAATCAGTTAAATGTATAAAAGGATTGGATATGATTTTAAAAGCAAACTTTTGACATGTACTTGTACATAAAGTGAACAAGTTTGATGAATTTGAAGAATTCTTTTTAAAGCGTCAAAGTGCTATTGAAGCATATAAATGTAAAATGCTTGCACGTAATCTAACTCAAAGATAAGTAAAAAGGTGCAAACAGTGTACGTTTTTTTCTTCAATGGATTACAAGAAGCACTTAATAGTTGCATTTGATTTCATTGATTAGTAACAATTGAACTTTATGTAGCAATGCTGACTAATTTGCACATATAATGAATGAAAAACCAAACTTGTATCGATATAAAACTTAAAATGAACATATAAAGGAAGTTAGGTTGTGGATATGATAGCAGATACAAGATATCAGACACCAGACACTATCACTTCATATGTTTTGTAAATATACTCCTGATTATTAGCTAGTGAAGGTCACGTGAAATTATATATGTCAATTTTGTTATATTCATTCTTTTTTTGCAATCACGTGTTAACTGCTAATATAAAAATGGATATCAGGAGTAAATGATTTAAATCAAACGTAGCGGTCAGAATTTTTTTTATTGCGTGACTATAGCATAGAAAACCATACATTTATATGAAATCCATTACATACCAATTCGATATCCCTATAAAGCAAACAAGTTTATTCAAATATTCCCCAATTCAATTAAACGTTTCGATTTATATATTTGACGTAAATAACTCTGATAGACAAAAATCAAACAAAAAGTTTTCTACCAAAATTATTGTATTAATTTATGAAAGTAAAAAATATATATAAATTAAAATTTAGTCAGGAAAATTGGGCAAATTTATCAATAATTTGAATTTAACAAAACAAAGAAAAATACAATTTTTTCAATATGTTATAAATCGCGAGGTACGATTAAATAAAAGTCGAAGAGATTGTTATCACATAAACAATTCATAATGAAGTCCCTTTTGTTGCATTTATTCGTTAATATACTCTTTCAATTGCATCAAGCCATATTGATAAAATGTCAAGAGAGAAGGAGAGGGAGTCAGAGAGAAAGGGAGAAAGACAGAAAGATAGAGAGTGAGATAGAGACACAGAGAGAGAGACAGAGAGAGAGAGAGTCGGGAAGAAGGGCAGAAAGGAAATGGGAGAAAAAAGGATAGGGAGAGAGAGGGGATAGAGACAAAAATTGGAATGGTATAAATTGAAAAACAGTTGATGAAATAAACATATGACGAAACAATCGACATTTGATTTAATGATCCACAGCACTGTATTAGGATTGTAAACAGGTTTTCTAGCGCAATCATTTGATCATTTTCAAAAAAAAAAAATAGCATTTCAAATATAAATAAGGAATATGACAATAAGAATAACATGAAAAGAGTAAAATTTGAATTTTACATTTAATTTATTCAATTTGTAGTCGATGAAATTTAATTGATTTCAAATTGAAATTGCCGAGTAAAAAATGTAAAATGAAAAATCATATAGTTCTTCAATTATATTTTATATATACATATATATATATATATGTAGAATGAACGAACACAGTACAGAGTGCACAGTGCATGATTGAGCAAACAGAATTAAAAACAACTGGGGATTGCGATTGGGATTGCGTGCAACAGAATAATTACACTTTACACATATTCCGAATCAAAAGCGAACCAAAAATGTGTATTCGAAGAAGGTAGTTCAAGCACTCACCACCAATTATTTATTCAATAAAGAAATTCTGCCTGGTTCCTGTTACGTATTCTACACTTTTTATGTTCCGGTCATTTGAGCTATATAGTTATCGCTATCCTCATTGTCGTCTTCGTTGTCGATCGTCATTGTCGTTGGCTATACGAAGAACGATGATGTTTTAAAGAATTGAATCAAAATGCAAATGCAAAATTGAAAATGTATTCTCTAGCAATAAGTTTTCAATATGTCAAACATATGTTGACTTTTATCAATCTTTAATTTCAATGAAAGAAACAACAAAAAAAGAACAAGCTGTGTTTGCGAGCTATATAGTTCGTCTGAATAACAACAATGAGTTTCACGTTCGAATAATTTGTGGTAAACAAAGAAACATCGTGGTCGGGTAACAATTAACGTCTTTTATTCGTTAAATCATTGCGACAAATCTCAGATATTTATGATCCTATTAAATGTTTATGAGAATATGCAACGATTGTTGCTTCCGTTGTCGTTGTTGTCGTCGATGTCAAATTTCAATGACCAGCTGATAGAGCTGGCCTTTTTAATTGTATGTTTGTACTTCACCCCGGTTTTGGGTGCAACATTTTTTATGTTAGCAATTAAGTCATGCATTACAAAGTTGAATACTTACATTTGTTTACCATTTTATAATTGTTCCATGTATGGGCGATTAATAATTTTCTATGGCCTGCTAGATTTGAAAGGTGTTCAACACCAAAAAAAACAGTATAATGCATTTCAGTAAGAAGGCGATTTGTGATTGCTTCTATGTCTATGCGCCAACACGAGGGAATTTTTATTGATGTTTTTTTATTATGTTTTCTTTTTTTCTTGTAATTCGTGTTAATCAATAAATGATCCGCATTCATACACATAATTAACGATAAATTTTTAAATTGTACTACTACTGTTGTTGTTTTCGTTATCGTCAATTGTTTTTTTTTTTTTTTCTATGTAAAATTTACACTGACATTTTTCAGTCAATACACCCTTTTATGGATAAGCGACCAATCGACCGGGCACGTTAAGCTTAATATTCAATGTCATTTCACATTCATATTTATACCGATTATTATCTCGCAGCAGTAATTATGAATTTGTTGTTTTCTTCTTCTGTTGTTGATTTTGTTGTTGTTGCTATTTTCGACCTCACATGTTAATGAATATATCATTCCAAACGTGTATGTAGTGGCGAGTCGTGACCACGAAACACTAATTCAGTAATTAGTACTCTAGACTATTCAGTCGGTCTTTTTTTTTTTGGGGAGAAATTATAATAGTTGTGATTTGTGACAAAGCCATGACGGCGCCTACCCTTTGTTGCTTCGAATAAATAATATTTTTTATGTAATATTTTTTTTTTCTTTCTATCTTTCATTCAATCCAATTAAAAACAGGAACACAGTCCACAGCGTATCAGAATTATGTAATCTTTATTTGTTTCGATTATCCATGTCTCTGTGTGTGCAATATTGTTGTTTTTGTTCTCATTGGCTTTATATTTGACTAATCGAACAATTATCAATTTGTAATTATGGCTATGTAAATTACTGATAGAAGAAAATTAGTTGGATGAACTAATAAGAGCTTTATCAATAAAATGAGATTCATTTTTAATAATGCATCGTCCATAATGATCGCTTTTTCGAAAAAAAAAAACGACAAAACTAAAAACAACAAATAGGGAGAACGAATAAATATTGAGCAAACCAACACCATATTCAAATTGACTCATTTTGTTGTTGTTTTTTTTTTTCTGTATACAAGACACAATTCAAGAATATTAGACAAAAAAAAAACCACCGAAAAAATAAAGTATTGAAATTGAATACATTGATTTATTTGAATGTGATGTTCTAATTAGTTTACATATTTTAGCGTGTGCTGTATAATTTTGGGAATTTTTTTTTCTTTAGTCTATATTTACTATCAAATCAACAAATGTCGCTTGAGTAACGATTCGATGAATCATGAAATGTACTCATTCTAATGCATTAAAGTTTGTCTAGGCAATTAATATAAACAAATAGAAAAGATGAAAAAAAGAAATAACTTTCTCCAAAAATAGAAATGGAATGCATTACATATAGAATGGGCAATATATACAATGAGAGAAGATAGTGTGAAAAACAGTAGCATGAAGCCGATAAATTGCCGGATAATCGTGTTAGTTTTCTGCTAAGTTTCACACAATCTTGCCTCAATAGGCTTACCGTGTGTATATGTACACAATCTAATCGCCGATATCAGTTTGCCACACCGTGGGTGATACTTCGTTCAATTGTGATATGTGTGCAAAAAAAAAAAAAAAAAAACACATAGGAAAACAAGAGAAAGCAACAACAACCACGACGTCGATCGAAATGACTACTACGACGGCGGCATCAGTAGTTGAATAGGTAGCTAAAACGGAAGGAAAGACCAATACAATACGGAAAACACGCGCGAAACTTCTCTATCGGCGAGGATGATGGACAAAAAAAAAGCAGAGAAGCGAAATAAATAAAAAACAATGGGTGAGAGACAGAGAGAGAGAAAAAAAAAGAAATGGGGAATGGTGCAAAAAGTAAACAAGGACTTTTACACCCACTGATGTTGAACAAACAGTAGCAACCATTAATAGAAGCATACATAAAATAATGCACCATTTTTGTCCTGATACAAGGAGCCAAATCGAACGAATCCACTTACCGAATGTCCGAGCTATTGTATGTACGTTAATAATTCGGAGCGATTCGATCAACAATGCGGTTTTTCTTCTTCTTCGTCTACTTTTTTTTGTCCTAAATACGCTCATTCCCATTTATATCGTACTCACCATCCGTGGTGAGAACATGTATTACAACATGGTACTCGCCATTAGTTTTTTTTTTTTTTTATTTCCTTTCTTTCTTTTTTCCTTCATTCTTTGTTTTGTACAATCCATGTTACTCGGTCTCTTGCGTTATCTATTGATTGTATGTTTATTATTTTATCTACGTATCCTTATGAATGCGTTCAATATGTTTTTACCATAGTTTGTTCTTTTATCTTTTTTATTCTCTCTCTCTCTCTCTCTCTCTCTCTCTCTCTCTCTCTCTCTTTCTCTCTCATTTTATTTGTTCTTTCAATGCATTCATTCACAATTTGCATCATTTTCATCGAATCAACACTCTTTGTTCTGAAATTTTCTCACACATGGACAATGATGTCTTTTTGATCATTGAACGTAAACAAATTAACCAAAAAAGTCAATAATTCAGATAGTAAAATTCAATAATGTATTTATCCATCATATGGATTCCATATCGATGCACACATGCATTAAACACAGCACTGCTTTAACAGTAGTCGATTAGTGGTTTTAATAAGTTCAACATTCCATAGGTATTTAATAACGAGAATGAATGCATCTGCATTAGAACAATTCAAATGCAGCGGAAACACGAGTTCAAATACACTTAAACTTATGTTTGTTCTATAAACTGGTCATATATTTGAGCGTTATATTTCAAATACGCTATAGATCAATGATTTAATTTGTAAATGAATGCACAATAAAATCAAAAATATATATTTCATTTCTTGACTCGCCCATTAAATTCTCTTGGTCTTAATTATGCATCAAATTTTAAAATTGTCGCTTCACAGAATTGGTCAAATTGAAAAGAACGAAACAATGGAATCGATTAGAAATAGTACCATCTGATATATTTTAGATTCAAACAAACTTAAATTAGTGAAGAATTCTCCTTTGGAGTTAGTTCAACAAAGGGCCCGTCATAATTAATTGAACACATTTTTTCTTTTTAAAAATATTCAGCAATGCAAAACACTTTGCATTTTTGAATAATTATTTTTTTTTTTTTTCTTGTAATTTCCTTTGAAAATTTTCTACTGCATTTTTCTATGATCTTTTGCTACTCGAACAAAAATATTTCAGTTCAAAATAATTTATCAGAATCAATTGACAATTGAAATGTCGTCTATCAAATTCATGAAATATCATCGTTCAAATTCATAAAATTTTAATAAATTTTTCCATATATTTCAACAGCAGCGCACCCATTGTATGAATAATTCAGTTCAAATACGTACAATATAATTTGATAATTGTAAAATATTGAGATCATAGTCTGCATTTTTAATTGATACTAAATATTAATTGTTTTCATTTGGAAACGTCCTTGTCCATTATATGAAATAATTGTTGTATTATAGAAGTAAAAAAATGGTTTTTCTATTTGACAGAAGAAAAAAACAAAAAAACACAATTCAGATAGAATGTGAACACTTATCCTGATTGCTAAATTCATAAAAGTGAATATTGTTTTCGAAAAAAAAGTAAATTAAAACTATATGTTGTTCATGTATAATGTAATCTGTTACGAAAGATAGTCGATTTTTGTCATTATTTTTTGAAAACACTGCTATTGACTCTTTCCTTCGCGCCTCATATACTGAAAACAATTGCCAAGCAAAAACATTCAACATGTGACATTCGCTTCTCAAACAATACAAAAATATTCGAATCAAACAGAAGCCATGAAGCAATCGACCAAAACCAACGAAACAGTTGTTTTTTGTTTCTACACATAGATGCAATAATATTTGGGGTCGTAAACGATGACGGTAAAAAAAAACACATAACAACAACAACATATTCAATACACAAAATAGTGCATCCAAAGCCAAAAACCACAATTGATCAAGAAGCAGGGGAAATCATCCAAAATACATAATCCTATACATTTGTTATTTTTTTGGCTTTTTCGCTTTTTCGCTCTTTCTCTCTCTCTCTCTCTCTCTCTCTCTCTATCACTTTCTCACTCTCTTTCTCTCTCTCTTGTCAGTTGTACATTTCTTATACCAAAACATTGTAGTGAACGTGGAAAAAAAATCATTCCACGGTATTTTTCATTGCAATCTCCTATCTATGTATGTGGTCAGTGTAAAATTTTTATTCGTTTGTTGAACCAGAGACCAGTGGCATTCAAACGAATGTGTTAATTATATATAACCAACAACCATATGATAAAAACGACTGAACAAATGGATGTAGGAACAAAATAGAAGAAGTGTTGGTTAAATGGTGTAAACGAAACAATGAGAGTAGAATGTGAACAAAAAACAACAACAAAATTGCGCACATGAAATAATGTAAAAGAAAGAAAGAAAGAGAGAGAGAGAGAGAGAGAAAATGTTGTGTACAAATTGTGAAATGTCGAACAAATTTGCTTATCTGATAAGAGTAGCACGCACGCAAACCCACAATGGCCAAAATCGAAAAAGAGGAAACAGTGAAATAAATCTTTTTTTCACCGTGAAATTTCTGTGGTATCGTTTATTTGACCGTTGCTGTTGTTGTTTTTTTTATTATTTTTGTTTGTTTTAAATACGTTCGTTTTTTTTCTTTGTCACAATCGTCATCGTTGTCATTGTTTTCTTCATTCTTCCCTCCCTTCTTATATTTTTTTTTTACTTTGTTTCACCAATACCACATTGGTCATAAGGTGATCAAACAAATTAAAACGCATAAAATGTACGAACAAAATGAATATAAATAAGAAATGGATCGAATCAAATTGAATTGAAAATGATGGGAGAAAATAGGAAATAAAAAGGTGGAAGAAATAACGAAAGAAAAGAAAAAGAGAGTGAAAAAAATACAAAGATTGGGAACACAGTTAACTAAACTGTGAACTAAATTAAGGTGGTAGATGAATAGATAAGATGTTTTAGATAGGGAATCGTTTTTCACATTCACTTGACCAAGGTAAAAAGCAAAAGCATAAAAAATCAGTGGACTTGTGCGTTTGTAAACGCACTCTAACTTGAACACTTTTCCAGGGTAAAGAGCATTTTAATGTGCTCAATGATGTTGATAATTACTTACCGGTAATCAAAGAGAAATTAACTGAGCAAATTCATCGTTCTCTTTAACCATTTTCTTATTACGCACAATGTGAGAGTAAATTTCTGTGTGAAGTACTACAGACAATTAAATATTTACCAACATAGCATAAATATGGGTTTAGTTTCTATTAATTTTTCGTTTTCTTTACGTTTTCAACACAGAATTAAAACAATCTTTACGTTTTCAACAAACATGTCGCTTATAATTCCATTGCTAAAACGAAACCAGCTGAATTATTTTCATGCTCTTATCTACTTGTTGTATCCTCTTTCTTTTCAAAAAGAACTTTTTACTCTGATTGTTGCTGATTGAGTTTTTATTCATTTAATTTGTTTGCCTTTTTGTTGGATAATTCAATTAAGATCGGCACTCAGTCTACTGTGTAATGACACTGAACTGGTATTGCCTCATAATTTATCTCTTCATTCTCTTCTTTCTTTTTACGATTGAACTTTGTTGGGTTGTTACGATTTTTTTTTTTTCGTCTTCAAATAAATGAGCTGCATCCCGATTTTGATAAATTGGCTGAACTGTATATTTGCAAAACATCAATTATTATGAACTTGATTCACAAAGATGTCGCCATCACAAATGCTTTGCATATTTTTATACAGGAGTTTGTGCACAGGAAGAAAGCTGTTTATCTATGTATGGAATTGTTTCGTATAAACGTCAGATCATTTAATATGTACTTTGTATCATGGATTATTCTCATTTATAAATGAATATGACCGATGCTGCACATGTGTTCGTATCGGCTTATAATAATTTATTCAAGCAAGATTGTGTCAAAATCTTTCCATCCTAGTGATTGAATTATTCACATTTTTCTGGTAATACTTTTGCCAGCTTTGTTAAATGCACCGAATTGCATACTAGCATTTTATACGCAATATGTAACAAAATACCGACCAATGGTAGTTGTATTCACTGTATTATTATTATTATTATTATTACTGTATTACTAACTCTTTTAGAATTATAAGAAAATATACGATTTAGTTATATTTCTGAAGTATATATAATTCTGCATAAAATGGATTCACCATTATCCATATAGAGAAATCCTATTCGATTCGATCCGTTTACTTGTGTACGAAATGACATCATTATAATCGACAAATTTTTTTTTTTTTTAAATAATATAGTCGTTGGCCATTGGTTGCAAAGAAATTGATGATGTCACCATGTGTCATTTGGTCATATGCATTCATATTGAAACTACTACTGTTATTATAATTATTAATTTTCTCTTGAAACTTCATTTTTGATGAATTCAACCATTTTCAAATTGATTGGTTGCGCATTATTTTATATTGCAAAAGCCAATCAAAAACGAAATCAATTTGGCCAAAAGATCAAACCTCACATTGTGTCAATGAAGCGTATTATTTAACAAGCTTTTGAAAATATTTTTAATTTACTAATAATTGACTGCTTTCAATTATGAATCTGTTAACAATTAAGTGCAAAATTAAATGATTTGAAGAAAAAGTTTCAAAATTCCGACATTCTTAATATGGGTAGCTTGTTATGCGGTTAATTGATTGATTTGCTTTGAATAAAATCCAAATATAATCTCTATGTTTTTTACATACAATTCAAAAAAAAAAAAAAAAAAAAAGAAAAAAAATTGATAAATGTTTAGTAAAAATGGGAAGGGAACTCACTTCGGTTGATATCAAAATGCTTTGTATATCTACACCAAGTGATTGTGTCAAACACTATATCACCAATAGGAATACAAGCAAAGAATGCAATTGCCAATAAAACGGTTGAATGGAATGTGGCTCTTGAAATGTCTCTATTGATATTTTGATACATCAGCATGCGCGAGAAATTCTTTGATTCCTGTTGTATTATTTTTTTTTTCTTTCTTCTTTTATTTTCATCATTATCTAGAAGTTGTATGTGCCATTTTTCGACTTCGAAACCATTTCCAAATGCTACTGAAAACGTCAATCAATAATATATGTTCATTCGATGCAAACTGTTTATTTGCACTGTACGTTTACTCTCATCATGATTTTCTTACTGTCTTTCATTTCTATTGATAGATATTTTCAATGAAATTTAACTTGTTCTCATGTCCAATTCAATATTTCATTTGGATAAATGTGTATCAGATATTAAGACGCATTCCTAAATTCAATGTTTTGACGACCACGCAACAATTAACATCAAAACATTTGATACATTTATTACTTTTCCGCACACAATATGCTGTCCGTAAAATTATTGTAATCGGCCAAAAAATGAAAAGCACCAAAAATATATTTTCTCCAGGTTTTAGAGCATCGTAATGTGAGTGTGGTACCCTGTACGCCGTATAATATATCGTGTATCCTGTATCCTGTACGCAAAATTTGTTAACACGATAGCTCATCTCCAACAAGCCATAAAAAAATCTGATGATAAAAAATCGTTAGGATAATTCAGAAATAGAAACCATTACATTTTTAGCCATGGATGACGATCACATAATGAACTTGTTAAATGGACGATTGTCGAATATGTAGTATAGAGATTGCAAAAAAGTTGTTTTAACAATTTTAACAATCTTTGACCAATTTTCGAAAAAACAATAAATTTTGGCGTTTTATCCAAAAATTAGGAATTTAGATGGCGTAGGCATACTTCGTCCGAAGCTCTAAATGAAGTATATAGCTCCCTTAGATTCGTGTAAACATTTGATGTAATGTTTAAATTACTTTTTTTTAACATTAAATACTTGATTATTTATAGTCGATGCTCATAACCTAAATGAATGGAAATTTAAACAAATGTTTTTCTATGTATGTACAATATAATACAAACAACAAATTAACAAATCTTGCCGTAAATCGTCGCTAATAAACATTCCAATTATTTTTAAAATTATTTATTGCTTTTTGTATTCATTTAAATCGAAAATTCTCACTGAAAACATATGGAATAATTATGGGGAAAAATAAAGCAAATCTTATTTCTATCGCAAAACAATTAATTGTTAAAATAAATTTATTTGAAGTTCTATGTTGAACAATCGTTTTCCAGATACAAGTATATCTTGTCCGATAAATGTCAATCCTTAACAAAATATAACAAAAACTGAATGTCATTCAATTCAATAATTTCATGGATGATGTTGATGATGAAAAATAATCATTATTTTTCTGTTTTTTTCTACAAATCTGAATAAATTTAGTTGACAATTTTTAGACATAACAATTTTTGTATTTTGCCGTTGAATTTACAATTTTTCAGCTTTTTTTTTAACAATTTAACAACAATTGGCCAAATCATTTAACGATTTTTGCAGGCTCTTATTACTAATTGATCAACAAATACAATATAAAACTATTATTATTTCACAAAAAGAGTCAGGTTTTTATGTTTCAATTACGCTGAATTTATTGTTACTTTTGTCCAAAATAACAATTTAAACGTATGGTTAAAATAACTGTGGAAAATTCCTTACACAAAAGTAAAAATACAATTTTGAATATCATTTGTAAGTCATTTTTAGATAATTTCCAATGAAAAAACAGATATTATGCCTATTTTGATACCAATTCAACTTATTTCGTTGCCAAAAATGGATTTGTTTGAATCGTCTTTTTCAACTCGCAAAGTTTTTTTTACAAGGAAAACATCTTAGTTTGGGACCACTTTAGATAGAGTTAAGAATTAAGTTGTGTTTATTAGGGAATAATGAAAACATGTTTTTAAGACAAAATATATTGAATTCGTCCCAGAAATTTGATAAATTATTATAACAACAACAACAACAATCATTTAAAGACCATTAATGCCCTTCAGCGTCTGGTCTGTTTTGTAATGGCAGCCCCTTAACAATTCTTCTCCAGCGTACCCTATCGAGAGCCAGGTCTTCAGTTTCCCTAATCCAATCATACCCTCTTTCATTCAAGTCGTTCTTAACCGAATCCAAATATCGTCTTCGCGGTCTACCTCTACCTCTCGGTGCATTCACTTCAGCATTCAAAATTAACTTTGGTAAACGATAAATTATTATTACGTTGGATTTGATGTGCGGAAAAGTTCAACTTGCGAATGTAAGACATTTTGTTTTTTTCCACTTGAGATATGTAGATTTATGGATCTTCTTTTGTTTTGATTTAAAATTAAATGTAAAACAAAAACTAATGTAACCTGATGCAATGTCAATTATTTTAGTTCATTTAAACTGATTCTGTGTATTGCATATAATAGTGGTTTAATTTATATTCCGAGTTCATTCATCAATATTTACAAAAAGGGAGAAAGAAATTCCAGTAGCAAATATGACTATTCAATTTGTCTGTCATCTCATGCTTTGAGCAGTGATATTTATCTTTCTAAAAAAAAACGTTTCTATTTAGATTCCATTTCATTGCAGTAAAGTGTATATATGGAGGAAATTATACATAGCATTCCATAATAAAACGCGCACCCACTCAACATTAAAACTATAATTAAAGACAACATTCTAACAATAATAACTTTGAACTATGTACAAATGATAATTTCACTGGTGGATAGAGATGAAAGATATGTTCAACACGTAAATCAAACAAAGAAAAATATATAATAATATATTTTATCACATTATCACATTAAAAAGCATTTCAGCAAAATCCAATTGACTATACACAAACGACCGAGAAGAATATTCGATGAAGAGATAGAGAGAGAGAGAGAGAGAGAAAAAAAGTAAGCGAGACAGAGGGAGGAAGAGGCACAGAGTGAGAGAAAGAAAAAGAAGGAGAAAATAGAGAAAGAAGGGAGGAATGACAAAAAAAAAGTCTTTGACTAAATTCAGTCATAAGAAAAGTATGTTCTAAAGATGAGAATTGAAGCAAAACTTAACAAACTAGCAACATTTGTTTGCATTCGAAACGCAAACACAATGACAATATAATGCATGACTAAAAACAGTGGGCTTTTGTTTTCGAATTGTGTCGGTTTTGTGACCATTCTTTTTTTTTCTTTCTTTCTTTCTTTCTCTCTCTCTCTCTCTCATCGCTCTCTCTCTCTCTCTCTATCTATCTATCTCTATGGTCTCTGTGTGTTCACAATTGTGTGAATAAGATTATTTGTGGCGTGAAGATGTTCATTTGTGCATAACTCTCTTTTGCTCATTCATCACCATTTCACACAAATTCTTATACAGAGTCATAATTTTAATTTAAATAATTTTTGCCAATCGTTTTGTCGTTAAAAGCATTCAGATGATTTCGATTGTCATTGCATATGCAAAAAGTATGTGGAAAATAGAAAACGAATTTCTGATAACTATTAATCAGTTTCTATTGCATCGATGAACAGTAACAATCAACAATACACAATGGCATTGAGAGTCAGAGTATAAGATACCAGAGCGTATAATTCATAGCGATGGAATTGTGTGCTCCTTGCCATCTGAATTCATGTGTGATAAAGTGTAGTTACTTGGTTTGAAACATTATATGCATATTGAAATTTTACGATCAACAACAACAACACCAAATGTATACTACATTATATGATTAAAATCGACATTTCAATGCAAAAATTGTAAAGATCGGATTGTGATGTATATGTGTATAAAGTGGATCCGATACTGATCTAATTTTATTTTTAAATTAATAACACTGAACAGCGAGATAATAATTTATCATGGCAAAAGATATGTGGTACATTATGCACATTGATCACGAACTACGGGTCAGAACGTTATTTGTGCTCAAATTGAACACATCGCAATTTTCGAATTAGTACGAATTTGAAATATTTATCAAAACATTTTTAATTTTGAAATATTTTTGAGTTTGAAATATTTTTGATTTTTCAATTTTGTAAGTGTGATCAATTCATATAGTGAAAACTAATTATTCATTTGGAATGAAAAATGACCAAAAATGGTCAATATTGATGGTTTCGTTTTTATTTTTATGATATAAAAATAATTCAGATCGAAGGTCACCATAAATGAATTTATATATAATTAATATTTGTTAATTTATTCACTTGTGAAATCATTTCTATTGAAACTAATTAAATTATTGGTTGATGAATGTATTAGAATTGTTAAAGATTTTTGTTCATCTAAAACAGAGTGGCAAGCAGCTGATTAGAATTTTTTAAAAAAATAATTTTGAAAGAAAAAATAATGATAAAATATCAATGGAATAAAGTGAATGTGATTACTTAGACTCTGTACCGTTAAGTGATGACACTGATCAAGTGCACCATTTTCTTTCGCTTTTTCCTCATCTACAAATTTCGTCATTAATATACTTTTTTTCATTGTTTTTTTTTTTTTCGACTTTTATAATTTCTGCTTGAATTATCATATTTTTTTGTGCCTAATTTTTTTGTATACCATCCGGTAGTATGTAATGAATACAATGAATCATAGCACATACAAATACCAATGTGTTGCACACAAAGAAATTTGCGTTCAATTTAAACATGAGTGCGGTAAGTTATAAAATTTCGGTTAATTTTGTTTGAGTACGTCAATATTTTCGTATACAAAATATAGACATTGTATGAAATATTTTTCAAATATCGATTTTACCGCATTTTAAGAAAATTTAACCGCACTCAAACAAATTTAATCGCAATTTTATAAGTTACCGGTTTACATTTTTAGATTGAAAGCAAACTACTTATTTTGTGTGTGCTTACGCAACATTTAAAATTGTCAAAAAAAAATTAATGTTATACTTTTTGTTTCTCCAGAAATCAAAGAAGAACACAGTCCAAATTGGGATTGACTAATAAATGTATAAAGAACAATGAATATCGGTGGCAGCAACCAAAATTCACCATTATTTCAAGCATTCGTTGTGCCCTCAGTAGGCATAGAAAATAAGAATGTCAACAAGGCAAATGATCCAATTGTATGTATACACCTCACTCAAATGTCTCTTCACTTATTTTTTTTTTCTGTTTTCTTTTGTCTTGCTATGAACAATTTCGGAAACTACTACTATATCTAGTCAGGTTTAATTTTAACGTTTTCTGTAGTAAAAAACGCTTTAGCACATTAGTGTGTTTGCGAGAACCAACATCAAATTAACGCAAAACTAATTTGACAAAATGTATTCAAATGTTTTTTTCTTCCTCTTCGGTTTTCATTTTATTTTAATTCTTTGCTTGAGAAAATTACTTTTCGGTCATAAGAATAGTAATAGAGCAGTCAAAATAATATTGAAATTGCTAACGATATTTTTTCCTTTTTTTTTTTTTGTTAAATAGAAGCAAACAAATGTTCCAGATCAAGAAGCACCAAAAACGAGCAGTCAAAACGATGGTGAATCGCATACATTGGGAACAAAATTCATTCGATTTGAACAGTTTGGCACATTACCAACCGGTTTAAAGGTCTTAGGCAAGGATCTAATTGGAACACCACTTGAAGATATTGATCCATTTTATAATGACGAACAGGTGGTTTTTATTGTATTTTAGGCTTAAATTAATAAAATGAGTAGTACGAAAGATGTCACACTTTGGCACGACTAACAAAGTTACATTTTCAATAATTGTTAATTTCCATAAAATTCGGAAGGTTTTAGTTGCAAAGCATCTATTGGGAGCTCTGCTCCAAGCTTTTCAAACATCTGTTAAATATGAAATGTGAAAAAAAAATCCAATATTTTTAAATGCAATCGTAATGATTTAGCATGAACAGTGGTTTGAATGTGTATTTTTAATTTCGATTGAAAATAAAATGACTGTTGATCATATATTTTCTGTGCATTAACACCAATTACTAAGAGCCGTTCCAATTTCATTCTATAAAATTATTTGATTTCTTTGTCTAAATATTCTTTTCTGGTTTGTTAATTGTACTTTGTATATACGAGGTTTTAAAACGTATTTTGTACGTATGAAGTTGTATTCTTCATAAACAGAACTTCGTGTATGTCGATTGAAAGAGTTCAATGTATTGTAGAGATATTTTTTCGACCATAGTATTTATAATAGTCACATTGAACACCTTAAATTATTAGTAATTAACGTTATTTTTCGTGTTTAACTATAAAATAGAAATTTTTTGTTTGATTTTAAAGCATTCTTATGGTCATCATGTTGATGCTGCTGTTGCTGCTACTTGTTCATATTGTTTATTGTTATGTTTTTTTTTTTCTCTCTTTCGATTTGCTTTGTTTAAAGATCAAGTACTTTTGGAATTTTTGGAAACAAAAAAAAAAAGAAGAATACTGATATCCGGTTATTAAGCATATTTCATTTGGTGCTTAGTTTTGGGAGACGGTGTTTTGAAATGCTTTGTAATCTAACAACAATTGTTCGTGTTTTTCGTGTTTTTTCATCTTCGTCTTAAAAACTAAAGTTTGTTAATTTTTGTTCTACCTCATTTACTTGTATACTTGGCTGTTTCCTTTTCGCTCATACTTTGTTTCGTTCATGGTTCGACATTGCCATCTTATAATTAAAATATTAATTTTTTTATTTTCCTCATGTGACGTAATTCGTTTCAATAACTTTCTGGAACTGAAATAATCCGTTTTTTTTTTTTTTTTTTGTTTTTAGTTTTAATCAACAATCGAACTATATCATTTTACGATTATGTTGAAAAAATTCAATGATTTTCATTTATCATTTATTTTACAGACATGCATTATTGTTAATCGCAACAAAAATCTGTTTCGCTTTTCGGTTTCAAAATCTTTATGGTTGTTCAAGCCTAACAGTATACTTCGTCGGACCGTATTACGTATTGTGACTGATCCAATTTGGGCAGCATTTATCATCACAGTTGTCTTACTCAATTGTATTCTTTTAACTATGTTACCAGGAGTCAAAACCTTTGAATATCCATTGGAGTACGCAAATTTATTCGAGTATGCAAATTGATTGTATATACAATTTTTATTTCTATTTTTAGATTGATTTTTTTGTGCATTTATATTTTGGAATTTATTCTGATGATCGTAGCTAGAGGATTTCTATTGGATAAATTTACTTATTTACGCGATCCATGGAATTGTTTCAATCTATTGATTATTATAATTGCGTAAGTGGAATTTAAATTTTACAATGAATTTTAATTATTGTATAAGGCACCCGCGTTTCGTTTTGTAATATTTGATTACAAAGGAGAGGAATAGGCGAATTTGAACCTTCAATTTGAATCTTGAGTGTTACAATTTTTTGGGATCAATTAGAATCTTACAAATGAACGAAAAATATTGTTGAAACGGCAATTCTTGTAAAAGATTAGTGAATCTATTTTCAAAGCTCTAAAAATGATTCGCAGCATGGATTTCGGTTTAGCGTTTTTTTTTTCTCTCTATATATTTGAATCACTTTTATTTTATCCAATTCAATAGCATTAGTTCCATATGCATGGACCCAAAAAACGCAATTTACAGCTTTCCAGTCTTATGTGAACTGCGTATTCTTAAGATATGCTCAGTTTCAATGGATCTGCGACGCGTCATAAACATTTTTTGGCAATCGTTGCTGAAAATGCGTGACCTTCTATTGTATATCCTGTTTGTTATAATCATAATATCAATAATATGCCTAGATTTATACATGGGATTTTTGACACAACATTGCGTCGAAAAACCATTTGACATGAATAGCGGCCGGTTAAATTTAACTAGCAATTCGGGTAAGTTATGTTTTTGTTGTTTTGTTCGCCACTTATCCAATACTTTTTTTTCATACCGTTGATTCTTTTTGTGTTTACATGTATACGAGCGCCCCCACCTAATTTTTTCTTCACCATTTTTCACCTTTTTCATATTTTGCTACCGAAAGTTTTCTTGATATTAAAAGAAAAAGAATGTCACCTGCAATGTTTTTTTTTGTGTGTTATAAAAGAAATTAACCTAAAGTTCATACTATCGAAATATGCTGCGCATCGTTAGTTGAGAATGGCTTCACGTTTGTAAAAAACTGTGTTTATGTATTGGTTTCTTTAGTCTTTCGTCCGTTTCTCTTACATTCGCTGATACGTGAACGTATGCGTTCAGCAATTTTGCACGATGCATCGTTCAGTTCACTGAATATGCAGCATATTTCGATAGTATCCTAACGTTGTAGGGAAACTGTGGAAAAAAAAATATTTTCTTGCAAATTATCAACATAAAATTTGCTTAACATTCATTAATTAAAATATTTGCTTAAAACTATCTAATGATTGTACTTTCATAGTGGAGGCCACTAAGTGGACTCAAAGCTCATCAGTCACAGATAATACCATTTATAACAAATAATTTTCTTACACGTATCAACACCATTTCTTTTTTCCATGAAAATCGTATACATTTCATTCGTCATACGTTTGATTGTTTGTTTCTCATTTTTTTTTAACAAGTTTGTATGAATACTTCAAATTGAAATCTTCAATACATTATGTTCAATTTGAGGCTATGTATGGCGGTTGATTTTGCATGTTTGATAGTGATAGAAGATAGATATATCTCAATTCGCCAGTACTTCCATTACCTGAAATGAATTTATTTTTTGTTTTGTTACTTTTTTTCATTATTATTCTAGTAATTTCCTCTTCCAAGGGTGGAGCATATAGAACCTGTGGCAATTCATCTGTTGCACAAAATTGTCCGGCAAACCATGAGTGCCTGCAAGGCATTAATTCAAATCCAAATTGTAGCATTACCACATTTGATACATTTTTCGGGTCACTTTTTTTAGTATTTCGCTTAGTTCAACGTGATTATTGGGAAGAAATCATGCTTTATTTGACTGGAGCAGCTGGACCATGGAATATTTTATTATTCGTTGTGCTCATTTATTACGTTTCATTCCAATTGTGTTCTTTGCTCTGGACTCCCATCGCACTTTCTTATAATTATTTAAAGGACGAAAAATGGGAAAATGATTTAATAAATGATTTAAAGAAGGTTTGTCACATTTCCAAAGCAAATCGAACTTTTTGGGTGTCAATGACTGATTTTTGGTTTTAAATATTTTTAGATTGAAAAATCCACCGAAAAAAAACCTCAGACTCAAGCTAAAAGTAAGTATTTTTTGGGCCATTGGATTTAAAAAAAACTGTTTCACTGAATTGCCAATTTTTAATTTATGTTCAGGAGCATTTATACTCTTTTCCAGCTTATTAGATTTTGATACTACATTTTGTCAAATGAATTATTTGATTTAAATCCAATGAATATATTTACTTAGATTTGGGATATTTTGCGAAGTTCATCTTCTATATAATTTACAATCCATTTATGGTTCTGTTCATAATTATTTGTATTCTACTTAACACACTATTCATGGCAATGGATCATCATAATATGGACAATAATTTGGAGATAGTTTTAAGGATTGGCAACTACGTAAGTTTAATTTAGATGATTTGTACAATGACATTTATTATCTTTATTTAAATTAAATGGCTTTATGTTATAATCAAATGTATAATTAATTGAAATTTATCCAGCATAATTTTTATCATACGGCATCCTTCACTTATTTTATTTGATTTGATTTATATAGACAATTTATTCGATTTTCTGTTATTTTTCTTTTTCAATTTTTGACCGTGGAATGGCGACTACTTTTTTCTGCTTACTTGATACGTTTGAAAATTTTGGTGTGCTGACAGTTTTTCGTATCGGTATTTGTAATTGAAGCATTATTGAAGTTGATTGCACTAGGACCAGCACAATATTTTCGAGATAAATGGAATACGTTTGATTTTGTTGTTACCTCACTCGGTGTTATTGAATTGTATATGGAAGGTGTTCAAGGTTTATCTGTGTTGCGTGCGTTCCGACTAGTATGTATTGCTTTTGTTATTCAAATGTGTGTTTTTTGTTCAATTTTTGCATGAGAATTTTTTTTCGCTTATTTCGTTGATATATCGGCTGTGTTTCGAGCTTACTTCTCATTGAAGATCCCTTGAATTCATTTTTTAAGGCGAAATAACAGTAAAAACTGTAAACATCAACATTTCAATTAGATTGTTAAAATTTTTCGAATGTTTTTTGCTTCAAAATTGAAATATGTATAAAATGGTTTATATCCATTGATATACATTTTTTGCTTCAAAGAAATCAAATCGCAGAATTGAGAGCAATTTTCTTATTGAATTTGTATAAAAATAATTCAGAACTTTTTTGATAAGTGATCTATTTAATTTCGTTAAGATAATATGATCAAGAATTCTCCCCACTCTATAGGGATGTATCTTGGTGTTAAGGAAAGGGGTTATGCGAGGGGATAGTTTGCATTCTCTGTAATGAAGTCATTGCAGTGTTTTTTTCTTTTGCTCAATAAATATTTGCATGTCCACAAAAAGAGTCTTAGATATGATGATTGAATCTTCAATTTCACTATTTTTAATGCTACTCGTCCTTTATATCAGCTTCGACCATTACGCTTAGGAAGGATAATACCAGCCTTTGACCTTTTAATGACACGAGTCCAACATTTATGTTCGCTGTTACGAAATCAAACATTTATCCTATGTATGTTTATTTACATAAGCATGGTGTTCGGTTGCCGCACATTTAGCAATAAATACGTTGGTAAGTTATTTTCGAACGATACAATAGATTTAGTTTTTATATATAGTATATATAACGAATGCAGGGCAACAGCGTTACATTTTGTAATTACATTGAAACCCTCAGTGAAACCGTAAAATTCAAAATTAGTCATTATCAATTTGAATGTCGGTATATCCATCAGAATGTCAGCTTGCGAGAGATTTTACCTTTTTAGTGTATTTGCTTGACTATATTTTTAAAATATTTATATCCCAAACATATTTTATTTAAATATTTATTTTTTTTTTTTTTCTGTGGTTTTGTTCACATGCAAATATCACATCATCTAGATAATGACCATCTATTGTATGGCAATGAGATACCTCGTTGGAATTTCACGGACATTTTCCACTCATTTATGGTGGTGATTCGTTCACTATGTGGTGAATGGGTTGAATCAGTGTTTGATTGTAAACTGTCTACAATTGCTTATTTTTGTCAATTGACACTTCTCGGAAGTTTTTTGGTAAGCTATTTTTTCCCCCACATTGATTTTTATTTCGATTTAGTTTTATAATTTCATGTGCACAGATAAACTAGTCATTGCTAATTTAACACATTTATCAATAGATTTGAAATAAAAAAATCAAATTCAAATTTCATGCTTCGATGACTATTTGTTTATTATGATAATATTAGTTTATGTTCAGCGTCGAGTCAGCCGATTTACTGTTTCAATGTCATTGGCATACAATTTTGAAAGTGTGAATGAATATTGTTTACTTTTTTTTTGGTTCCGATTTGTATTGTAGCACAATGAATGCATGTATGCATTGGTGCGAACTGTAAAATTGACCGAAAAAGAATAACTAAAATTGTAAAATCAACGAGAAAGAAAAGAGAATACATTTCGATAGAATGCTATGATGTAGATAGGACCATTTTGCTATTTACGCTTTATCAAATTCATTTCAACCCGATCTGTGCACGCACCGATAATTCCATTGAATAGTTAAGTCATGCATGCATAATTCAGAAGATAATTGCCCATATATGTATAAACATATATATTGAGCTGATATTATCGAATTCTCTTTTGTGATTTTATGTATAAATACATAAATGTGTATATTATATATAAGCATTGATCTATGTGCATTGAATGTGGGTGTGTGTGCGTTGTGCCCATTGAAAATTTCAATAATTTGTTTTTTGCTTTTCGCTTCTCGACAGATAATGCATTTATTCGTTGCACTGATATTGACAAATGACGATTCGTCCGTTTTAAACAATGAACAGAATGATACAACCAAGTCCACAGCAATCAAAATGTCGTCCTCCAGAAAATTCAATTTGCACATATTCCTGAAGGAAAAATTACTCGAGTCAAACATACAACAAATTTATGGTAAGCTCAAATCAATGGAATGTTTATTAGCGCCATGAAATATGTGTGGATGCGTGCGCGTGTCTTTTCCACTGAACATAAAAAAAATATCCATCTGAATTCGCAAGATTTGCATTAACAAAAGATCGCTCACAACCAAATTTCGAATTCATATATAAATCGTATATCGTTGATTTGTTTATCCTCTTTTCCATGACTTTTTACATATGTGTGTGTGTGTGTTTCTTCAAAATAGATGCAAATAAGCCAATTAAAAATGATATGGAGTCACCGCCAGTTGGTGCATCATCCACAACAATTACACTTTCATCGAATGAAATGGACGATAAAAATCGCAAACAAACTAAAGACAGTAAAAATCCATCGGGTAAGTGGATTTTTGATTATGTTGATGTGAAGAGAAAAATCACATTAAACGTTTACTTTTTTTTCTTTTTTATTCATTTAAACAAATATGTTACTGAAACATTTGTTTTAGCATTCACATTTGAAGAAGAAAAAAAAGTGATTCGTTTGTATTTAATTTCATTTATTCAATGGATTTATTTTGATAATTGGTCGATTGAAAAATTTTGATCACTTTTCTTGTGCCATTTTTTTAGTGGGCAGTGCTGATGTTGGAGAAATTGGAAGTAGCCAAGTTGCGATTGGAACAGTTGTCACAACCGAAGATGACAATGAGAAGGATGCGACAATTAATAAATGGTCCACATTTTACGTTAAACCATTGAAATCCATTCAAAGCACTTACTTTGGATATATTGTTTTGGCCATGATATTCCTTGGTTCAATATATTTGGTAAGAGTATACATATAAATTATACATCGTATTTCGAACATAATTGTAATCGAAAATGGAAAAACAACAACAAAAATGAAAATAAAGGACGAAACTCATGAAATAAGAATTTATTCCCCAATTGCAGTGAAACCAAGCCGAACAAAGCTAAAATGGCCTTTCAAAAGCCTAGCGCATTTGATGAAATTGTATAAAATACTCAAAATATAGAGAGAGACAACAGATAGTTGTTGGTTCACTCCAAGTGGTTATTTTTTTTTTTTTTTTTTTTTTTCATATTGAAGAAAGAAAGGCGATGATAGAGGGAAAAAACAAAAACAATTAGGAAGAGACCAAACAAATGCGAATGAACATATATATATATATAATTTCGAATTGGATATATTTCGCGTTTTAGTCTTTTCATGCGGGGCACACGAATGCATTGTCCCTGTCATTTATCGTGCCCTTCTTGAATTAGAACAAAACAGGAAAACAGAAACAATTTTAATGAATTTTCTTTCATTTTTTTTTTTGTTGTCTTTTTTGATCCAGGTACACATGGAGAGCAGCTTTACAACTCTAGCGGGAACATCACCCGTCGTGGAATTAGCATTTTGTATTGTAATGATTATTGAATTTATATCGAAAGCCATATCCGGCTGGAAATCGTATTTCAAAAACATTTGGTGTTTGATCGATTTATTCAATACCATCGTGAGTATTTCATTCTTAAAAGCGCCTTTCTTGTCTCTTGTTTTTTTAGTTGTTGTTGTTGTTGTTGTTGTTGTTGTTTGCATGCGAAAGTGTTTGTGTGTATCATTTGCCTGATTTTAATATTCTCGAAGGTATTTTCAATTCAATTGAATTCAACTCATTTCATTGCATTTTTTGATATTTTTTTTCTTGCTGCTTGTCGATATGTTCCATTTGTTGTCATTCGTCGTTATACATATTTGTTGATTTGATATTTTATTCACTTTGCAATTCTATTAAAAATCATGATAAATGTGTTGTAAACGATATGGATTTGAGTGAAATGAAGAAGGTTTCAAAAATCCTTAAATTGCGCTCGGCAATTTCGTGTTCGTTCATTTTGCTATTTTAATTTATCATTTTGTGCTACAAGTCAATTTTCCATTAATTTCAACGTTTTAGTTTTTTTTTTTGTCTTTTTGTTCTGTTATGTTGCTATACATTGGGGGCACAATATCTTTGCTGCATAAAAAATAAGCTGCAATAATTGTTTGTCATTGTGATTTTTATGATTTCTATATGTATATTCTCTAAATGAAAATAGGTGCCCATCGTTGGATTGTGTGGATTGATGGAAAACCAGACAATATTGATTTTAAAAGCGATGCGCCCGTTATCGTTAGTGTCACGTTGTTCAGGTCTCAAGGTAATTCATTTGCAAATCGTTTTATTTTCCTTTTTCTTTATTTTTTTAAGAGTCTATTTCAACACGAGCGTGCCGCACAATGTATAAATGAAAATGTATGACTGACTATTGCTAATGCCATCTACCGTGAAACCACGAACTATAATGGAAAACAATACAACGTGAATGAACAAGAAAAGAAAAAGAAGAAATGTTTATATTCATTTCCACTATAGTTTGTGTAAAGGTGGTAGATGGTGGTATTAGTATATGTCAAAATTGTGTTCCTCCTTTGATTCTAACATTATCTTCTTTTATTTGGCTTCTTCCTTCGATTGTGCTGACACTATTACTATGGCACACTAACTTTGCCACGATTACTATGGAAAATTTTTTTTCTTTTTGATGATATTATACCTTCTGCTCAAATATGAACGAGACTTTATAGAACGGTCCCCGGATGACATATGGCCAAAAATTTTTTTTTCGTAGGTTGGTAGGACTTAAATACGCTTACATGTCAAATTTGAGCGCGATCTGTCAAATAGTTTTTTTTATGTGCTACTGTAAACAAGTCTACTTCGAGTGTGTTTTTCGAATTTTACTATGGAAATTCAAGTTTAACAAAGAATTTGTTTGAAATTTTGTTATTCCAACAAAATTTCGGCTTCAGACGCCCTAAAAATGTTGCAGACAGCCTATGGGGACTCTGCTCTATCGCGTGCACGTATTTTTGATTGGTACAATTCGTTCAAAGAGGGTCGTACATCGGTCGAAAACTTACCTCATGAACGTCGTTCAGCAACATCAGTAAACGACGAAAACATCAAAAAAGTGAAGGAAATGGTGCTTGAAAATCGCCGTGTGACCGAAAGAGAGATAGCTAGTGAGCTGGACATATCAAACGGATCCGCTCACACTATTATTCATGATGTTTTGGGCATGAGACGAGTGTCCGCGCGTCTTGTTCCAAAATTGTTGAATTTTCTTCAAAAAGAACAACGCAAAACTGTCGCTAAGGAAATGCTCACAATGACTGATACGGACATCCAGCACATTATAACTGGTGATGAGACTTGGGTATATGAGTATGATATCGAAACAGCTCAACAATCATCGGAATGGCGCTTCCCAGAGGAGCCGAAACCCAAAAAACCACATCAAAGTCGCTCAAAATTCAAGGTTATGCTTACTGTTTTCTTCGATTACGAAGGTGTGGTGCACTCGGAGTTCCTTCCGCAAGGCCAATCGGTTAACGCTGAATATTATTTAGGCGTTTTGAGGCGTTTGCGCGAGTAAATTCATCTCAAAAGGAAGGAATTTGGGACAACAATTCATGGTTCTTGCATCACGATAATGCACCAGTTCACACATCACGTCTTGTTCGCGATTTCTATAACAAAAACAACGTTAATATCGTTCCGCAAGCACCGTATTCGCCTGATATGGCACCGTGTTACTTTTTCCTGTTTCCCAAACTCAAGTTGCCGCTCCGTGGAAAACATTTTGAGACTATTGAAGTCATAAAAGAGAATTCGAAAAAGGAACTGAAAGCCATACCGAAATCGGCCTTCCAGAAATGCTATGATGATTGGAAAAAACGTTGGCATATGTGTATCGCCTCCGATGGTGATTATTTTGAAGGGGATAAAATAAATATTGAAGAATAATTAACCGTTTGTGTTTTATTGAATCAGTCTCGTTCATATTTGAGCAGAATGTATATATATATATTTTTTTTTTCGTGTCAAGTGAATTTCCAATTTTTTCACTTTTTCGTTTCATTTTATCGTAAATTAATAGTGAAATGAAAATTAAAATGGAAAGAAGAAAATGCCAAAAACGACATCAATTGTAAATTAAATGTTTGCTATATTGTTTTTGTGTGTGTGTGTGTGTGATTTTTGTTGTTTATTTAATGGAATCTATATTGAAAAACTCATTTTAAATTACAAATACTACAGTATAGTTTGTGTGAAAATCACATGAATAACTCCCCTCGTTTTTATGCTATTTCATTTCAAGTTTTAAGTAGATATAAATAACAATTGTTTCAATGTTCCAATACGGAAATAAGTTGGATTCTTATATGAAAGAAAATCAATTAAATGGTTTAATTTTGAATATTTTATATTCTATCCATAGATGATTGCAACCAGATTGGCGCACCAAACTCGAGTGCTATTCAACTCATTATTGATTTGCAGTGCATTTTGGCTAATATTTGCTATAATGGGCGTGCAAATGTTCGCCGGCAAATTTTATCATGTAAGTTAAAGCTTTGAAATTAATATTATCACACATATACGCTGAATATTTTCAAGAGATGCGCATTGATATATAGATGTCTTATTAACACCGATTTATTATAATATCCAAATAAATAATAATTATTATCTCATGCTATCTTGCTTTTACTTATACGCTTTAATGACTTAGTTGCAAAAATCTTCCGCACACTAGTCCGTACAATTGCAAATGGCGTTTATAAACTTCGTTATTATAATAAATAATAAACATGTTAAAAACGTTATTATGATCGATCTTAATAAATACTAACCATCATAATACGCTTGTTAAGTTCGATCCTAATGAATAATAAGAAGCTAATAAAATATATGATAATAAAAATTTTATTAACATAACGGTTTGGCACATCTGTACATTGATATGGCTATGTCATAAACGCCATCTTCTGAAGATCTCACATTATAGTACCAATATCTTTAGAAGATGGCGTTATTGTGTAGGATTATGACGTCACATGCATTTGCACAGTGCGTGTCCTCCGAATATTTTTGATGCATTTCTTTATTTGCGTACATATAAAATCAACAATGTAAACGAGTTTGTAAGGATGTAAATGTTGAACATGGGGATGGACCCAATGGTATTTTTCTGTCCTTTCGCTAATTTTTGCTAATTTTTGTCTAATATTCTATAGAATACTTACACTATATATAGTGTAAACAAATTTTTCATTTAAAATACATTAAAAAGTGTAGTTTATATGAAAAGTTTTTGGTCATAAAGAATGTGTAGAAACGGAGGAAAAAATTTCCATAAGAAATGTAAAGAGCCAATGTATTAAGATTAAGGGAAATTTGTTTACAAACAAACTAAAATAAACACAACAAAATGTTCCATTTGATACTGTACATTTTATATGACACTGCCATAATGGCAGCATCGACATCCCCGTACACTTCATTTACGTAATATATTTAAGATTTTAATTAATTTTTTTAATTTTTTTAAATTAAGTCGAACACTATCGTTGCGCCATCCTGAAGTTGCGATGGTCATTATTTAGAAACTTCGAAATTGTTTCATAATATTGTTATCGAGTGTCATTATTTCGTCAGTTGTTCTTTATTTTATATGGGAAGAACTGCATAAGAGTCGATTATCACCGAAACGTACGTATTTCATTTCTGCTATGCCGTTCATTCCGCATGAAATACAGCACCATATATTCCGTTTTGCTATTTTTTAGGCAACCTGAGCAGCTTAGTCGGCTAACGTTAGCAGCCTAACAGCCGCACAAAAACGTTCACCGTCTTTGCTTTCCGTACAATTTATACGGCCCCAGATGCATTTATTAGATCAATATATACGCACGTAATTTTTTATGCTAATTTTCCTTATAAAATACAGTACAACAGACGAAATGACGACATACCATCAAGTTATTGTGAAATAGCTTCAAAGCTTAAACCTTCGCGACTTTAGGATGGCGCTTCTATGTTACTCGGAAACCGAAAACTCTAGCGTACCACTAGGTCGGGCAGCATAAATTTTCGTATAAAATATATTATTCAATGTATTTTAAATAGCGAATTTCTTTGTTCTGCTAATTTGCTATTTTTCTAATATTTTGCATTGGAAACGCTAGTTTGCTAATGCTGTCCACCCCCGAGATGTTGCATCAAGTGTAACTAGTAGTGATACTTCAATTATTTTTCATTATTATAAGTCTCAGTGAGCTTTTTGCAAAATATAAAAATCTTTTGTATAAATCGACTGTTTTGTTCAAAAAAACGAAAAAAATTTCTTCACTGTTTGCACCGATTATTTTTTGACACAAACGTATTTCAACTGATAATTTTTTTTTTTTTGCTCATATTTCTTTTTTCTCTCTTCAAATAACCAACACATTTCCAATTTGCAATACACATTGACAAATATGCGATGTATATTGCGGGCCAATATCCTATTTATATGTGTAATGCGCGACGCAGTGTGTTGATAAAAATCAAACAAGATTTGGCATCGATTATGTGGCCAGTCGCAATACATGCATTGATAAAGGCTATGAATGGACGAATTCACTGGTGAACTTTGACAACGTCATCGAGGCTTATCTCAGTTTGTTGCAAGTGGCCACATTCAAAGGATGGATTGGTCTTATTCAAGATGCGGTCGATTCACGGGTAAGCTGCCACTTATTCACAACAAAAACAAATTCTTTTTTTTTTCTTCCTCTCTCTCTCCCCCAATTCAACTCACCAAAAACAAACGAATTTTATTGACATTTTCTATCACAGCCTGTGTTAAGCATACTTCATCTAAACTCCAAAAAAGCTATTGGTCAGTTGCTTTTCGTTTTTAACAAATTTTTTGCACTTCAAAAAATTTTTTTTGTCAGTTCATTCTATACATGTCATTTATCCCTGTTTAAATTATATTAAAAGTGATTATCGTGTAAGCAAACAATACGAAGTTTGCAACGAGGTTTTGAGTGTTTACCTTTCTAAAAAAACCAACAAATTTATATTGGATTGAGGGAAGTTGCAGTGCAATTTACGTACTCTTATTTAAATTTCTTTCATTTACATATTTTGTTGCAATCTTTTCATTTCACATATTTATTCACCCGTTTTTTATCTTTTTGTGATGATTGTTTGCGCTCAGTTTCCTCCTTTTGTAAGATCGATTGTAGAATGGAATTTTCCTTTTTTCTCTTGAAGATGAAGAAAAATGCAAACAAGAAACTTTCAATTGCAACAAATACGAATTTTTATACATTATTTAAAGTGACTTTTCTTTAAAGTTATTGCAACTCCAAAAGGAAGCAACCAACTTTCGTGGTGATGTATACGCGTCCAGTTTCCTGTGAAATAGTTAATTAAATTTTATAACTTTATAAAAGCAAACTATTGTGTGGATTCTATATAAATTGAGTTTCATTGTGTTCATTAACTTAAAGCGTTTCAAGATATTTTGTCGACAATGATTCTGTGCTATGAAATGAATGAAGATCCGAAAAATATAATATGCAATTTTTCAAATGAAACTAACTTTCGTCTATATTAAGAAAAGTATAAAATAAATGATTATCAAAAATTTTAAATGTACAGAATGTTTCGTGATTTTACTACGCCGATTGAAATTTTCATTTTACACCGATTTTGCTCAATAAATGAAAATATTTACAATATTTATTAAATAAAATCTATTCACGTAACGCCATCTATGTTTCAATAGACAATCATTTGGTTGATCTGATCATTTTTGTGAAAGGAAACATTTCAAATGTTTTTACAACAACAAAAATTGTTTTTCTTTTTTTCTTTTTTTTTTTCTTATTTTATTGTGTTTATTGTTTAAATCATTACAGGATATAAATTCACAGCCATTGAAGGATACCAATATCTATATGTTTTATTACTTTGTAATGTTCATTATTTTTGGTGTATTTATTTGCGCAAATTTAATTGTTGGAATTCTTGTGGAACAAATATTGCGCGCTGGTAATTTAAATGAAGAACCTAATCCGCCGCCAAAAAAGAGATTTTCAAATGAATCAAGTTTCCATCCGGAAACAGATCCATCATCGGTAATAAAGGCTATTACAATTACTCAATTTGTTCAAAATTAAAAAAAATTCAAAATACAATTTGCAGGTTGAAACAAACCTAATATTTCTCGCCCAACTAAAATACTTTGACTGGATTGCATTCATAGTTTGTCTTGTTTATATAATAAGTAGAGCATTCAATGAGACAATGATCTCCGAAAAATGTGCCTACATAATAAATTGCATTGATTTGTTCTGTTTAATTTTATTTTTCATCGAAACGGCAATTCGACTTTGTGTTTTTCGGCGTAAATTTTTGAAAAACTATTGGAATTTTTACGATACAGTTATCGTCATGCTATTCCTAATCGGTAAGTTTTTGCTCATTTTTTGCCACCTTTTGTTGAGTATCTCTTTGTTTTCTTTTTTTTTTCTCTCCTATTTCATTTTTAGAATTTTTCATGACAATTACAAAAAATCCCAACAAACTTGTTGATTCGTATGCAACATTTCGTATAATTCGAGTATTTCGCTTCAATTCGCTTTTTGTTAAATATTCATCGGACCTAAATATGGGCTTGCAAGTTTTAAAACAATCAAAAATTGTTGCTTGCAATCTGTGCTTGTTTTTATTTTTGATAATTTTCGTATATGCTTTGATTGGTTTTGCTGCATTTGGAAATGATGTGACAGATATTTTTACTATCAATTTTGAAATTTCATTTGCAACTGTTGGAAAAGCCATTGTCTTATTAATTCAAATCAGCACAGCAGCTGGATGGGATGGTCTCTATGCTGTTTTAATAACAAAACAATTTAATCCATTTATCGTTTTTCTTTATATTTGGTCATTTTTATTCATATGCATAATGATAATTATAAATTTAGTGCTTACAATCATTTTGAATTATTATTCAAAAGCAAATGAATTTGAATCCGATTTAAAGAATGTTCAAATGGCCGAATTGAATGATTTTAACGAAAAATGGAAAACAGTCGCTACAACAGATCAACCAAATTTCATTCATAAAACGCAATTACCTATTGTTCTGAATCGATTGGATAAATCATCATTTTTACGAGCATGCATCAATCCCAATGATTTTAATATTCAATTATTGGGAATACCGCTACGAAACGAAGAACAATTTTATATTGGTGATGTTTTGATTGCATTGAATCGAACTCGATCAAAACAAATGCAAGTTAAATAGTCAAAAAAGTATAAAATATAAATAGTCTATCAAGTTGAAATAATCAACTAAATACCAAAAGCCTTGAATTGATTCAAATTTTGAATTTAATAATCAAAAATTATTTGTTTAAAAATATTTTAGCACACATTTTACATAGATTTTGAACTTTTCAGAACTTTCCAATGCACAATTATTATTACCCACAAAATATTTTTAATTAGTTAGAAAACACTTTAAAACACATACCGAAATATTAAAAATAAATAATAAATGTGAATCCAAACTTTACATTTGTAGTTATTAATTATTATTTTGCCCATGGTAATGATTATTCATTCTACAGTAGCACATTGATCATCAGATCTTTTATGAAATAAATAACTTTCACTATGTATTCATTTTTAACATTGATTTGCAATATGAACCCAATGATTTCTTTTTATCCACAGGGGGAATTCAATCAGTTCAAAAACCTCATCAAATTAGGTCATCTTGAAATTCTTTGTCAAAATGAAAAAAAAAAAAATCGTGTTGATTTTTATTTGAGAAAAAATTTGTTTATTTTTAGCTATTTAATAAAGAATTCAGCGTCTAAATAACCAAGAATTTACAGAATTCTTGGATAAAATTTATCATTTAATATTTATTTGTATTTTAAATAAAACAAACGAACGATTGTGCACATTTTGTCATATTTAATCTAACACTGTTGATTACTTCAACATAAAGAATCGATCGTACGCGATTAATAGTATATTTCATGTCACAGGGTTTACCAAATGATTTAGGATCATAGTTCTAGAATGTCCATTTTTCCACCATAATGATAAATAGTAAGACTATCTGAACTTGAACAAATTTGAGAACACTTGCTAAAGTTTATATCTCGACAAAAAAGTGGTGTTGATAAATACAATATATCCAATTCATTTTCGGCAACAAGTTTTATTATTTTCAATTCTGATTAAAACATCATTTTCGGAAAATATGGGATCAAAATGTAAAAAAATGGTGGAATATTTCCTCATTTTGAGGAATTAAATTTTTTTTACAAATAAAATGACCCATTTTGAAGCTTTTGTCGCGCATAAATTTTTTCCAAAATTCATGAATAACTAGTGACAAGAGAGGAAAAACGATATGAACCAATCAGATAGACCTAAATAGTTGCATTAGTAACTAATTGTATTTTTTTTTCTTCTCTCGGTGAGCTAGCGAAATCAGCCAATGAGTGACCAGTAAAAAAAGGGTATGCAAACAACTTAATATGAGAAACTCTCTTTCTTTCTTTCTTTCTTTCATTCACTCTCTCTCTCTCTTTCTCTCTCTATCTCTTTCTCTCTTTTGCTTATGCGTTGCTATAAATTTCTACAAATGTTTGTATGTGTGTAGCTGAGCTGGAAAATTTGTGTTTCCCTCGTTACTCGTGTTTAATTAGAGTGTTTGTGCATGAGCGTTCTTTAATACAAACAATTTCAGCCAATGTATTGAGAGAATCCTAAATCAATGTCATATACATATGTGAACACCGACTCCGTTTTATTTTCATTTGAACCCATTTAATACATATACACTTGCATACATAACACGGAAATATATGTTTTTATTTGAAGGGATGGTGTGGTCCATTCAAACACTCATATACGCCACGAGTGATACAAGTATTGTTTTTAGTTTTTGGCTTAAATGCGCGTGCACACTGCATACATACACAGAAAAAGAGTGAGTGAAAGAGAGAGAAAGACTCTTCTACATACACACATCCAACCATCCATCCATCCATCCATATTATTTACTATGGTATTGTTTCGCCGTTTACTCATTTAATTCACATCTCTGACTACACTTATGCTGCAAACATTACGTATTGCGCTATTGTTACTTTTTCGCTCTTTATGCGCACGTTCGTGCTCATGTACATATGATTATGTGAATATAAAACGCGGAGCGAAGTTAATGAAAGTGGATTGCTCACTTTAGGGTTAATACATATAAAGAAAAAAAATCAGAGAGTGAGCATCGCAAACTTTCCTGAACGGGAAGAGAGAAAAAAATAGAAGGGAGGGAGAGAAAGAGAAATGAACACACAAATCTCGCTCATTTAGGCAATTTTCAGCACTATGCTTGCTACATATTATCGAAGGGTGTGCAATTTATGCATGCTTGTTGTTTTGGAGAAAGTTTTACCATCCAATCGCAACCATTATCGCCGCCTACTCAGTAACAATAATTAAAAAAAAAAGCTCAGTGTTACATAAATTACGCGCGTTTACTTTTTTTTTATTTTAATTCACATTTTAATTGATATATGTATATATATATAATTACATTATTGATCATCCCAATTTTTTTCACTTTTTATCAAAATATGTACATTAGATTCTATATGAAACCATTATTATAGCGTCTAATTTACAGGCTTCGAATATAAAATTGTGATGATATTCTTTAATAAGACCAAAAATTGCTAATTAATTTTTGGCTCATCGGTTAACCTTTAATGAAAGAAAAACTTTGATCTGATTCAAAACGGGAGTGACATCTATGTATGAATTTCAAAAAATAAAATTATTGAAACGCTTTTGAAAAGTTCAAAGCTGGTAAGTGTGAGTAAATTTTTTCGATTTTTCTAAAGTTTAATAAAAAATTCACATGATGTCGTTAGTGATTTTTAAATAAAGCATAGGACATTTTTTCTTCAGAAGCTCTATATTAATGCTTTATATGAAATAGATCGAAATGGATGATAGCTGTTTGTGTTTATTTGCACATGCACACATACATATACACATACATATGAGCACAGCGCATATATATATATAAGATTGTATGCATGTGATTTCTGTCAACGATGATGATATAAACACATTGTACAAGTAAATAAAATTTTTATTTTGTATTCTATATAATATTGACAAAATAAAATCCGATAAAATTTCAAGTGGTTCAACTTTCATCTTCACAATTTGTAACATTTTATCTATGCAATACAACGAATCGCGTCAACTGATGTTGATATTGTTTAGTGTCGATAAATTTATTCGATTTTATGAATATGTCATTGTTGTTGTTTATTTTTCTTTTATTTGTATTGAAAAATTGAAAATCGCTGTATGCATACAAGAAAAAGAATCATATAATCGGCACTACGTCGCAAATCGCAATTGTGTATTTTTGCAGTGATAACATTGTGCGGGAATTAATATATTCAGTATAATTAATAATAATCACTGATTACATTAATGGTCACAGTTATATATAAAATTTATTTATTTTAAATAGAGAAAGTAAATGAAACATATTCGAAGCGGAAGGATATGAATTATTTTCTTCAATATTGGAAAAAAAAATTGATGTGAAATGTTAATATAATAATAGAACGAGTTGCTAGAATCTGAAACGCAATATTAAAAAAAAAAAGACAGAAAGAAAAAATGCAGAAAACGCACGTATCCACTTGTCAAAATTAAACGCAGTAAATTTTTTTTCTTCATTATTCGAGTGAAAGGAAATACGGAAAATAAAGAATAATACGAATTCAAGGTGAAAATCGTATGTCTCTGTCAAAGACATTTACAAATATTTTTCATTAAGTGGAATTTTGAAAAAGAGAAGAGTGAGAAAAAAGAACACTCATACACATATTTCAATCTTACAAAGATAAAGGAATATAAGAAAAAGAGAAATAATCTAAAGAAGAAGAAAAAGAAGAAATTATTAAAATTATTATAAAGTCGTGTTGTGATTGTGTGTAGGTGTGCGTAGATTCAGCGCCATTTCTCGCAATTTCGCAATCGCATCGTGTGTCTTTATTGACGTTTTACGTGCCGAATTGCTGATATGTTGAATTGTACACTACGATTGGGCGGCCGGATTGCATATCATCGAAGCAATAATTGTTTGAGAAAGTGTTACGTGAAAAATAATAACAACAATCCAAATAATCAAAATACAAGTTGCTGCTACTATAATTTCAGTAGCATCGGTGTCAGCAATGGCAATAGTAATTTAAATGCAGTAAATTTCGAGGACAAAAGGTAAACGAATTCATTTAGATACACGCCAATTACAACAACAACAACAACCATAATAATAATAATAACAAGCACACATAAGTAGTAGTTGAAAACAACAACGAAAATACGTTCCAAAACGCACGCCAAAACATTTACAACACCCTATATATAGTTGTGTGTCTGTTTATGTGTAAGCATTGCCTGATTGAACAAGAAAAACAAAACAATAATTAAACAAACGAGTAAAAAATGGCACGAAGCAAAAAAGAAAAAAAATATGCGATACATAAACAAGTGATCACAGTTGTTGTTTCATGGAAAACAAGGCATAAAATGAAATGAAATAGCATCAAAATACTGAATTTTATATATTTATATCTCTTAGCATATGACAAAACACAAGGCAACAACAAGATCCAACCAAAGCGGAGAAATTCATATGTGAATTGATTGAGCGAATTGAAAAAAAAAACTAATCGAGAAATTAACATTTAACCATATAAAGGTGTATAATTTGATATGAATGAATATTGTCAGTACAAACATTTCTAGTTATTTCTACTATTCTTTTCTTACATTTCATATTATTTCTTTTTTCATTTTTGAGGCGAATTAAAACGTACAGAGGAAATAAATTCAATGAATTATATGGCATTTAAATATGAATAAAGAAAAACAATTATTTTTTGTGCGTAATATTAGGGCGCTCATTAAGTAGTCGCATGATTATAATTGAGATATACAATGCAACAGCTATAAAGAATCTAATCAATGTACACCGAGGTGTTTTCGATGCTTGAAACTGAAAAATGTAGCTGATTCACTCAACAGTTTCGTTGAAAATTCGAAAAAAAAACATCGTAATGATTACATGATCAAATTCGTTCAAATTATTATTTTGATTTAATTACTGTAAATGCATTAACAGTACACCACATGTGGATGACATTTGGGTTTTCATTATCTTTTATCAAGATGAAACCAGTTCCAAAAGATTTATCAGATATAATAAACAAGTTATAGTTGCCAATAAAATGTTTATTTTGAAAAGTACGCAAGTTAAAAAGTTCCATTTTATACTTGTAGCCATTGAACATCGATTCTTACAAATTTTCGAATATCTTTTGTAATTCAATAGTTATCAGTCATCTAAAATGTAAGAAAAAATATTTTGGATGTTTTCGTTACTAAAACAACCATCCGGCGTGAAACGCAATTTGTGTTAATAACCATAAAATCGACATTTCTTCATAATTTACATTCGATTGCATCTATAAAACTTGTTTACAATAATTAAATGAAATAAAAAAGAACCATTGCCATTTCCTATATATAGAATATGTTTTTTTTTTTTTTCATTTTCCATATATTTATAGATCGCACAGTACTTGGCCACCAAAAAATCACTTGGATAGATCTGTATCCGCTCGTACATCAACAACGGCTGTTTTACCCGACGAAAAGAAATTAGAACAACACGAAAGATTGTATACATCAAAACCGGAACAAATGACGACGAATAGATTGATTAATGAAAAATCACCATATCTATTGCAACATGCACATAATGCAGTTGATTGGTATGCACTAGGGGTTGAGAACTATTTATTAATATCTACTATTTCAGTACATTTTTAGAATATTTACGCGATATTTAAATATTTATGGAATATTTGTTAGATTCATACCATAAATTGAAATATCTGGTGAATATTTAATTCATTTTTATCAATAAGTTAGTTAATAGGATTTAAATTGGAAACATTGTCGCGATTGCAAAATAATGAAGTATTGCTTGAAATTGGGATTTGGTATCCGAGGTCAAGTCAACATTCAACATTCTCTTTATGATATTTAGTATATTTACAAATATTCGCAATATTTACAATATTTATAATATTTGCAATATTTGCAGAATATTTACAATATTTATTTTCATTTACTTTTGTTGTTTCCCCCTAAGGTATGCATGGGGTGATGAAGCGATTGAAAAGGCGAAAGCTGAAAATAAAGTGATTTTTCTCTCAGTGGGCTACTCAACATGGTGATTTTCTTAAAATAAAATTCAATTAAACGCAATGTTTTCTCAATACTTTAATGTATTATTGTTCTTTAAATTTTTTAGCCATTGGTGTCATGTCATGGAAAAAGAATCGTTTGAAAATCCTGAAGTGGCCGCTATTATGAATCGGCATTTTGTAAACATTAAAGTTGATCGTGAAGAGCGACCAGATATTGATAAAATTTATATGCAATTTGTATTGATGATGTCTGGATCTGGTGGATGGCCAATGTCTGTTTGGTTAACACCAGATTTAGCGCCAATAACCGCCGGCACATATTTTCCACCAACAGATCGATGGGGAATGTCGGGTTTTACAACGGTTTTGGAAAAGATTGCCCAAATGTGGCGTGAAAAAGGTGATGAATTGTGTGTACGTGGTCAAAAAATAATTGATATCATTGGCAAAAGTGCTATAGATGGTAAAATTTCGGAAGAACCAAGACCAAATGATATTTATACAAAATTTGATGAAAAATTTGATGAAATTTGTAAAATCTATGAACAAAATATTGATAATGTATGGGGCGGATTTGGTGGCCAAACTAAATTCCCAGAAGTATCCAAATTGAATTTAGCATTACATGCTCAAGTTCATAAGCCAGAAAGTGACATGGCAAATTATGCATTGATGACTTTGCGCAATATTGCAAATGGCGGGATTCATGATCATATTTTTGGTGGATTTTGTCGATATTCTGTGGTAAATTTAATTTCGCACGTCTTTTAAATGTTACAAAATAATATACAAATATTAATTGAATACTCTTCAACAGGATCGACAGTGGCATGTACCACATTTTGAAAAAATGCTATATGATCAAGGACAATTGCTAACATGTTATGTAAATGCTTATAAAATGACAAAAGATTCATTTTATCTTGATGTGGCTGATAACATTTATGAATACTTGATAACTGATTTACGACATCCATATGGTGGATTTTTCAGCGGTGAAGATGCTGATTCATATCGCCAATGTGGCGATGCTGAGAAAATTGAAGGAGCTTTTTATGCATGGACTCTAGACGAAGTTCGAATGCTTTTTAATGAAAATAATGAACAATTTATGGATACTGAACGAGATTTGGTTATTTATTGTCATTTTTATGGCATAACAGATGAAGGAAATGTACATCCATCAAGTGATCCACATGGTCATTTACTTGGACGTAATATTCTACGTGTTCGCACAACGATTGAAGAAACAGCCAAGAAATATTCGGTCGATACGGAATTAGTGAAAGGCATTTTACGTAAAGGAAATAAAATTTTATATAATGAGCGATGCAGACGGCCCAGACCACATTTGGATACAAAAATTATTACCGCATGGAATGGTTTGGCTTTGTCAGGAATATCCGCATTAGCAACCATCAAAGATGCACCTAGACGCAAGGAGTATCTTCAAACCGCAAAAGAGTTGGTGGAATTTTTGAAAAAATATTCATATAAACATGATGAGAAAACCCTTATTCGATCATGCTATGGTGGTGATGGCGTAAATGATACAGCATTATCTCTGTTGTAAGTTTTCTATTACCAATCTCTTTAAAATAATTTTATGCATTTTGAAATAAAAAAAAAAAATGATTTCTTTTTTACACAGAGAGTCACCGATCGATGGATTTCTGGACGATTATTCATTTTTAATCAAAGGTTTAATTGATTTTTATGTAGCAACATTGAATATTGATGCAATAAAATGGGCAAAAGATCTACAAGATACTCAAGACCGTCTTTTTTGGGATTCTGAAAAAGGTGGATATTTTTACTCACAAGCAAACTCTCAGAATGTTATTGTTCGATTGAAAGAAGATCATGATGGTGCCGAACCATGTGGAAATAGTGTCGCTGCACGAAATCTTCCCATTATATCGGCCTATTTTCATGATAAAAGCTACAAAAAGCGTGCATGTCAATTGGTTGATTTTTTTTCAACGATAACACCATTTGGATATGCAATGCCTGAAATGTTTTCGGCACTAATGATGCGATTTGACAGTTTGGCTATGATGGTGGTTGTTGGTATGTGAAGAAAAAAATCAATTTTATTGAAAAAAAAAAAAAACTACTGCTGAATATCCTTGTATTTATTTTTAGGGCCAAAAGGTGAAGCTCTTGATAGATTATGTGATGTAGCTCGTGATTTTTATATACCCGGATTATTACTAATGCATTATGATCCAGAACAACCAACCGAAATGCTTACACGTCCAGCTATTTCAAAATTTAAAATGGTCCGAAATGAACCAACTGTCTATTTATGTCATAATCGTGTATGTCAATTACCAATTACAAACGCTGAAGATTTTCGTCGTAGTTTGGCTGAAAAATATTTACCGACAACTCCAACCGGACGATAAATTATATGATAAACTACAATTTTAGCCTTGATTTCAGTGTGATTTTCAGTCGAAGAATTTCGCTGTTTTTAAGACGGAAACGAATTGTGATATTTGAAATGTATGCGATGCACGCAATTCAGTGAATGGATGCAATATTTGATATAAACTTATACTAAAAAGAAACAAAAGGAATGAAAAATTTATTTGGATTTAATTTATCTTAGACAGATATAGAGCTAGACATATATAACATCTAAATAATAATCGGTAATGTTATCCCCATTTTTTTTAATTATCATTATATTGATTGATTAAAGTCTGTTATTAAATCTAAATATAAATCTTTTGTGTGAATTATTTGTTTTAATTTTGATAAAGTTTAGTTTTTTTCTTTTATTTTAATATCATTGGCCAGAATGCGTTGACGGGAATAGATTTCATCCCAATCAAGATATGCACCAACTATATGCCGTACATTCCCTTCCATATCCGTGTAACCAGTACGACCATGAAGCATTCGAATATTCGAAAATGCCAAAATATCACCTGGAATATTACACGAATAAAATGTTGATGAATCATTCACATGTTTTAATCAAATTATAAATATCTCTAGAATTGTAATTTAGCGAACCGGGCTCAGTTTTGAAATAAATCGCTTCTTCATGCAATAGATCAACGAATAATTTCAAAGAATGATACCATTCATCAACTTGCGAAACATCGATTGAAAAATATGTATCACGTTGTGGGACGCTATGATTGATTTGTTTCACATTACCATCATAATCTAAGCTGTAATGATTCCAAGCAAACTCAAAAATTTTAATAATTTTTTTTTATCATGTATTTCATCACATACCAAATGACTGGATTTCTCATAATGTTTTCGAACCGAAAACCCGCATCTGTTCCATAATCACTCCAATTCACCAATGTTGTAGTTAAACATTTAAATGCTTTTGGATTAATTTTTCGCAATTTTTCAGCCACATAGAAACCATCAGTAAGCAAATTAAATGCACCGGGTGATTTTGTTTGGGAAATGCAATGTAGTAGCGTAGCGCCAGGTGTGTAATCATAATATGGTAAGTCTACATGCATTTGCAATGGATTTGATGTATATGCAACATTGGTTGCATTTGGATCCGCTCGAACTGAAAATTCTTCTCCATAATGTGTTTTACGAATGAAACCCACCCGATTGGCTAATTTTCTCACTTGATCTTCGGATAATGGTGCATTTTTCATCATAACCACACCATATCTTGTTAATGTTTCCAACCATTCGTACAATACTAAAATAATTATTTAATAAAAATTAATAAATTATTTTTTCAACGATAATAAAAAATCAATATACCTTTATCATTTTCAAACACTTCATTGGCATTGAATTTTTTCATTTCAAATTGATCTTTGGACCAGAGTGTCGGTTTTGGCCGATAATTGTTATCTAAATATTTTTGTTGATTTTCAATTGTAAAGTTTCGTTCCAGTAACCATTCAATATCGAATTTAGACACATGATCATCTTTCCAGATGATTTCTAATTGCTCATCACTCTGGATAAAGAAAATGTTTGTCACAATTTATTTTTTTTCGTTTGTATTGTTTCATTTTCAAATAAATTTAACTCACGGAAATAGATTTTGGTTGCGCATTTTTGAAATCAAATTTTGACCAATTTATTGTACGACTCTTTGATTGAGAATGAAAACAGCTTGAACATTGACAGTTGTCACGTAGCCAAATCAATGGATATTTAAACGTTTCACTTTTGCATTTATTGGTATTTTGGTTAATATCAACAATTATGTAACGATTATCTTGCGATTTTTTAGCGGTTAAAAAACTTGCACTTTGAAACCTTACATTTAGATATTTCGGTGTGGAATATTCCAACACTTTCTTTATTCTTCCTACAAAACTGAACATTTCTGTTTCAAACAATTTTCTATACTATCTTTCACTTTATATAATGTAGTAATGGCTAAATCTAACTTAATACTAAAGTTTGCTTCTTTTGAAATTGAGTTAAATGTTTAATAAAGTAGCAACAAGAATATATTTTGTGAGAAACAACATTAACATAACGAGTTTACTTCATTTACATTGAAAGTATTTATGATTCAAATCAGGGGCTATTTTAAATGAAATTTTTTTTATTGGTGTTACTAGTATCTGGGATCTATCCACATAATAAACATTACAATATACCGATTTAAACACTTCGTTTTTATTATGGAAAATGCTGGGGGGTTGACACTAGAGGTGCCCACGAACCGAACAGTTCAAGTTCAGAATTTTTCAGAACCTCGTGATTGTGTTCTGTTCGAATTCGGTTCGACTAGTTCGAAATAACAAACCAGCTGTTCGTTTTCGTTCGGGTTCGGGATAGTAATCACAGATTCGTTCGTTTACGTAATTAGTAAAGCAAACACTAGTCAAAAAAAAAAAAAAAAAAAAAATGACGAAAGTTATTTAAACACAGGCGGACTTCTGTTGTAAATTTAGTAAATCAAATATTTAGATGAAAAAAAAATGCAATTGAAACGATCAGAGAATGTAGAAGACACATGAATAGGGCTAAAATTCTCAACAAAACCCACCTTCTTTATTAAAAAAATGTTTTTTTTAATTAATTAATAAATGAACAAACGCAATTCATGTTGAAAAAAAAAATATAAACATGAGTTACGTTTCTTTAGTTACATTTTTTACATTAATCATACTTTATAGACCAAATGGTATACCGAATTTTTGAGTGTGTTTAGTCTTCAATCAGCCAGTGAACATTATATTCGAAAGCGTATGTTAGAGGCTTGCAGGGCACAACTGCACCAGAATCAAACGTTCGGCCCATAATTGGCTACACCTTTTTGCGGATTGAAGTATGAACGACAATCCAAGCGCTAAGGCGATTAATTAAAGTGATGTGCGTTAATCAATTGCTTCGTTATGCACAACACTGGAACAACAATTTTTAAAGTGCTTATCCGAGACACTCCGTGTGGTTCAAATATCGACTATCTATTCAATTCTTCTATCAATGAGTGCGTTCAATAAATAGAAAAGATGTTGAATTCCAGTACAATCGAACCCACGTCCCCATGCTTGCAAGCCTGGTGCGCTAACCAATAGTCTACAGCTGGGTTGGAAATTACTTTTGTTGTGTTTATTTTAGTTTGTTTGTAAACAGCTATGTGAAATTGATTTCTCAAGTCGAAATACTGACGGTTGTAACGATAACAGCTGAACAGGTGGAAATGTTCAACATAAACTTATCAAAAATGAAAGAACTTACACTTTTATATTGCGTGAATGACCAGCACCAGCGCTTCGAGGATGTACCAATTCATTTTAAAAATGTAAAAAAAAATCTTGTTGAACAGATTTCTTCGATGGAATCTCACATTTGAAAATCTTGACGAATTAAAGATGTAACCTCCTGGCTTAAAAAATGAATTGATTGAATTCTTCGAAAAAAACGAAATTTAACAAAACTCCAGTTAACTCATTTCATATTTAGTGATCCAAATTTTAATATATTGAATTTGAAATTGGCAGAAAAATTACAAAATTTCACAGAAATATATGCAGAGTGTGTATATTGTAATGCTCTAAAATCATATTCTATTAAACGAAAAGTTCAAACATATAAAATCAATACATTTGGGGAATATGAACCGTGGATTACAGTATGAAGAAGTGAATAAATTTAGACAAAAGTACCAAATTGTGTGGAACTTTGAGAAAATTCATATGAAGAAAAAATCCTTCTGATTAAATTTAAATCTTCCTTTTTCGGCCAATATTGGACATTATAATAACAATAATTGTATTTAATGGTATTTAATGAATCACTGAAATCTTTGGTATCGAATTTAACTTTTATTATTTCAGAAATAAAAAAAACAAAATTATTAAAAACACAAATTAAAGTGATTATTCTTTTATTTTAATTGAAACCACTTGATCAAGAAACAAGCTCCTGATCTTCATATGGTGTGATGGTTAGATTAGAGATCAATATGAAGCCAATCAGAACAATATCTATAAAATGGACATATGTAAATATTTTGCTAAGTAATAATTATTTTTTGCTATGCGCATTAAGGAAAAAAATACTACTTTGATTGATAATGATATTGTGTTAATTTGAAAATATTTCATTAACCATTTTAAAATAGCGAAAACCATTATTCTTTGCACATCCACACATTGGTTATTTTTTATTCTATTTTTTTCAAAACAAATGCTGTGCAAGTATGATTTAAAGTTCTGATTGTTTTAGTAAAATAAGCATGCGCAATTCAAAAATAGGTGAGTTTTGTGCCGATATATGACTTGGAAGTTGAGCATTAGATGAGGTTTTTGAAATTCTGTTGATATGTCCATTATATACCTCTGGTGTTCTTCTATTTTTAGCAATTTTTATCCAAAATTTCACACACACACAAAAAAAAAAAAAATACTCAATTTAGAAGGAAAAATAATTTGGTTTGGTTTTTTCTTCAATTCATCTAAAACAAACAATTCATAGTCATTTGTTGCTTAAAATTAAATTTATTGTACGGCTTCAGCTGCATTGGTTTGTTTTTCGGATATCCCAAAGTTGTTTTAATAATTGCACGTTCTGCTAAATTTGCCACACATCCCGGTTCAACTCCATAAATTATTTGTCTTTTTTTTTTATCTGATCTTTGATTTCATTGAACATTTCATGTTTTGTATGATTATATAAAAATTTCGAAGAACTTTTGCTCAGCAAGATCGAAATTGGCGTACAAGAGAAAAAAACCAAAACGTTTTTTTTCTCGCTTTTTTTTTCAATAGGTTAATTTCTATAGCGTTGAAAATATGTACACAGCATGAAGAAACATGCCGCAGAAACGTTCCGAAAAGCTTGAAATTTGCAAAACGCAGAACGATTAATAATAATAGAAAAAATAAAACAAGAATATTCAATAGTAAAACAAAATCATCAAATCAAAGAAAGAAAAGTGAGTATTTTACCGTGAGATGGCACTCACGAATGCTCAGTGTTGTTCAGTCAAATTGAAATTTTGACAGGCGTAAATGTGTTGCTGTCAAGCATCGACATTGCTTTCTTCATTTTCGAATACGCTCATTATCGTTGTTTGTTGTCCGCTACATTCATATGTAATTTTTAATTTCATAATTAAATCAAAGGTAATTTTGGTTCAATGAATTTATGTTAAAGGTTTTTGTTAATTTTGTCTGGATAATCACGAAAAAAAATCGTTCATAATTACCAATATACAATCGGGAAAATAAATTAGGTCTCATTCATTGCAAATCAACATTTTAATATTTATGCCGCATCATTGCATGAAAATGAATAGATTATCTAACAAAAACAACGATGATACATATATATTTTTAATCAACCATAGAAAAATGTCCGACAATAGGACCAGTGGTGCACACATAGAAATATTTTTTTTTTTTTTTTTTTTTTTTTTTTTTTTTATAAAAAAAATTTTTTTTCACTATTAAAAAATTTTTTTTTATTAAAAATAATTTTTGTTTTTTTTTATAAAAAATCAACAAATAATTTTATATTTTAACTTTCACCCATATATTTTTTACAAAAAATAACCAAAATTTATTTTCAAAAAAAAAAATTTTTTTTGTGGTGAAAAGAATTCTGTTTCAGATTCACAAATAAGAATCACTAATACATAAACACTGACACTTATTTCTATGTGTGTGGTACATCTAATTCAAGCCAGGATTTAGGCTCTGGTTCAGGCAACAGCTCAAGAAAAATATTTATCAAAAAGAAGCTTAGCCGAATCTCCTTAGCACGTAACTCAATCAACACAAGCATTGCGAATTTGGAAACAGCTATCATTAATACCACTGCTGTACCAGCCAATGAAGAAAAATTACAAACAACTAAAGACAGTATACAACTGACTATACAAAAATTGAAGATTTTGTTGTAAGTTTAAAGTTTTCAACTGCAAGTTTTTCTATTTTGTAAATGAAATATTTCAGTATAGAAAAATATTTTATTTAACACTGAATTCTATGATGTAATCAGTAAGGTTTATCAATTTAATCAAGCCATTGCTACTGAATTAGAAGGTTATTGGCGAAGTAATGACCCGGATCAGTATGAAAACGCCAAGACTATCTTAATACAATACATCGCTCAATGCCACTAAATTCAAAACTATGGTATGGCTGGATTTTTCTGTAAATTTTGGCCTTTTTTTGTTTAATTTTTTTTTTTTTTTTCATTTTATTTTATTTTCTCTAATTTATTTAGAATTTATTGTGTTTGAAAATATACTAAAATAACAGTATGTGACATGAAATCGGGGCGCTCGATATCTCTTTTTTTTCTTTCTAATAAATTCGCTATTCTTGATTAAAATTCGAATTCTATCAAATGATTGGTCCATTTTCACTTGCATATGCTCAAATTTGCATTTAACAATTTGCAATTACGTACTCCTTTTAGTTTTGATGACGTACTCCTTTTAGTTTTCTAGTTGGGATGATAAAAACTTTGGTTTCAACAGCTCTTTTCTTTCACTTCCCAACTTCACTAATCGCTACCGAATTCTATCTCTACTACATGTATTGTACAGACGGACATCCTATCGACAATTTATCAGAATGTTATGACGCAGTTTGTACAAAATGAAAGAAAACCAAAAATATAGTTTAGCAAATAATTTTATTGAATACTCATAATATAAAATAGTACAGGTGTTCAATTGCGTGTGCAAAATTGCCCTTAATGACAAAACTAAATGTTAAATAAAATAGTTTTGCTAAGTTATAATTCAAAAAACAAATTTACTTCATATCGAAAAAATCACATAAACACATGTATATGCTTGAATTAAAATGCTTAATCATCTAAATCATTCACAAGCCATCAAATCAATGGTGGTTTTTTTTATTCTGTTATTTGAAAAATTCTTTTGAATTCCGATTATGATTTTTTTTTTTTTTTTTTTCGAAAAGAAATGGTGTTTAGATCGACCATTGAAAATAGTTATTGCAAGAAAGTGATGAATTAAAGAATCTGCGATTGAAATTTTGAATTTGTGTTCATAAAAATAACGGGCGGATGAATTTAGCATGAATCGGATCAGTCTTTTCTCTCATCTCAAAATCATTTCAACATTTAACCATTGAAATAAATGAAATGTCAAAAAGACGAATGCACACAGTTAAATGTATTCATTGTGTGCAATCGATTCGATAATGGGACAAAATGAAAATGGTATCCCATTTAAACCAAAATTTGTCATAAGTCAAAATAGTTTCATGAAATTGTTTGAATCGATTTTCTATGCACGAAGAAAAATCAAATTCATTATCGATGACGTTAAAAAAATCATAAATTGATCAAATTTTGTAATAGGATTTCAATATACAGTAACAGATTGCATAACGGGCTACAAACTCATCCATTGAAACTGTTATGAGTTCCATAAATATATCAAACAACTAAGTTAGTGTCCTGCAGAGTTCTTCAATTTAATGAGATCTAGACACTGTGATATTCCTTTTTTTTCTCTAATAAATTCGCTATTCTTGATTAAAATTAGAATTCTATTAAATGATTGGCCCATTTTTTTTAAAAAAAAAAAAAATAAAAACAAGAAAGAAGATTACAGATATTCACCACACGTTTGCGATCTTCGAAGAAGTATTTTCAAAATTTTTGTTGGTTTAATTTTTCAATAATTTAACATTCGCTGTGTATTAGGGTCTCTTTTAATGCATTCAATTGCTCTTCAATCAATTGAATGCTATCAGTAACCTCACGCAAGTCGACAATCAATTTTGCTTTCGAATTAATGAAATAATCATAATCAGCATATTCATCTGGTGAAAGATTTTTTTCCAAAATTTCTGCAATTATGTTACCACGTCGATCAATATCAATTTTAAGCCTTTTCGCTTCATCAAATTGCTCCAACAATCGTCCACGTTTTTCTTCCAATGTTTTCTGCAAATAATATGAACAAATAAAAATGCCATATAGATTTTCAAGTTTTAATCACAAAAAGAAAACAACCAAATTAAACAAAATGATTACCTTTTCGGCTACATCGGATGTAATAAATAAACTATTTTCGATGCGAGCCAAACGACCGGACAGTGAAAGTAAAAGCATTGTAATATGACCAACATCATCAACATGTGAACGAAATTTACTAGCTTCGCTGGGTCGAATTTTTCGTGCAACAATACTGGAAATGTCCGTACCAAGCAGGTCATTTGTTGTATTTTGATCAGTAATTACGCTTCGATCGTTCATCAATGTGACTAATTGTTTTGTTAAACGAATCACAAGCTCTTCTTTTTGTTTGGTTAAATCACATACATCACCATTGATCAATTGTACATCACGATTGAAACGGCTTCCATTCAATTGTCTTGAATAATTGTAATGAGTTGAAACGTTAACGGAGAATGAACGTTCATTCAACGGAGTGCTAGATTTATACGGAGGGAAAAAAAGAAATAAATGTAGTGGAAATAACTCAATCTGATATTTATAGTTATAAATAGTTAACAAATAAACGTCAACTATAGCGTTTCATTTTTAAAAGATATAACTTGGCTTATTTTGAACCAAATTGAACTATATATTGCCAACAGTGACTAAATTTGATTTAAATTATATTTTGTGCTCTATATCTAGTTAATTAAAATGTTTTGTCAAAATATTTGAAATAAGTTAATTGTCTATTCATTCAGTAATTTTGCACACGGGAAGTCAAATAAAAAACCGAATTTTCGTATGAGCCGAATTTTCGAAAGTGCAAAAATCGTACGTACTTTTTTGTTAGATCTAGACATTGTTCATGATGCATTGAAGTACCAGCATCTTTCTTAGCACAGCGTGACACCATTTTTGGATTATATAAACCAGTTACATAACTGCTGGTTGATTTGTGTACTTTTGGAGCTGCAAATGTATAAAAAAAAAAACAAGACAAAAAAAATCAAATTAATTACTTTGATGATCAATCGAAATTAAAAAAAATAAATAAATCTAATTTACCTAGAATATTTCGTAGACGATCATTAGGTGACAATTGTTGACAAAATTGTTCAACTATTGATTCAGTAAGCTTCCTACAGTCAAGATCATCGGTAATTTTGCTTCGATCAAAAATGTCCGTGGTTGGTGTTCGAACATATGTATCGTTGATATTTGTTATAATAAAGTTATTACTTTCGTTTAAAATGCTTTCATCTGTTTGAGATCCAACTTCTATTGTGATTGTTTCATTGAGTTTGATCGATGCTACCGTATCAGCTAACTGATCATTATCACCACCAATATTTTGATTATCATTATCATTTTGACAATTTGACTTTGTGACTGTTCGCATTCTATGTTCTAGTTGTTCTTTGTATATATTTCCATTGTTTAATTCAACCGATGACATTGATTCGGGTGAAAATTGTGATACGCTCGATGAATCATCTGTACTAAAGCAATCATTAAATGTATCGTCATTGATGATTTCAGTAACATTTGCATGGTGAATTCGTTGTGGTGTTGACAGCAATTTATTTTGTAATTGACTAATTTTTGCATTTTGATCCCGTGCCGTAAGCAATGAATCCATAATGCCATTATTATTATTATAAGATTGTAATGGTGATTGCACCAAACCATTTGTATTCATTACATTATGTTGAGCAACAGTTAGAGTTGTGTTATCGAAGCTGCTGCTGCTGTTGTTGTTGTTGTTGTTGTTGTTGTTGTTGTTGTTGTTGTTGTTGTTGTTGTTTTTATCATTTGTATGCGTTGTTCATTTGTATTTGGATGTATTTGCTGTAAATTTGGTGGTGATGATTGTCGGTAATTCGAGCAATCGAGCAAATTTCCCATTGATTCGGTGTTAGTTATTTGTGAATCACAAACATTATTATTATTAAATAAATGATGGGCTCGCTTTAAATCAATCGTCGATTGTGATAAATATTTGGTTGCCATTTTACCATTTGCATAACTGTTGACATTATTACTTTTATGATGATGCGTATGATGTGAATGATTATGATGATGATGTTGATTGAATTTCTCTTTTGTTATAACACTGTTCGATACATCACTATAGCTATTATTTAATGTTGTATTAGAACTGTATCGTTTTGATGTAACATTTTTTATTTTTACACCTAAAGGTAAAACGTCTGGTAAATTATTGATTTTTGTTGAATGCATTTGTCCAGTATATGGTGGTAAATGTATGCAATCCTCATTGGAATTCAAGGTTAATTTATAAATACCATGATCTGGATCGGATTTTAGGTTTGAATTTTCATGACACTGACGTGGCAAGTATGATGCTTTGGAATTACTCCTGGAAGAGAGAGAGAAAAAAAATAGAAATAATCAGAAAAATGTATTGAGATATTTAGCAAAATAGTAGTTATATTTTTGTAAAAGCTTGTATTTTCAACAATTCTACATGTATTTGCACATTAACCAAGCAATTGTTTTCATTTTGATGGTTCTGTTTTCATTTTTGTTTTAATTTTTTTTAAATATTGACATCAGAACAGACACTGTTGATTGTGGATACTACGAAAAGGTGAGTAATGTCAGAAAAATGTCTTGTCGGTCTTATATAAACGAATAATATATATAACGATGGTGGGTATAATAAAATGGTTAATGGAGACAGAATGAGTTTGCTTACAGCAAATTCTTATACTGAATGTACATCTGCAATAAGATCTGACAAGAACATTGCGACCTTCTGGCTAATCCAACCGAACTGATATAATCATTATTCATTTATTTTCCTTATTTCTGCAACTTGATCACAAATTAACCAAGAAACAATTATTTCCAATCAATTAATTTCCAATCTTAAGATAATCAAGATCAATTCCCAATCAATTAATTTTAACAACATTCACCACGATGAATCGATAATTAATAATTATTTCCAGTGTTTTTACTAGCTGAAGGCTACCTTGTCACTGTCTCCCAATTGGTAAATGAATCGTACGAACATTATTGGCATTCATAATTTTTTTCTCTTTTATTTTCATCATTAATCTTACTCGCATTCATTTTGCACATCAGACTTGGTTAGTTTTAAAATTTTATCAAATTAAATGCCAAACAATGTACGATTCTCAATTCTGAATATTTTCGAATGATTCTAACTTATTTTTCTTCGACAGAAATTTCAAAAAAAAAAAAAAAAAAAATAGTTTTCAGCTTGTCATCGCTCAATGGTTTCTTCACAAAAGTGCGTTTGTTCTACATGATTCAAAACTCAACTCAATATTCGCTGAGCGAATAAACAATTTAATACAATACCCATAACATTATTAAGTAGAGTAACCAAGCAAGAGTGGAATAAGTAACAAATAAAACTGAAAAACGAACCGAACCAAACGTTTTTTTTTTTTTTTTGAATAAATTTCATGCTTGTTTAAATAACAATTTGTGTTTCTTTCGGTTTTTTTTCGTAATAATTACATTATGAGTGATATATTAAACGATCATTATTAAGCTCATTTGAATAGGTTTTCTGAAATTTTATCAACATTCACCATGTAGTCCGATGTATCGATATTTTGCCATTTCTTTGTGCAGATAAACAAACTGATAGAACATCCTACAAGGAATTTTCCATAAATGGCATACTGTTTCGATGCAAAGAAAAACCGTACAAATATCAAAAGAAAAATTAATAATGTGTATTTTGACTTTTAGTCCTGTATAGGAATGAATATCACTATTCCAAATCGTCTTAAATATTGTATAATTCACTATCAAATTTCCATTCAATCAATGAATGCGGTTTTAAGGAGCCGTTAAATGCTAATCCAAATTATCAATAGGTTGTGTAAAACTAATCGATCGATCGATCGGACATCTATTTATTTTGAAATGCTATGAATTGAGTGCACGACAGTCAACAGAATCAGATACAGTAAATGTATATTTAAAAAAAAATATAAACTATAACATCAATTGCGAAATAAATGAAAGCCATTTTATTCACAGAAGAAATGTATTTTATTATTCAAAATTGTGTGTGTGTGTGTGTGTGTGTGTGTGTGTGTTATATTTCGATTTCTGTTTGTTTTTCTTCGTTTAAATGTTCAACTGCACTTTGACATTTTAACGAAAAGGCGATTAAAAACGAAACTCATACGAATTATGCCGTATATACTGACATTGTTGACCAGAAAATAACGAAAATAGGAATAAAATGGAAATGAAAAATGCACTGGCGAAAACAAAAAAAACAAAGTGCTTGTGAAAAGCCAAATAAGCAATTTGTGTGTGCAAAATGAGCATTTTGTTACATTATCTGCTATGAGCAGATTCTTGTTACATTATCTATGATCATATATTTTCGATTACATACGTTACTTTGAATTGCATTTCCTTTTTTTGTTTGCATATTCTAGGGGTTGTGTAATTCAATTATAGATTTCTCGTTATTTTAATTCGATAGTTGCCCACAAAAGATTCATCAACCATAATGATTTGAATTATAAAATGTCTTTTGTTAAAATTTACTAATAAATATTTGGTCAAATGTGGCATATTAGCGAATTTTGTTTTTAATTCTATCGAAAAAATGTCAATTAATATCATGTTTGATATAAATGAATCGTTTTTGAAAAATTAATTAGCCAATATTTTTTTAGATTGATCGATTTTGAAAATGAATTGCATCACACATGTGCTTTAATAAGTCAAACTCATATTTACATGATTTCAATGTGCTTCATTATATCTACAAAATACAAATGAAATTAAATTTCGTTCATTATTTTATTATTGTCTTTTCATTTTATTTGTAAAACATCGGAACAATAAAGCGTTAAAGTTCATGCATGATGTATTTATTGCCATTTACTTGATGTCAGAATTCATAGCTCAGAATCTATTTGATTTGCAGTTGCGATTAATTTTGTAGTCGGCAGTTGTCGAGACTAATACAATTGAACATTTTGTAAATTTGCAAATTTTGAACATTTTGTGCATTTGAACATTTGCGCATTTGTACATTTCAACATTTCAATATTATTCAATATAAGGTAAATATGGAAAGTTACGCTTACAAACAGCATCATTAGAAAAATGTACCAATATCTAAATAATGTTTAATACACATGAACAAACTGGTTTTATGACATTTCAATTTTACAAAATGACCGTTTACGTGGATAAAGTTTAGGTATAAAACAATACGAAATCTAAAACAAAATAGACAGAAAAAGGTGGTTAAATCTGTGTTTTAAATGGTAACCAACAACAACCTTCAACAAAATTATTTATCTCAATCATACTATTTATTTCTTAAAAAGTCATCTTTTATAGATATTTGAAAATTATATCCATATTTGTGGGCATTATTCATTTTCCATTTGAAATTATAATTAGATTTTAATTTTTCGTTTACAATTCAATTACATTTGTCACTCATGGCAATGACCAAATTCTATATATGCACAGATGCCAGAGATGAAATGTGAAAAAGACAGGAACAAGTCTGGCATATAAAAAATATTGTTCAAATAATACGAATAATGGCTATTATTGTATTTATACGAATCTTATATTATAAGCACGTATGTTCGTTCATATGTCAATTAATAAATCTCATATATGATTAGGCCATAGTCTATCATTTTCAAAGTTGAATATTAAACACCGTTAATAATCGTTGCACTCATCAATTAGAGAGAAAGAGAAAGAGAGAGAGAGAGAGAGAGAGAGAGAGAGAAAGAAAGACAGAAACAGAAAATTACAAATCACACCACACACAAACAAACAGTTACGATATTTAATTTGTTGGCCTTTGCTTGAAATCAATTTTGGGGAAAACCCATATATTGACCAAGCAATATATTTACCTGCCTTCTCCTACAACTAAATTCCGAAGCCCGAAAATGTCTATTTTAATTTATTAACGTTTGAATTATGTTGATCAATTAACCCAGATTAATGAATTTGGATATACATGAATGACCAAATGCAAATTCTCATTTCTACTCCAATAAAAATGTGTGTGCGTGTGTTTTATTCAGAAATTGCATTTGATTAGATAATATAATCTTAGTTTGTATCCGCATACTATAAAAAAATTTTTATTTTGCTCACAATTTTTCAAATTGTGCAGTTTATATATTAAGCATGATTATCGACGGTATTGACATCAGGCGCTTGAAATACATGAATGAGTATCTTCAATGTTACGTTGCACATATTTTGTACTAGTTTGAATTAAAATGGGTAGACCATAGAAAATGAGCGTGTTTAATATTACACTAGCATTTGTTTCAAGCGCTTGTTGGGTATTGACGTCAATAAAATAGTGATGATGACACATCATAGCGACGACAATATACATTTTTCAATAAATTCAGTGTGGATTTTGTACATTTCAAGAATAAAAATTATGTTAAAGTAGTTTTCCACATTTTTCATCTCAATGATGACATAAAATGTTTGTCGCTTGAAATTAAGTCTTTTATCATTAAAGTAATTGGATTGAATGTAAGTAAATTGGATTAGTTTGCATCAGTTAGAGTGCTATGTAAATGTACGAAGTATCAACGTTCGATGTGTTATTTACATGTGCATTCACTCAATATGTTATTGTTGTTTTCTTTATAATTTTTTTTGTTTGTTTGTTTCAGGCGCTAGTTATTTAAATTTCGAAAGAATAGTTCAAGGTCAAATAAAATGAATTTGTGTGGTCAAACATTAGGAACATTACCTAATCATTTTGATCTTAATAATTTTCGAACAATAAATGAACTTTTTCTAAATTCACCGAAATCAATAAATATTCTTTTATTTGGTATAACTGTTAGCGAAGGCATTTCAAAAAAACATTTTGGAGAAAAAAAAAATACAGTTTGCATACTATGTGCATTGTGCACTAGCGAGTTTCTAAAAAGTGTAAATGAAAAAATGGGATATTTTGAATTAAATAGAAAGAAATTCTGTATCAACTGATTGTATTCAAACGGCGTGTTAGACTGAATGTGTATGAGTTCTTTAACAAATCAAATTGATACAATTTCTAATTTTTGCCTACAATTACAAGTTCTAGCGTGCAATTTATAATTTTTTACGTACAAAAAGTCAACAAACTATACGTATCAATCACAAAATATTTACATTTAACAAAGCTATGATGAAAAAGAACGAATTTTGCACAAAACATTCACTTTTAAAAATATATTTTTTTGTTTTCGCACAAAATCCCTTTCTCTCTCATATATTTTCGTGCTATTCACTAAAATTCATTTTTTATTCACCTCATCATCATTCTCGTATTTAATTGCCACTAGGTATCATTTTGCCGTAATAAATTACCGGTTTAAAAACGTTTTTCTTTGCAGTGAATTTTTTGCGATATGAAGTTTATTTATTCGTGATCTGCGAGTCATTGTCTGCGTTGGCTTTATTTATCGAAAGTTTTTATTCTTTTTTGAAGAAAGGTTTTTAAAAGAAATTATCATTTTGATAAATTGATTTCCTTTTTTAGTTAAAAGCACATCTCTTTATAATTCGATAGTTCGGTTTGTTATTTATACTTAATCAAAGATGGAAAAACTTCTCTCTCATTGCTTGACATTCATATTGTATCATTCTAGATAACATTCTCTTATGGTGATTTCTCATTTCATAAATAATTAATTTGATAAAAACCAAAAAATGTTTCCAAAGTCCAGTTGCTTGCTTATCTAACAATCATCAATTTTCAAAGTAATTTCAACACTTTAACCCTCCATGCAAATTATTTTCTTAATTACATTATCGAAATAATTTCGTCAGTCGAAAAAATTAAAACTTAAACCCACATCATATAATTCTAACATCACTATCCAATAAGAATTGTACCATCACCCACAACCAAAAGTGAATTTTCAACGGTGATTTCTTCTGACTAATTTATGAACATCGATTGAGCGTTTGTTTTTGAATTCAATAAAAGCCAACACCGTTACTATTTTCGAATAATATTCAAATTTGGAAATAGTTCCTTTTAATTTTCCCATAATTTGAGTTCATATATGTATTTTGAAACTCTTTTTAAGGAATTTGAATTGTTTGATTTGCATTACAAATTTGTTACAAACAGAACTTTGACCGCTGGAATTTACAAATTGACTTTTCGATTGTTATCTCAAGCGCTACTTCATTGAAGTAGGAATATTTTAAATTATTAAGGTATTTGACTTGATAATGTGCTGAATGAAATTTGATTGCTTGAGTAAAACTAAAATCAAGAATGAAAAATGAAGAATTGACTATACCAAAGGAAGAAAAGTTCATGTAGTATAAAATGGAACATAGAATGGAATTGCTGATAGGCAAAAGTCGATTCATATGACAAAAGGTCGAATATATTACAGTATTTTATTTGCTAAATTTAAATCATAAATTGTCAACTCATTTGAATTTATTTGATTGAACTAAAGACTCTATATAACACAAACAAAGGCTAAATATAATTTGGAAGTACTACCCAAGCAAAAATAAATACGCATTTTTACGTTGCGTTAACGCAACGCAAAGTAGTGTCACACTCATTACATGTTTGAAATTGCTACGTGCATACATAAATCGAATTAAGAAAAAAATGCAAACATTTGAACAAAATGAAAATTAATTATTTAATTATAACATAATTAAATAAATAAAAAACTTATATTATTAATTGAAATTTTGTCCATTTTCATTTTGTTCAAATGTTTTGCAAATGCATTTTTTTCTAAATTCGATTTATGTATATATCTTTGTAACGACAGAAACAGAAGGCAAAGACGGAATTGGAGAAAATAAACAAATAAATGTATACAAGAATATATTTTAAGACCATTTCAAACGGCGCACACATATTCAGATTTTTCGCTATTCAATGTTGTACTCTCTTCCATGCTATTCCTCACACTCTTTCTTACACTCTTTCTCACACTCTTTCTCACACTCTTTCTCACACTCTTTCTCACACTCATTCTTACACTCATTCTTATACTGTCATACTCTTTTTCACAATCTCGCTGTACGAAAGTCACCAGAATCATTTGTGTCTGCGTTCATAACAATGAATTTTGGCAATTTTGTGTGCGTACAAATTTATTTTTCGTTTATTCATAGCAATCAAGTGCACGTAGCAATTTCAAACATGTAATGAGTGTGACACTACTTTGCATTGCGTTAACGCAACGTAAAAATGCGTATTTATTTTTGCTTGGGCTAGTAGCTCAATTTGTACCACCTACAATTGTAAGTGCATGTGAATTGCTTCATTTCTCCAATTAAAATTTAAAAATTCCTGGCTTTTGAGAGATGTTTCTCTTTTTGTGAATTTTTTTTTTTTATTTCAGATTAAATCTTTTTTCCTTCTTTCAAACCATGATGTTTTCTATTTTGTGTTTGAAATTGTCTCTTGATGTAAAAATGAAGTCAATCAAAGTTCATTTGGATTTCTTTTTATCAATACATTTGAACCATCACTTATGTTTAAACGTCAATGTAATGGGGAAAAAATTCTCATCAAAATTTCTCTCTTAATAATTCAATTTTTATGTCATGATGTTTTAATCTGAATTTCGCCAAATAAAAAGCATGGCGAGGAATCTTCATTGAAAATTTATATGCCACTTTTTTTCCATCAAATATACATTGTCACGTATGATTAAATGAGAGAAGATGAATAAACCTTATCTTCGACTGTTTTCATTTCGGTAGTGAATATATTTTAGCAGAGGTCTGCCTTTTTATAACTGAGCATGTTGCCTATACGCAAAGATATATCGTATAGCATTTTATGCAAGCGCAACGATGAGACAACATTACTAGTAAACACACAGGTGGACCTCTGATTTTTAGCTTGAAGTTTCATCAATGTCAAATAGCTGCGTGCAAATCTTCACTATATCAGCGAATTTAATTCAGCAACATTGCAGAATTAATTGGTATGCGTTCACTTAATTGGGAACATACTTGTACAGCATGTTTTGAATATTTTGCATTTCAATTCAATTGTTCTTTTTTTTCTACATAAAAATTTCATATTAATCACAGATGCATTATTAATCAATACTGAATTAAAAAAATTACATCTTTAACTGAATGAAATGAAATAAAATATTTTATGTTCAAAAATGTATTAAGTACAGCGTACAAATTTAATGATTATACTTTTGGTACGGCAGTTTAAAGCTTTAATAAGTTAACAAGACATGGTTCGTCAACTTGGCTAAATAACGGCCACTAGAACGTACAAATTAAGTATTTTAATCTAGCCGTCGGCTTGTTGAAACAAATGATACATCAATGAGAAGTGTCTCTAAATCAGTGAAATGAATGGATGTTATTAATTGAAAAGAATATATGAATCTGCATTTGGACAAACTAAGAGGAGTAAATGTGGAGAGTTTAGAGTCTGGAATAATTTCGGACGCCATCTATCGTGTCTCAGCAACATGTTGACAGTTTGACAACAACATGTTGCTATTGAATGTGATTAAAAATTCGGAGAGATGTAAATATTCATTTCAAGCAATGAGCAAAAAAATCATTCCTCTTACATAGTTCAGATGGCGTAGACATACTTCGTCCGAAGCTCTAAATATATAATCTAAATAAAGAATATAGCTCCCTTAGGACAAACTATGTCCATTAAACTTTTTTTTTTTTTTGACTATTTTCGGTTGTTATTGATGAGATCGCTCTGATTTCGATTATATTTTCTATTCCTCGAGTATAGTAAATACCACAAACACAAAAAAATGAAAATAACTTTTTTCTTCTCGTATACAAAAAATCAAAATAAAATAAAAGCTGCTGATTACATAAGGAGCAACAATCGAAAAATTTTCGATGTGAAATTGCCCATCACATTCAAGGTATAAAATGTATACGTTCGTCGAAATATATTGAGCACACAAGGTCATATCCATCGATCGTATATAATAATCGCTAATTATGCAGAAAGAAAAAATTTGCGAAAAAAATTACATTTATGTGGGCTAAGATGCCATATAATTTGAAACCATATACACTGAATGCTAACACGTCAATTTGTGTCTTTTTAAAACAATCATTCGCTGCAGCATAATCAACCAATTAAGATTGAATACTTTTTTCGCACACGCACGTACCATGTAAACTTACATTCCAGCATATTAATTTGCATCTCGAACGATACCGAAACATATGATTGAATAACAAAGGTTGCTATTAGCAAAAACATTAAATTTATTTTTTGCATAATTCACAAGTTTTGTTCTTCTTTTTATTTCGCTTTGAAATGATAACCTTGAAAAGGCTTCATCTCTTATAAGTTATCAATATTAATATTAGAAAAATTTGTCAAGATTTATCGTTTTTTTGCCATTTTGGTTATTTACATGCCATTTTCGCCTAGCCCGTGACCATTCTTGCACCAATAGTTTTTTTAATACTCTTTGAAAATGATATTTTTTTTAGTTTCGTTCTTTTATAATTTTCCTAATAGGTATTCCAATCAGTCGCTAAACACTAAACATACATAAATATGATGAATTTTATACATAGAAGTTGGATGTATATGAAATTTTAATTAATAAAATGCACTTCAAACCGTTAACTCTTATATTCATTGTATAAATACATGTATATTATAATTTAAACGATCATTGACACCTCACTTGACTGGTTGAAGCGATATATGAGTTGCTGTGGTCTTTACTTTGCTTCGACACATTAGCTTTTTAACTTGCTATCTCTATATGATTTCAATGTATTTGTGTTGGATCAGGTCATGTCAAGTTTTGGTTTTGGCTTTCTTTTTTTTTTTTTTTTTTTTTTTTTTTTTTTTTTTTGATTGGAATGAAAAGTGAATTAAATTCAATGAATTCAAGGTATTAGGCAAATCAAGCTTATATTTTTCGGTTCATTTCTTTTGAAAATATCAATAAAATTGAAAGGAATTGTTGGTAAAATGCAATATTGGTAAATGCTCAATTTACTTTTTTTTGGTAAATAATGAGAAACACAAAATTCAATCATAAGAAATGAAATAAGTTTGTTTATCACTAAATATCTTCTAAATTATATTTTGGTGACGATTTTGTATTATTTTTTAATCAATTTTTTTGGCTTTGAGATGATTTGCTAGTAAAAAATTATAACTAGATCATCGAATTTGTTTCCATCCAATCTCCCTAAAATATAGATGTGTCAAACCCGAATGTTAATACATTTTGTATTATAATACTATTTTATTGGGATGCTATTAACTATTAAGATCAATCATAATACGCGTATTATGATGAGTATTATGTATTATAGTACTTGAGTTAATTTTTCCCACCAAATGATGCATTAAATGTTCTTTAATTAAATTCAGGTATGATTTTTCAACTAAATATAATCGATTTTTCGAAAAAAAAAAAAAAAAAAAAAATTAAGTTCGGACCTTCGCTTTGTATAAATAACATATGTGTTTTGATACATAACATATGCTGAATGAATATAATCATTATCTTTTAAGCTCATATAAAAACAAATAAACTTTTTCAAACTCAATTCAAGTCGAATATATACTATTTGAAGTTATTTTACTTAATTGATAAAAGAAATATTCACAATAAATTTACATTTCAAATAAAATTTATTTGCATCTTATGGAATGGAGTTGTGCTGTTGTTGTTGTTTTTTTTTTTTTTTTGTTTTCAATCATCGTGGTCAGAATTTGCAAAAACATGTCTGTTATCCATAGATGAATCTTTGAAATCATTTTTTCTTTTCATTGTATGTGTGTGCGCGCGTGTGTGTGTGTGAAATCTTTATTATTTATTAATATCTTTTAAACTATGTATTGGCCATTTGACATTTGACCGGATGTCTAACTCACATTTAACTCTCTCTTTTCACTATCAAATGAAACCGATCGCATTTCTCTCTCACTATTTATCCAGTTTTTGCAATGATAACTTTCAGTGATGCCAAACGAGCCATTAATTTGCAGTTCGCTAATTTTCACATTACAAACGCGTTCCATTTGACATCTTCCACGATTTTATCATTTCCATTTGCCATACTAAAACATACAATAATAATCGTATAAATTTGTATACACTCAATATACTCATTCAATATTTTTGTAGCAATTGAAGTAACAAGTTTAAAAGCGAATCAAATTAAATTGAGTTTTCGTTTGAAAATGAAACTTTTATTTTTTCAAATTATTGGTTGGACATTTTACACTATAGAACACTAATAGATGAACACTCATTATTGTTAATTTGATTATAATCAATCAATAGGTGATCATGAGAGTTAAGTAAATTGTTTTAAATGGTGCTTCTTGTATAATCGACTTTTGTTTTGGTTTCTTACTTTGTTTTTTCAACAAACCGTATGACTAAGCAATAACTATTGTAGAATGAGGGAAATCATGAAAAAAAAAATAAAGGAAAAGTGGAGGAATAAAAAATACAACGATGTGAAACATCAAGCAATTTTCCACTTTCGCCCATTTTCTAACAACGTATTCCGGCTTTCCATTGTTCAATGCTCCAGCTTTGGCAAGTCAGTGATCATTTTGGTTTTTCACTTTCGATTAGCTCAAGTTTTGTGCTTAATTTATATGACACGTAACATAAGAAGGAAAAGAAGGAGACGAAGGAAAAGAAGAAGAAGAAAAGTAATAATAAAAAGAGCGTAGATAATCTGAATGGGATCAATGAGATCGATATTTCTAAAGATAGTAACAAAACGCGAGTTTCTATTATGATGATTGTTTTTTATTGAAATTACCTTAGTTGTTGCATCGAAAACCAGTGACTAAATACATACTTAATTATTTGAAATTGAATTCTGCCTTAATTCTTCTTCTTTTTACTCATTTTTGTTGTTGTTGTTGTTGAAACTGTTAGTTTGTTTCATAGTCTCGAATTAAGTTTCACAATTCAATTTATTCTTTTGTTTCGTTTCGTTTTTAGCTTTTAGTGCAAAACGACGCAGTTTGTCGTGAATTATGTACGAGAGAAAGAGGGAGAGAGAGAGAGAGAAAGACTATGTTTTGAACTCTGATCAACATATTTGTTTAATCACTATACTATATTATGATGCAGATGTTAGGTGCCGTAACATTGAAATTCAGTACAGCTAACTTTCGCTGTCGTTTTTCGCAAAATGCGATTAGCATATAATGCATATATACATTTTCGTTCGACCGTTTTTATAGCCGCATTTACCATACGCTATTTACTGAAATGTCAGATTTCACCATTTCGAGATTTTAAATGAGCCTGAAGAAGAAACGAAAAAATCAACTCTAAGCTACCATACAGAGTTTATTTGATTCGATGCGATGCGATGTGATATGATGTGCATTTGGCATCGCTTTTGGTTTCATTTGCCATTTTAGTCAAAGAAATGTTTTGTTACATTTATTTATTTAACATTTGGAAATTTGATATCGTCACTCCATATTTTAGGCAATCGACTATTAAATTTTCTTTTCAGCTATGTTTTCTTTTCTTTTCTCAGTCATATTCACGAAATTTGTTAATGTAAGAAACCATGTGCGCTCCGAAATAGAAAAAAAACACATGTTTATTTGTTTGGGATTTGAAATCAACAATCTGGTAGAAGAAATCATAACAAATCAACAATGTTTTTTTGAATTAAATCACTTTTTGCAAAAGCATTAAACTAGTAAATCACGGAAAAATTTCAAACAATGAAAAAACCATGCTTACTTATTGTGTGTCTGTGTGTTTTAAAATCAAATGATTTTATTGTTATTTCTAATTTTTCGTAAAATTTATTGTTTTAGTCAGACAACATATGTTAAAAGCAATTGTTGTTCCATTTCTGTTGTTGTGCTTCACGATCATAAGATCTTACATCATTTTACAAATGTTTATGGTATACTTTAGAATATTCATTAAGTTAGCATCTGACATTTGACATTTTTCTAAATGGTGCTAACCGTTGTTCTATATAAATGTTGGCTGCTTCATTTCTATACATACATTCTAGCGTAACTTCTAAAGAGAATATTAACTATTATTCGCCGTTTTTTTTTTTTTTTTTTTGCAAACTGAATGTCGTAAGAAATCGCATGAATTCGTGACATTCACTAACATTCAAGTGAAACAATCTTTCCATTTAACTTAATTAATCATTCGTGCTGTTTTCTGTCCGCCTATTCAGTAATGGTGTTCAGCTAAAGAAGCAGCAAAAATTGAATAGTTCCTGTTAAATGTCAAGATTTTTCGTATGAGATAGAGGTATGTGCAACATAAGTAAACATATAAATGAAAAAAAAAAAAGTTTTGTTTTTCTTTTTCTTTTTTCTTATTTGAATAAAATCTAATGATTCATATAACAAACTTCGGTATGAATTTATTGTAAACTGACACTATTGATGTAACTGTCAACTAAGAAAGCATTACTTTATGAATTCATGTCGAAGAATGTACCATTGGAGACAATGTCAAACAAGTTTAGCTATTCTACGAAATCGGCCTTTTGACTGATATCCAATTTTCTGAGAATTTTCCTCAATACCTAGTTTCGAGTGAAATGTGCTTGTTAGTTTTGTACACTAACACACATATACACATAGCAAACAATTAATATTTGAAATGGCTTATACGTAATGATAAATATGTACGTTAAAAGAAATAGATAAAATTTCAAACTTAAAAAATATAATGCCAGAAATGCAATCATTCTCATTCTTCTTGTATTTGTCTAAAGAAGGAGAAGAAGAAGCAAAACACACACACAATTTATGTGTTTGTTCAAGTCATTCATGACGAAACAATAAAAAAAATGCGTCAATATCAATTATATTAAATTATATTATTGCCGATGACGATTATAAGATTTCTGGCGCGACAATAATTAGATTTATAGAAATTTACAATGTATATATAACTAGAACAGAAGATATTCGCTAAAAACAACACTTATAAACTGATTGATGATTCCGAATTGCTTAATGCTCAACATTCGTTCATATCGGAATGATATTTTTGTTGAGAAGAATTTCGCTACTCAATCCCACTTGAATGGAATAATGATAATTCTTGCAGAATGTCTTTTCAAAAGATTTCAAAACAGGAAAATCATTATAATTCATTCAGTTTGTGCAGTTTGCATGAAAAATGAATGAATGTGTTGTTTGTTTGATATAAATAACATTTGTTAGAGCAGCTGAAAATTGTAGTTGATTTGAATTTGTAATACATGATATGTTGTTAGTCTAATGTAACTAAGAATTGTAATACATTCTTTTTTGACATTGTTTAATCATTTACAACAAGCACACAGCTGTTGATGATATACAACATACGAGCCTACAATCGAAACATGATTGTCAAATAAGTACAAAGCAACTAATACTAATCAATTAAATGGAACAATTTAATTAAGCTTCTAATGAAAATGCAATTTTGGAGCCAATTCAGCGACAATTATTTCGAACATGGTTGCGTGACATTTTTACCATGCATTAAAATTGTTCAACAAACAAATCCTCTGACTTTTCGTTCAACAACAACTAATTTTTCCTTTGAATTCGTCATAAAAATATCCATGTATTTAGCAATTAATTTGATATATTTTCATTTATGCGAATAAAAATATTTATCACATTGAAACATGTGATAAAATGACATTTTCTATAATGAATCTGTGATGGAAATTGCATCAGATTCAAATGTACTAATCAATAATTCAATCATTATAAATACTATTTTGACACGGAAGTAAACATTAAAATAAAACAACAACTACAACAGTTTTAGCTTATGTTGCAAAAGGCGAAGGTATTAATTATTGATTTTCTTATGATTTTAGTGTTGATAAAAAATTGCCATTTCTGTTTTCTATTTAGATGAATACGCAAGTGAAAACGTTGTTGCTATCTTTTATTTATTGTTATATGTGGTTGTTGTTAAGCTTTGTATCTTTGAAAATCTTACAACATGCTCTTTACTTTTCCATACATTCGAACCAATTTCATACATATTATTCAGTCTATGAATTTTATTATAGACCATTGCTATTCGTGCGCTGGATGTAATGCTCAGTTTACAATTCATATGGAACTCTAGTCAAACACACTCTTGCAGAATAAATAAAAACTATATTGAACTAACGATAAATTATAGATCTTGTCGTTTCGATTTCATACTGTTGATATGATCAATGAATCAGCCATTGTATGAAAAGAAAAGATTGTTTACTGAAACATATATTTTTCACATCTTTTTTTTTTTCTTTGGACAAAAAGTCATGTCAATTCGAGATAATTATTTCAGTCAATGGAAGACAATTTTTAAAGAGAGGTATTAATTTTTGGCATTTTTTTCCATTGGTAGGTGAGGTAGCCTCATCTTAGCAAATTCTATGATCAGATTCGAGTTCAGCACCCCCGATAATTCATCTTTACTTCCTAAATGCATTATGATGAAGACAAAGAACTAAAAATAACATGACGTATTGTTCCTTAAATAAATAAATATCCAGCGATGTGTCATGCATAAGTAATTGGTATTTGTATTTCGATTGACGAACAAATCTAATTACCTACGTTTTCGGGATTCGTTTCCATTGATATGTTGAAAAAGAAAAAAAAACACACATATAAGTATACATAAATGTGTGATAAATGTGTTATATTCATTTTAGTTGAAAAGAACCAGCATAAACCTGCTTGAAATTATCGTTCGTTTTTTTCTGTCTATCTTTCGCTAAATGCTGGTTACTCATATTTACTCATATTACAAATCATTTTCAAAATTAAATATTCCAACTGCGTAAACACAGCCGTACAATGTATTTGAGAGAAATGTATGATTAATATTTGTTCAATTCAATACACTTTAACCGTGTAAAAATCATTACAATACCGCTCGTGAAATATTTAATATTCTTCACGATTCGCGTTTTAACTGTAACTTTGACAAAAAACCAAAAAAAAAAAAAAAAAAAATAAACTCGCATGCACAATTTAAGACAATCGACTGAAAATACTTATTTCGATCAATTGTGGCTTTTATTTTAAAAGTGCTTTGATAAAAACAAACACAGCAAATGTTGTGAACGAATATCGATTAACAAACAAAAACGCGCGACTTTTAATGACAAAACCGAAATTGGTAGTTTGATTTTATTTCATTTTCTCCAATTGAATTGGAGTCTTTTTTGTCTCGGATAGAGATTGTGAAACATGAGAAAATGAAAAAGCCAAGAGGAAAAAATGTTTTCGCCATAACCTACTATGTTTTAATTCACAATATTAACTGGACATTTTCATTGTTTACAGTTTTTCATGATTATAACTGGAAATGGTATTTGATCATATTGTAGTAATCATTTTGAAAAACTTAAACCCATAATTTGACGTTTATTGACACGTAATCGATTTTAAATTCTAAATTTGATGGAAGAAACGTGTCACCAATTCATTAGAGTTATACATTTAATAGATGACATTCGGAAATTATAATGCGATATTCAATCAAATGACATCCGTTTACCTGCTGATCCATTTCCACTAATCAGCAATAATTTAATTTATACGAGAAAACGATGACTAAAAATTTATTTAAAAATGTTCTGTCAAACGCATGTACTATAATGTTTTGTTATTTTTGCCGTTGTTACTGTAGATATTATAAATGCGTGAACAGTTTTTAAAATCATCACAGATATGTTGCGTTGCAGAGTTTCTCTCCGTTCGATTTATAATAGCTCATCACACGTAAATTGCCGTGATGTCAGCATGAGGAATGTTATCTTCAGTTGTGTCTCATTTTGCCCATGCATTGCGTCGCTATTAACTTGTGTGTAAGTCATTAAGTGTTTATCACACATTGACTGTCTAACTTCTATCTCTTTTCTTTCATTCTTTCTTTCTTTCTTTTACTCTCTCTCTCTCTCTCTCTCTCTCTCTCTCTCTCTCTCTCTCTCTCTCTCTCTCTCTCTCTCTCTCTCCCGTTTGCCGGTTTTCATTCGAAAATACTATTGCATAGTGCGGCTCACTAACATAATAATTCGAACTAAATTATTGAGACGGACTACCTGTTAAGCATAATCCTAATGATATCATATATTTGTTATTAACTGCTTAATACTGCTGTATGTTAGTTGAATTTTGTTTATTTTTGTAAATAAAAATATTGCTAAAATCAGACAATATAAATTTAGTATATCTACTCGCGATTCGTTAGTAAAATAATTCTTTCCAGTTTTTTAAAGGTGTAAACGAAGTAAAATAATTTATTTCTATGTGTTCTTTTGTAATTATTAATGAGAACTCCATATTTATTTTTCAACTTTATTACACTTTATAATATCATTCGAAGTTAGTACAAATATTCCTTTTAAAGACGATTTATTGCGACATCAAACGGTCGTTTTTGTATTTATTTCAACGCTGTCATTTAATGATTCGTTTGTTATTGAGACTAGAATGTAGAGATAACTATTTTGGCTTGAGATAAGCGCGAAAATAGCTGTTTATATTGTGCGCTTTTCCTAATTTGGAAATCCAAGGGATTCCATCGTTTCACTTCGATAATTTCAAACATTTTTGTTTTCGATTTTTAACATAAATTGATCATCGGTGTAAAAAAAAAAAAACATCAACTTCCTGAACAAGCAGAATTGACCCCAGTAAAGCCAGCGCAATCTAATCATCGAGAATTCACTATGAAATGTTTTCTTACGAATATAACACTCAAATAATTTTTTGTTTTTATTTATTTTTTTTTTTGCAATATTTATGCAAACGTAATTGTGGCACCAAATTTCTCCCCTTGGCGCCCCCCGAATTTTTTCTTTGCGGGGTCCAACCCATGAAATTTCCCCGGGAGGAACAAGCTGTTCCTCCCGTGGAACAATGTAGTAACAGAGTACATGTTATTTTGTAATAGAGTGTACGTCAATGTCAACTGTTTCCATGCTCTGGTAATTGTTTCCTCATCTATTTTGTTTTTTTTTTTTCAAACTAATTATATACAACAAAACAGTAGATGTAAACAGTGTAAAACAGTACTGAAATGACTCTGTCAGTAGTAAGAAGTTGATTGCTTTACAGATTGTTATTACACGATGAAGCATTTTGAGTTATTGTCATTTTCAATAGCTTCGATCCATAGATGGCATAAGTAGTTCCATTTTTCAACATTGCTATATTAAATACATTGGGTTAATATAGCCTGTTCCTGAACAAGATTGAAAGAGATATTTATTGATGAATTTCCAGAAACATGATTTTTGAAAAAATAAATAGCAGAAAACAAATAAAACTCAAACTGGAATGAATATATGTATAGAAAAAAGTAGTATTGATATACACTAACTAAAGAATATGAAAAAGTTATGAAGTCATTTCATAGTAAGTCCATTGTATTAAATCAAATAAATTGTGAAAATGATGAAATGTTTTTTTTTTCGTGAATAAAAATGAAAATTTATTTTTGACTTTTGCCGTGGCCAATTTTTTCTCTCTTTCGAGTGATTCATTACAATCACGAATAGGCTTGCTGTTAACAAACAATTTATGTTAAAATAGTTTCACTATTTTTTTTCTTTTTTCATAATTTCACAATTATGCATTCAAGATAGAATAAAGGAAGACTCTAAAAAGACAATAAAATGATACCATTCAAAATTAATTGGGAAACATTTGTTTTTGTTGCTATTGTTGTGGTTGAGGTACTCGTAAAAGAGGTGAAACTGAATGCCTGTCACGAAAATATGCGCTGCTTTTTATTCTAAATTTTATTTAGCCGTTGAACTGAAACGATCAATATGCATATATGATATTATGATTGTATAAAATTGTAAGTTGAACTAATTTAAGACACTTTATATTCAAAATTTATCGCTCTATTATGTAAATGTAACATTATAATTTGCACGAAGAGACGACAAAACTCATTTTGTAAGGTTTTTACATTCAAGAGAAAGAGATGCAAATACATACTTGTATATATGCATCTCTCTCTTCGTGCAAAAAACCGACAAAATGTTCGTCTCTTCTGATAATTTGTTTAACTTTATATTAATTTATCGAGCAGAAATATGCAAACATCTCAATCGAAATGTAATTTATGTTTTAATAAACATACAGTTTCTTTTTCAACAAATTTAGATAATCTCAAGTAGAGAAATCGTTGCAATTTATATATACTTCAATTAAACTGATATTTGCTTCAAGTAACGAGAGAGGAAGAAAAAAAAAAAAAACAAATTTTTTAGATTGCTTGGTAGTTTCGAAGATATCATGCGAAGGTTATGAATCAAATTTGGGACACTTTCAGTATTTAAATTTTTTGGATTTAAGTTTTCTATTGTTTCGACCGCATGAAATTATATTTCTCCATAGAAATGTATATTAACATCGTAATACTACGTAGTAATTGGTACCAATCAGACTTGTTCCCAAAAGCGTATGATTAAATGACTATTTATACGAACCGTATTTCAATTGTATTGAATAGTACGTATAACACATCGATTGCATTTTTTTATGCCTATTTGTTGTTATCGTGTTCATGTCATAATTGTGTTGTAATTGAACATTGAAAATTAGAAAAAATTCTAGTTGAATTGAAATGATTTTTTTTTTTTTTTTTTTTTTTTTTTTCAATTTAAAACAATGAACATTTGCGTAGTCACAATGCACACCAATGATATGGCATAATTCGTACATTACATGAAGTTTCTGTCTATGTTAAAGATCATATTGAGATTTGGTCACATTCATCATGGCATGAACACACGATAACATTTTCAATATTTTTTTTTTTTATTTCACCCCCATTCAAATTTAAGTCTATTCTGAAGACAAACCAGCATAAATGCTTTTTTCTTTAATTTAAAATTTTCAAAACGAATTTGTCAAAAAAAAAAAAACTACAATATGGATGTTGTCACAACACTGTTGTATAAAAGAAAAAACAAAAAGCGAACCTCAATCAATCTACACCACGTAAGTTATCGTTTTAGCTATCCATAGGCTGATTTAATTGTTTGTAAAATGAGAAAATAGAATACATCTATGGCTTATTCGTTGGACATTTGAAGAAGGTAATATATTTATTATATATTTAAATATTCTTTTTTTTTTTTCAAAATTCTATATCGCAAGCAATCTGAACATTTATTCTGAAATCCATTCCAATTTTACTGAGATTACAATCATTACTAATAAACAAAGTTCCATGTGTGAATAAATTGTAAACAAATGGTCATCCTGGAAAGTAGAACAGTTCTTCAATAAAGAAAAAAGAAAGAGAGAGAGAGAGAGATGAGAAAAAAAAAACACAATGTTCACAATGAAAAAAAAATTAAACATTCGATTCATCGATCATTAAACGCTCACACTCATACCATTAATATATTATTCCACTTTTTCATTTTGAAAATAATACACCATAGATGGAACAAGGTCATCGATTATTTACAATCGATCTCAAGACACATATCATATTGATATTTGCAAGATAGTAAGTAGCTTTCATCGTTCATTAGACAGCAGCACCAAGTCAATGGTATTTGTTAATGGAACTCCACAGTTTTCTATTCTTCAATTTTTTTTTTCTTTTTGTTTTTGATCTTGGCATGAAATGCAAATTGTTCTGCGGATTGTTGAAGCAACAAACAAATCATTGGTTCGAATAAGAATATATTCTTTTGAGAATTATATTCTTATAAGAATGAGAATTATAAATCATTACGATTGAATATATGAGCAGTTCAGAGGAAAAATGTCATACAGAAAAGTTCCAAGGAAAAATGAAAAACGAGTCCAAATATTCGTACAATCTACAAAAGAATACGTAAAATTGAACGTATTAGTTATGGTATTTTTCATATATTCGTACACGTTTCTCATTTTTCCCTAGGGGAATTTATCTATTCGCAAATAACCTCATTGGCTTATTAATGGATTCAAAATTTTATTTATATGAATCATTCGCAAAATATTCGCATAAATTGTTAAAATTCGATTCAATATGGCAGTCTAATATTCTCATACAGAAGTATCAAGTTTTGCAAATGACTCATGATTTTTGCAAATAGCTTCATTTTTTGCGAATATTCTGCGAATATATTCGGCCGCCATTTGCAATTTTCTCCGCCATATGCGAATATATTTGCAAAAAAATTCGCAGATTATTTACATATTCGCATCTATTTGAATGACATCCAAACCCCTAGATTTTTCCACGGAACCTTTCTGTATGAAATGTTTCCTCGGAACTACACATATGACCAATCAACATGCATATACTAATAATATAATAACAGTTTATTGACTACATATCAATGAAGAGAAAAAAAGAAATACTTGAAGAATGAAATGAAATGAATTGAATCAAAATTATATATGCATACACGTATGACCTCACTCAAGGGCACAATTGTATTGTTAAAACGAAATAATTTTAAAGAATATATTCTTTTGCTATTGCCAATTTCTTGTTTATTATTTTTTGAATAATATGAAAAAAAAAACAATTTTGCATCATTCTCCACATTCATTTTACATATAGTTTACATGAATGACCATGTTCACTAAATATATAAGACTATTTTTAAGTTGAAAATTGATTGCATGTGACTACATGCAACCAATCTTTCTAAACAAATGCATTATCGAAAGTTATCAATGAAATTAGCGTACAAATATAAAAAACAAATAAAAAATTCTAGAAAAATAAATTGAAAACTTGTTTGGCTTGAAGATTTTACGCTTGACAATTCAAAAAAACTAAAACGAAATTGAAATCCATGTCGCATATACTTGAATCGTATAACCAGTTAAATTTGCTTTCAACTTTTGAAGGTTTCCTTTTCAACGAAGACTATTTACAGTCATTTTGTTTTTTTTTTTTAAATATCATTTTTGTAAACTTATTCCATTATTAATTCCATTTTTTATGTGCATAAACTAAATATTTTTTATGAGAAGAAATGACTAACGGTTTTCATTTTCGTAACGAAAAACATGGAAATTGGATAATATAATTATGATTTAAAAATGTTGTATCAAAATCAAACACTTTCGGTTCGTTTTCAGAGGGAATATTTTTTACCGTGCAATTTAAATGAATATTGTCTATAATTTCAAGTTAATTAAAACTAGTCTATTTTATTAAGAATAATTTATTTTAAAGGTCAGTCAATTTTGCCGCAAAAATTTGCATACAATTTGCATTTTTTTGTAACTATTCGAGTAAAAAAAGCAAGAAGACAGATCAGGATTCCTGATTCAGGAAATAAAGCAAGTATTTAACGATCAGAATGTATACACATTCACAGAACCGTCATACATCTTATTGCGTTACAGATTACAAAAAAGAGCTAAGTTCTAAAGTACAGATGGGAGTGAGTCTTTGCAAAGTCATCACACGATTGTGAGTTAACGAATGCTCTTAAATACTAGGTAATAGTCACGGGTAAAATCGTGTCTGAAGAATCTTGATTAGATGATTTGTTCCGCCGCCTTTCTATGCATTCAATAGACTTGTCAATATTTTTCGTTGATAAATACGGTAATATGACCATTTCATTAAATATTCTGTTCGTGTACCAGGAAATCAACAGTTTTACAATATAATAACTTTTACTTCTGTTACAAAGTGCTCTGGTTGTGGCTGGACACAAAAATTCTTCGGTTTATTTTGCATATACATGTTTGCGTCTTCTTTTTGTCTTTTGTTTCATTTTTTTTTGCATTTGTTCTGCTTATTCAATCACCTATCTTGACAATGGCAGTCAAATCTTATCGAAACAAACGATTTTTGCAGTTGTCACGATAATTATAGGTTCTGCCATTGCACATCTTCGATATAATATACAAACATATATATGGTTAGAATGGGAATAAATACAAGCACAAATACACCTTCAAATACATATGCAGCATACAACGCAAAACATTCTCAATGGAACAACAAGTTGAATTACATTTAATTATAGTTGCATGGTATATAAGCAGCTTGCACAATGTTCCAACTAGAACTGCTTACTGAACCGAACTGTTTATGTTCGTTCGAGTTCGTTCGGAATTCAACTGAACATAAACAGGTCATTTTCAATTCTGAACAAATTGAACTGAACTCGAACGAACATGAATACAACAAATGTTTCCGAACATCGTTCAGTTAATTGAACAGATTTGGAATTGTTCATAAGTTCAATCTGTTTATGTTTGTTCCATTTATGCTCATTAGATACTTTGGTTATAATGCATGAAAAAAAAAAACAATTCAATGTTGTTACATTTTCCTTTATTTACAATGACTAGTTCTCTCTCACAGGTTCACTCTCATTATTCACTTTAACGAAATTAAAACTTAATTGTTATACTATTGAACATTTCAATTTGGTTCGGTTAATTGATCAATATTAGAACGAACATGAACCGAACAAAGTGAACTTCAACTCGAACGAACATGAACACCCTTCTTTCTCTTTCAAAGAACTTGATCGAACATGAACAGAAAAGCGAAACCATTCTCGAACAATAACCGCTCTCAACATCGGGAAATGTTATTAGTTCTAGTAAGATGTTCTAAGAAAGCGCTGTCAGTTCAACATAGAAATGTCCATAATAAAGCTCCCTCTATACCAAAAATCTTGCTATTTTTCAAAAGTGGATACCATTTACAGTAATTGACCGTTCATGTTCGGTTCATGTTCGGTTTATGTTCGGTTCATGAGCTGCTCTACACAGGTGGAACTTCCAACGCCTCAATTATATGTGGTGAAAAATGAATGAAATAAGAAATGAAAATATATGATTCCTTCCCGAAATGTAACTACTTGGAACATGAGTTGATTATTAATTTGCTGTTCATATTTTTTGTTTCGTTTTTTTTTTTTTTTTTTTTTTTTACAAAACGGTATAATGAAATGTAGTAATACATTACACATATATCAAACTGGAACTGATATCATCATAATGTAACCAATCGAAAATGATAATTTGTTGTTCTAAGTGTTATGCCAGAGACACGGAATAAATTGTTATGCAAAAAGTATGCGAAATTTTTTTTGAAAGACACGCAAACTCAGAAAATAACAATAACAACAACAATGAGAACATTACTGTACTTCAAAAATTGAATAGGTATCAACATGTCATGTTCCTGTTAAGTTGATTTTCAACCATCAAATATTGAAATATTTCATCATTTTTAACAATATCTGCCATTTGAAATTATGTCAGTTGATTATGATTGAAATATACTTGTAAAATGATCTTATTTTTCATCAATTCTGTGTTTCTATTCTAATACAATAAATTCTTAATAGAGCAAGCAATTATAATTTGATGAAAATTTGTATAAATTAAAAATCGATAGACCTTGGCAATGCTGTGCATTCTTTCTTTCACATTATTGTTCATTTCTGTCACTTCATTATTTTTCTTCCATCTTTCTCTCTCTCTCTCTCTCTCTCGGTCTCCTCTTTCTCTCAAATCACGCATTCACCGCATACTTTTCATATACTTAATTTCTATAAATATCAAAGCGATAATATGCGATAAACATTCAGATATTACGAACCTTCGAATTCGAAACTTTCCTCCGAACACCATTTTCATAGATAAATTGAAATCCCGTTGTTATGTTATATTTCTATTACGTTGAATTGTGTGTGGGAAATTTTTTTATTTCGTATTTTTGTCTTTTGAAAGCCGTTGATGAAGCTTTCTACTTGTATGCTGTTAGTTCAATAAAAATTAAAATCACAATAAAAAAAATCGCCGTGTAAACCAATTGTAAATGTAAATTGGTTTAGTCGTATCTATTTCATTTGAGCAAAAAAAAAAAAAAAAAACTTCCATCAACTTCCGAATTCAAGATGAAAACCTTCATAAACATGGAATATATATTATTGTACAACGAATTTCGGTGGCCACTCACAAAATATTATTGTTTTTGTTTTCTAATTACTAAATTTCTATTAATAAATCGATTTGCCTCTTTGTGTTTTTTTTTTGTTTGGATTTTTGAAGTTTTGCATTCCCGTTTTAAAGAATTAACAATGATTTCATACTTGAGCCAAAACGCTTGAAGTCTTTAATGAAATATTGAAAATTATATATCACCAATGCATTTGAATTTTTTTTAACATTTAAATTGATGTAAAAGTATAGAGCAAAGAAACAAAATGTTCTTTTTTTCATCTTTGTTTTCAAAATTCGTTAAACCCATTACTTCTTCATCGATCACTAATATGTTCATTTATGTTTTAATTTGCAAATGAAACATCGACCCATATGTCAGTCAAATGTTATTGGTCAGCATTCTAGTTTTCGTTTTAACCGTTATCATTTATTGAACTTTCGGAACACGTAATTGTTTGTGGCATAATTTCAATGATTGATCTTCACTGGAAACTATATCGACACTTTAACTCAATGATAATTTGGGAAATAATTGCAGTTTTTGTTTTGTTTTGGTTTTTCATATGAACAATAGAAATGTATATTGTTTATTGAATCACTTGTCAAAACAGAATGTGGACAATTTTGACCTCATAATGATTTGCTTTTTTGAACTCTAAACGTAACTCTCCTTCTTTGTATCAATTATATCACAATTAGATCTTTCAATTCTAATTGCCACTGATCGTTGGATTGATTTGGATTGGTCTCAGGAATTGAAGTTAAATGTAATCAGCATAAATAAATCACACTTCAATTAAGAAATGTTGTATGGTGCAGATTTATGCATATAATATATATCTATTATTATTTATCAATTTTATTTATTAATTCAATTACAATTTTCGATTTTTTCTTTTTGTTTTAAATTTTTATTCCAGTCAAATGTCTTTTTAATGATTTGTGAGTAAATTTTATTTACAATTTCTTTTCACTCGTTTCTAATATTTCGTATTATAGTTAGTACTAGATGATATTTTGTCAAACAGTAGCTATATATTTTATTTCAAGACAGTGAGAAAAAAGTCACTTGATAATTTCGTCACATTTCATGAATGGAATTTACACTAAGAAATATAAACGGAACTTGTACTGAATTCTTGAATATCCAATCATATTTATAACGTCAAACAAAATAATGATGAAAGAAAAAAGTGAAAAACGTTTATGAATTTCCCACACTTGGATATTTTCGTTTGCGAAATAATAAATGATCCATCATTATACAATTTGTGTGTGTGTGATGGCGTATCAATATTGGTACATCGGAAAAGATATTTGGTTCGTTGAATGTCAATTAAGCTGTAAATTGTACATACAATCTCGATTCCACTCTCATTTAGCTCGATGTACTTTCTGTTTTTGTTTTTCTCTCTTTTTTTCTGTATCTGTGTATTTTTTTCTCAAACACTGTCGTTTTGAAATACCATGCAAAGTATATTTTTGATTCGAAGTATCAATTCGCAATATTGCGAATTGCTGTTGAAAAATAAATTATTTTTATACTTTTTGCGTTTTTGAATGGCGTAAATCGTTTTAATGAATGATCATATTTCGGTGTTATTTTGATATCGATTTGTTTTAAAGAAAAGCAATAAGTTGTTTTGAGTGAATGTTTTATTTTAAAATGAATGCTCCAGACTGTAATATCATCGGGATCGTTTTATTATAATTAAATCACACTCCACTCAGACATTTCTTCGTTATTATCAAAAATATTTCTTCTATTTTTATTTGCTTTAGGATCATTTTTTCTTGAGTGATCTTTGTTTGTTGTTTGCGTTTTTAATCCACTAAAATTAACATTGGAATTGTAATGAAAAAATCGTACAAAATTTTGTTCATATCACACACATTTCACACAATTTTTGTTCGCTTTAAGAAATGTATATATCTTAGCAAAATTCATATACAATTGAACAGTGAAAAACTGACTCTTAACACATCATCGACACAAATACGACTGAATCATACATTTGTGTTTTGAGTGCTTTGAGCGGTTATATTTTTGGCGTTGCATCGTTAAGCGCTTTACTCTATGCACGCGCTTTTGCTCATTTCTCATTGTGAGCGTAATAAAATGTTGTGAGCATAGTATTGAGCGTTTTTCTTTGTCTGTCTCCCGCTAACAGACATTAGCTTCGTCATTTCGCTATTTGTTTGCGTATGTTGTGAGCATGTGTGTATATGTTTGTGTGCTTGTGTGCTTGTGTGCTTGTGTGCTTGTGTGCTCGGCAAGCGTAATCCAAGTTAACATTTAAGTAGTGTCGATACAATGGCAATCGCATAGCATGATCAGATGGCCCCAAAAAAAAACACTCTTCACAGAAGCGCGATCTACGATCACAACCGAGCACACTTTTATTGGTTCCCTAAAATTGATACACTTTTTTTTGGGCATTATCAGTAGCAAGAAAATGGTGGCTTGATTGATCTATAAATACTTGAAAAAAACCAAAACAAATAAAGCTCTTTATAACATCATTCAACATGATGAAAATGTTTCACCCACAAATGGGCAAATTGTTAAATATAAAAGATTTCGCAACTCTGTCTGAGCGAAACAAATAACAACATTTCATATCTGTATCATATTATTTGACATTTTGCATTGTATTTTGTCATCGATTGACGTTTAACCATTATGTTCAAATCAATTTTTAACCGTTTGCAAAGAGTTGTGCAAACACAAATCATTTCTTTTAACCATTAATTTATTCGATCAATTTCGATTGAATGTCAAATTCGAAATTGTTTGCAATTGGTTATTAATATTTTTTCATGTGTGTGCTGTTTAATTAACCTATTTTATTTATTTATCAAAATGAAACAAATATAATTGCTAGCAATTGAATGCTCGGCAAGTTACGTTGAAATCATCTGGAAGAAGATAAAGGACACAATTAAGCCTGATAAAATAAAGAAGAATAACAATAAAAAATGTTCAAAGAAAAATAGGTAACGGACAAGAGAAACAAATGCCGCGGTCGTTTTTACATAAATCATATCATGTCAAGTCACTTCATGTGTATAACTGTTATTTTTAATGCTTCCTCAATTTCAATCGCTTCTTGATTCATAAACGATAAACTCAATTGAGTCGAATTCGTAGAAAAAGTTGCCTAATTCAAAATTAATGTACTATATTTGAAAAAAAAAAAAAAAAATTACCAATTAAATGTCGCTTTGGTTGAATATTCAAACATTTAATAAACTATTTATCAAAAAACTGTGTTTTACTAATTTTTACTCATTGTGAATGCATCGTGGCTCATTGTTATATGCATTTACCGTATCATTGATATTAAAATTAGGAAATTACCAAGGGGTAAACTACTACAACAACGTAATTTATATAATTCAAATTAGTACAAGAAAAATTCTACATAATTCCACATAACTATACAATTTTGCATGTTTAAAAGAATAGAAAACATTTCTTCGACATTCTTTGAGTTGTTATTAAGTGACAACAAGTTTCAAAGTGATTTGTTTACATTTTTCGTAACATACAGAATTATATAGAAATATGTAGAATTGTTTGGAATTCTTTGGAATTTTTTTCGTACTAGATTGAATTATATGAATTACGCTGTAGTAGAGCCAACATCAATTCTAACAAAAATTGCATATGAATTACATTTCGTGTTATGGTGTGAACCATAATTTATGGTCAATTGCACTTGTATTATTTGAATTGTTAAATGAGATAATCGTTACATCTGTGAATAGATTCTTTTTTTTTTTTTTTTTTTTTTCAATTTAATATTGTTGTTCGGTGCATAAATTTATTATATTTATGAATTTTTTTTTCATCATAAGAATGAAACAAATGATATAAAGATATAATACATGCAGAAAAGTGAAAGATTTTGCAATATCAGTTTTATTATAAGAATTACACTGTATATGACACACTTTGAATCGCAAATTTTTCTCAAATTTTTTGATTAGAAACAAATTTTATGCAATAAAATTGTATCGAAATTTCCCAAATATTTGACACTCGTCCTCTTAATAAAGGCCTAAGGAAACGTGAAAAATTAACTACAAGTCTGGATAATTAAAATGGTCTTGAATTTCGACACGGTTAGAAAAACCGATGTTTAATTAAATTGTATACGTTGGTGAACGTACGTAATCATATTTTTCTCGAAAAAAAAAAAAAAAAATCATGAATTATAAATAAAAGTAAAACCGAAAATTTCTTTGTGAAATCAACTGAATAAAACAAATGAAATTCATATAGAATAAGCTTAAGCTAAATCGCAATACGATTTTGTACGGTTCATCTATTCCACCATCACGAACAAGACATAATGCCTTAATATCAAAAATCTAAATGCTATTATATCAACTTATGAACAAAGAATATGAGAAAAAAAATATTCTAACGAAATTGAATATGCATTTCATGTGTCTTTCGGCTAACAAAACTATTCGAACAAATGGACAAGAGCAAAAAGAATTTTCATTTTCGACAAATTATTTGTTAGAAAACTGTTTAATAAATGTGTAGTTGCAGAAAAAGTGTTATGTAGTTTTTATGTTTTACAAATTACATCAATGTCTTAATAACAATCGAACATAAATGAAATAACACACACACGCATACAAAATATTGTTAGTTTCCATCTAAGTATATCTTGTTAAATAGTTTTCATCTTGATTTTAGTCATTCGTTACATGTTTCAGCTGTGTTTTTACCTTCGATTCGTTTGCTAATTAGACGTAACATTGGACATAACATTGATTAAAAGAATGCAGCATCGAAATTCGAATTGGCCGCATTTAAAATTATTTTGTTCAAAGAAATAAAGTCTATGTTACATAAAAAAAATAAAACACATTGATTGATCGCTGACGCATTTAGTCTGAATTATGATATTTACATTTTTAGTTTATGTTTCTCTTTTGATTCAATTGCTACACCGCGGCTTTTTCATATCAATATATTAGATCAAGTTGTTTGGAAAAAAAAATAATATTTCAACTTTACATACGACTCGCGTGTGGTACGTGAACAATGAACGCTAAAAAGTGCGTTTCTCGCATTTTGTTCATAATTAGATTTGCAACGTCCAAACATAGGGTTCGATGTTTGATTATTATGAAATGTCATGCAATAGTTTTTACTTTCTGTATTAATTTACTCACACCTCCAATAATAGATCATTTTCAGCCTTTTTCTCTTATAATTGTCTAATGTGTTCAATATATGTATAATTTCTTTTTTTTTCTCTCTTTTTTTTTCATTTCACTTTTTGATTTTTCATGCCATTGACACCAATATACATAATAAATATAATATACAAAAGATACTAAATATGCAATTGTCTGAATTAAAAGCCAACAATTCGATACAGTCTAAGAAAAACGAATAATATAAATATATCTTTATCTTATTAATATGAATGAGTTTGCAATTAGTAAAATGCACGCGGTAAACATGAATGTTTCGTTTGTTTCTTTTAGAGAAAAAAAAGTTTTTGGAAATAAATGTACCCCTTAATTGTGCTAATTTGTGTTTGAAGTAAAGGAATATAATTCAATAATTTAATCATAATTGGCGTTGAGTTTTTGAATAATATGATAGAGATAAAGCCTTGACGCATGAAGTACATTTTTTCCATATTTTTGACTACAAACAAACAATTAATTTCTAAATGTTGCCAAAATTTGCGTCAAATTGAATAAATTGTTTACTACCGGCTCATTTGATTGCATAAAAATTCGTGATTCGTCTAGATCGTTTGAAGAAAAACCGAGTAATATACACTGTAAATGTACTTGGTTTTATCATGTTAAAAAAAAGTTGTTAACTCGATTCGAAACATTTCAAAATCATTTAAAATGACATATTTCCGCTTTCTACGATTCTGCATTTGAAGGAACTCTTTGAAATAATACGCTTTGAAGACATAAAATATGATATTTATGTAGATGAAGCAAAATAACTGTTTCAACTTACTGGGAGTGATTTTCATGAGAAGATACCACAGACGCCGTTGCATTGTGTGCACGTTTTCGCATTGACATTCGGCTTTGATTGGATGATATTCCATTGCTGATTGGCGGCGATAAAACTATTTTAGATGGGCTACTAACTATTCCATTTGGTGTTTGTCGTTCAAATCGTCCATTTATTGCCGTTTGATTTGTTTTGATGGCATGTTGCGTTGTTGATATGGCTTTTTTAATTTGAAAACCATGCGGTTGACGCATACTTGAAAATGGTCTTGGATTAAATAATTCCATTGAGTTTGGCTTTCGTGGCAATAATGGTGGCAAGAAATTTTCAAAATTGTTTGATTTACTAAATGGTTTCCGTGTTACTGATGATGATGAACCAGCAAAACTATTTCGTCGATTGGCAACATTCAATCGATTATCGTTTGGTTCAGTATGATGCATATTTTGTAAGATTTCTACTGATGGAGGTGGCGGTAATGGATCATCTTGATGCGCATGGTTATTTATTAATGGTGACGGTGCTGGTGGCAAATCGGGACTAGGAATACGAAGTGATGGATTTTTTGGTGGTCGCTCTGGTATCCACTCATCTAATGATATAATTGGACCCATTACAACCGGACCGCGTAAATCATTATTTATGTGTTGCTTGAGAACATTTTGATCACGGTATGTTGCATATTCAGCAGCTGAGGATGGTCTAGAGAAACAAAAAAGATTGTCGTTAGATCAATGAAATAATTAAAAAAAATAATCGATTTTTTTCACCGATAATTTGAAATTGAATTGTTTTGAACATTTTCATAAATTAGGTTAGTTAATAGAATATAAAAACATTGTAAATATCGATGAACATTTTTTGGTAATTTCCACCAAAAATTAGGGCAAAATTAACCGATATTTATTTTGGTAAGTACTTTTCTTTTTCTTTTTTTTTATTACAAAAAATTTTGAGTAAAAAGTAACCAAAATAAATATCGGTTAATTGTACCCTAAAATTTTTGGTGGAATTTACCAAAAAATGATGGTTAAATGAACTAAAATCGAATTTCAGTAACTTTTACCAACAGTTTCTGGAAAAAATAATTAAAATCAGCTTGGTAAAAATTACCATGACTTGTGCATATAAGTCACCGAGTGATCAAAGTTTGGATGATTTTCAAACCTGTTTTTAAAAACGGCTAGCGATCATGTCAGTAAAATGCATTGAAACACAACACGAATAGATAAAGAAATATATTCGTAGAAGTAAAGAACGAGATAGATTTTGAAGTGTTTTTATACCAATAATATTTTACTATATAAAAGTACAGTGAATAGCGTCTCCACTTCTATAGCATAACATAGTAAAAAAAAAAGAGCCTTTATGGTATAATGCATTGTCACGTTCTTTTATAATCAGATTTACCTTCTAGTTGGTATCACAGGGCGATTTAATTTTCTTGGTGGCGGTGGCGGAACACCCGGCTCATTAATACTCTGCAAATTGTTCTTATCAAGTGTAATTACTGTTGGGCGTTGAGTTTGTGCTATTGAGGAATTTGCTGAACTATTATGGGCATTTGTTCGAATCGCTTGTGGCTCCAACAAATTATTATTTGCATTTGGTGCTTGTTTTTGTGCAGTGAGTTGTGTTGTTAAATTAATAATTTGTGATAATTTATTGGGCAATGACAGCCGAGTTTGTGGTATTGATTCCAATGATGTATGTACTTTGTTCACAGGTAAAGATTGTGGTCTTATCACATTGGACATTTTTGAACTAAATCCATTGCTATCCATAGCTGGAGCTGATTTTAAAGTATTCTGGTGTGCTATGGTAGCATTTTTATCATATGATGATTGGTTTATTCGTAATTCCGTTGTTTGATGACCTATAATTGTTTCATTTGATCGGGAACATTGCTGTTGCTGCTGCTGATTTGTTGTTGTTGTTGTTGTTGCTGTTGTTGTTGCTGTTGTCGTTCAAAATATGATTGAACCGCATTTTTTTGATATGCTTTAAGTGTCATATTTGGTATACGTGTCGTTTTAGCCGAATCTAGATACGTATATTTTTGGTTATTTCCTATGTTTTGAATACTAATATTCTTGTTTGAATTTTGTCGCTCAAGCTCACTTATCCGATCAGCAACTGATTGCCAATTTTGGTCCTTTCCACCTTGTGATCTATTGAAAAAAATATACAAAACAAATATATTAAGTATAAATTAATTATGTGATAAATGAACAAAAAAACTCACCTAACTAATTTTTTATCCGGTTGTTGATTATTTTGCGCCTGCTTTAGATCTGGTGTTGTATTTAATTCTGGATATGATCCCGTAGCTTTTTTCTGAAAATAAGTGATTTTTCATTAGTACTTTGGCGACAAATAAATCATTAAATGTTTTTCAATATAATCAGGTAACATCATCAAAACGTCTAACAAGAAACATGATTGAAAATTACAAGATAAAGCGAAAGTTTTGGTAATGAATCAAGAACTTAATGAAATATTATAAAAACAAATACATTCCATTCTATGTTATGTTTACACATTAATTAACATCTTCAACAATTCAACTCAAATTTATCGAATTTTTTTTTTTTCGCATTATTGAACTGTGAAAAGCAGGCACTGGTTTTGGCATAGATTTTGTATGACACAGATTGCGCCATGCAGATGCCTATGCAAGCATAGTCGCCACACTATGTAACGAAAATATTCAAGCAGTATCAATAAGAGAATAATAACAAACACGAACGAAAACAAATATGCTTCGTATTACGTTGCCGCTTTTCTCTGCTCATCATCCTTTGTGTAGAATTTTTGCGTGCGGCACCATATTGATACTGCTTGTATGTTTGCGTTCGATTATGTGGCATTTATGCTTGCATGGGCATCTGTATGGCGCAATCTATGCCATATAAAATTTATGCCAAAACCAGTGCCTGGTGAAAAGTAAGAAAAAATCACATACAGATCATGACAGCTCTGTAACAACAATAGCGCCGTTGCCGTTTTAAACGATTTTGTTTACAGCTAGGAACACTAACGGCGCTACTGTGCTACAACGTTTTTCTTTTGCAAATAGTCTTATAAAACATGGTCTGTGTGTGGAAAAAATATGTGTGCTTTGAGAAATCATCGGGAAAACGTAGACAGTATTTGGAAGTTGATCCTTAAACTTCCACATCAGTAAATTTTATTCAGTTTATAGAAAATTTTGTTTAAAAGTTCTGATAAATATTTTAAGTAGAAATCATGTTCATTTTCATTCGAAATTTAATCATTTTCGTGTTTTTCGGAGCATATTTTGCTGTTGAAGGAAAACATTTTTTACATTCATCTCTTGTTCATGGACACACAAAAGTCCAAAATGGATTTTCGCTGGCGTGTTTCGAAAAAAAAAACAGAAGAAATTGTTGGTGTGGCTCTTATATCTACACGTGGATCGGTGAGAATTTTTTACTATTTCACACTTAATTTTATAATCATATATTTGGAAATATTCATACAAAAAACCGAATTATTTGCAATAAACATTTTTCCATTTTCATTTTGCTTTGAAATAACTTCATTTTTTAAAATTTTTGTTCAGAGTAGTTCCAGTAAGGATATTGGAATTTGTGAAGCAACAAATGTTCTGAAATATTTGGAAATTAATCAACTGGTGACACATAAAGAACATCGCAGACGTCATATCTGGTGTGCATCAACAGCACACTTCGATTCCTCTCTCACACTTATTACTGCGGCAATAATGAAGTGTGCTGTTGAAACACACACACACACACACAGTTAAATAGCAACTATGAAATAGGTCCTGTCAAATAGCAGCAGCTATATCCATAGCACAAGTATAATGACTGATGAAAATCATTAATAAATGTGAATAAAACTGATCTATTTTAAAATGTGGAATGAATATACGAAGAAATGATTTGTGTCTGTTTTATGAAAGAAAATTTGGTAATTTGATCTATCAATAAATATAAATAATTTATTAAAGGAAATTAAAGAAAATTTAGTGAAAAAAAAAATAAGTGCTATACTTACAGAAAACAATCGATTCGATTGATCGATTTGTATTGTTTTCACTGCGGGGCTTTTCTGATCACCACTCATATATAAAACACTTTCAGAGTTATGACGTTTTGGCGTTCTAACTCGGGAACTATGTACGATCAACTGCGATGCTGAGCCTACGAACAACAATGAAAAAAAAAAAAAAACATAATCGCATTAAACATAGAAAAATTCAAATTATATTAAAATAATTTATAAATATATTAAATATTATACTTTATTCCATACTTTTAGATATTTTTTATAAACTTTGTAAGATTGTGTCTCAAGACTTTGTGTTGTGTTTTTTTGATCATTATTTGTTTTAAAAAACTCAAATACTCAATCATTTTTTTAAAGTCTCATGAACGTAGTTTGACGTTGGAATACCAAAATTATTTGATGTATTTTTTAAAAAATGGTGTTTCTCACGCAAATAATGGATAATTCATGAGAAAATTTCAGTGATTTTATCCAAAAAAAAAGAGAATCGAAAGAAGAAAAAAAAAATTTCAAATGTTTTTGAGAACTAGCATGAAGATCGCTTAAGAATTTCACGCAGAAAAAGCAAAGCATAACATGGAACAAATATGCTTGCAAAAAGCTGACAAAAGCGGTGAAAATGAGCTCACAGATTGAATGAAAAAAAAAAAAACAACGTGAAGTGTAAATTGTTTCGAATTCAAGCGAAAAAAAAAAAAAAATACTGTGTGGGAAAAATTGATAAGATGTTTTCGACTGAAATTCGATGTTTTGCTCTCTCATTCGTACTGAATGATGTGGAATAAATAAAAATTTTTGGAAATTTTAAGAAGATTAATTCGATTTATATTTACTACAGCATTCAGCACAGATTTTTGTCTTTTTTTCTGTTCAATTCGTCGAAATTTAAAAAAAAATACATAATACAATTTAATATAAACAGAGTTGTTGGGTTTGTTTTAGAGGCTATAGGTTTTCCGGCGCTCTCCAGAAAAAAAAAATCAAAACAAAAATAAAATGAAATGAAATGACGGTGACGAATTTTATTGTGCAACTTTCAATCTCACTCATCGCTCTATAGCCTATCGGTATTTATGCAATTGAGCATGCAAAAATGTATATGAAAACGTATCTGGCACTGCATTCCGAACCATATACAATGCCAAAGCATAATACATAAGAATAAATAAGCAAACAAATATATATATATATATATATATATATACAAAATAAACGTTTGGGGAGAGAGGGCAAACCAAGGGGGAAAAGATGTGTGTTTGTGTTTGTGTGTATGTGCATGTATTATATAAAAATAAACTGCTCTTTTGTTGCGATATGTTGTAATTCCATTATTAACAAAATATGACACGCTCGAACCGTTGGATTCATTTATGACAAAGACGAGAAATAAAGAAAAGCTGAGACAAGCAATCAATCTAATCAATAGCTCTCTCATCGACCAAAGAGTAATATTCAAGTGACTGACGACGTCAGTCTGAAGTACAATATGTATTATGAAAAATCGGTAAAAATTGTCTTTTTAAAATTACCAAAGCAAATTCATAACTGTCTGCCAGTTTTTTTTTTTCTTTCTCTCTTTTTTCTTTTTTCTTCCACTTTGTTTTTGTTTATGGCTTATGTTATGCATTCGATTCGTGTCACTCCTCACTAAAACATAACTATTGTTTTGATGAATTTATTTATGTTTTGCATAATGCAATTTCACTCTTTTTCCATCTATTTTGCCTTAAATATTTCTTTCAATTAACTGAGCATCTTATTTTCTGAGCATCAATTAACTGAGCATCTTATTATTTAAATCATATTTGAAGAATTTTTCCTCTCAAAAAAATGTTGTACAAATATTAAACTAGAATTAATAAGTACTGAATTTATTAGTAGTACAAAATAAATGCCTATATCTCTCATGACTCTTTCATTGTTTCAATGACAAAATTGCTGTGAAATTTATCGGATAAATGATTTATCAATTTCAATCATCAATAAATAAAATTATTCTACTTTCGCTTGATATTTTCCATATTTGATCATTCATTTCGAATATATTATTTTGATTCGATCGCATTCCTCTGAGATTTTTCCCTCTCTTTCTCTATCTTTCTCTTTCAGAAACACAATAAATTATATTATTTACGTGAGTTGAGTAAATGTCACACAATTATTTCAGTAGCAATTGTTGTTGTGCAAGGCGGTCGAAACAGTGGGCCAATTGGTATTGAAACTTTTAAGTATATTACATTGAGATTCTAGATCTAAATATCGATGGAGCAAACTGTCATACGCTATTGTAAACAAATATGTCACAACGGTAAAAACAAAAATACAACACCATACTATGTGTGCAGGATTCATTTTGAACATCTTACGCCATCTCGAAGTTAGTTAAATCATTTTGTATAAGTTTTATGCTATCAATACTTTTAAGAACAATTGAATAAATAAAATTGTTACTCAGTAAGCGAGAGCGCAACAGATTGTATTGCGCACAAATGAAGCATATGAAATCTGCACAAATTAAAGACCAATATAGGAGAAACGATTTGACGGGTAAAGAGATGGCATTGGCTGTCCAAATGATGAAGCTTTGCATTTAAAATGTATTGTTGTACGATAATTCTGCTTTGATCCAATAAATCTCAACACCGATTTTAGATGGCTCTGATGATCAAATATTCCCCAAAACTCTTACATTTATTTATATAGAACATGTTGCGCCACTGGGTCGAAATAAAACAAGACACCACAAAATAGACACGTTACGTTAAATGAATGTGTGATTCATGCAACATTTTTAAACGAGTCATATGTACTAATTCTTAAGATTTGATCGTAAAATAGTTGCAGAAGAAAAAAAAGATTTGTAATTTTAGCTATTTTACAAACATATTTCATTCATTTCATTTGATTAATGAATTAGCAGCTCACTTAGTACCAACAACCAAAGAGTTCTAACATTAAATGTTTATGGCATAAATACAAACATTTATATTCGATTGAATCATTCTTTTAAATATAAATATAAATATACATATGAAGCTTATTTTGTATCAAACTAGAAATTTTACCTTAATGGAATGGGCTTAAATCGCATTAGTAGCTTTAACTTGCTATTATACTATATTATTATATTCTGGCATCAACCAAAGATACAAAACATTTTGACATTTATAAAATAGATTCTCCGTTTCTCCCTCACTTCAGCACCCTTCTTCCACCAGAAAACAAATTACTATATGTACAATTCTTTTGATCCGTTTTTCTCAACCGTTATGTGACTTAAAGTCATTTGAGAGAGAAAAAAAAACGTGTGTATATTGTAAATCCAATGCTAACTTTCTATATACATTATCATCACTCTAATACTAATTAAAATTGTCAATTATCCTTCGAATTTGAATTGAATTATTCAAACTGTAGAAAATTTAATTCTTCGTTAGAAACTGTTATTTTTAAATGTCATTGTACGCCATTCAGTGGCGACAGTAATATCAAAGTGTAATGTAAAATAGAAATCTCTTAAAAGCATTATCGAGAGATTCCAGAATTGTGTAAAATAAGTTATTTTCAGCATTTGAGAAATTTTAAAACGTAAATTGAAATAAAAAAAGCAGAATTACAAATTTCCAGTGAAACCAATTTTTTTTTTTTGTTGAATATTAATAGATGATGTATTGAAATGCATACACTGTATTTCAGTTAGAACTTGAACTAACGTTAAATGCGATTTTTTTGGCATTTAGCACCAAAATGTATGTAAAAACTCCTGTAGTATATTTTGCAATGTATAGATATTTCAATACTAAAAACAAATTACCGCAATTATTTTAGTTGTCAATTGTGTATTGCACATATACACGAAGATTTCATCTCTGCTATGTCTATTGGTAGTCCGCAACAAACCCGTACACAAACACGTACAGTCGTACACGCAGAAGCATACTTCTTAAATATATTTCTCCAGTACACATTTCAATGAAAAGGAAATATTTTTAAGCATCCGGCTACTGCGCGTACGTGTTTGTGTATAATCCGTTTGTCGTAACAATCGACATAGCAAAGATGAAATCTTCGTGAATTGGTGCTAAATGCAAAAAAAAAAAAAAGAAAAAAAAAATCCCATTTGACATTAGTTCAAGTTCTAACTAAAATACTAGCTAAAATACAGTTCATATGTTTCCATTTCATTCCGTAAATAATAATTACGGAAATAATGTTTTTCAACATAATTTCATTCCAGCCGAAAATGTCGTACAATCAAATTAATATTGATTATCAAAACCATCTTAACCTTAATTGTATGGAGTACTTCAACTAAGTCGAATAATGTAATATTTCACTATCACACACAGAAATTGTAAACTTTCTACTACTCGAGTGGTGGGGACCTGAGGGAAATTTGAATATTGATAATGAAATTTTATCGCTTTATTGAAATCACGCATATATTATATAGTATTATCAATTCGTTTACAACGGTTCATTTGAATCGTTGATATTTTGAATATTTAATTCAATTCATATTACCAAAAGAGGCAAAAAAGCGAATTAATGTTATTAATTAATTTGCCTTTTGTTAATTAAATTTGACATTACCAATAATATCCCAATGGTGAAAAAAAAAAAACGAATTGAAGACAAAGAAATGAGCATAAAAATAACCATTGATTATGAAAATACTACAATATTATTTAAAGCACAGAAAACATGATTTCATTGTGTTACACAATACTATCCAATATTGACATTGATGTTATCAAATCTATAGTTTGTTGTCTTACGATTATTCATTTTAACTGAGAGTTTTGTTAGATTTATCAAAAAAATTTTAATTCAAATGTTCAAAATACTTTGATGTTTGTTTCTTTTGACGGTTGAATTCATTTTCAACGAAAAATTTTAATTGACGAATAGCCAAAATATGTCAGACTTATGACAAAACTCTTTTGTGTTTTCCCCCTTTTAAACGATTGAGAAAAATGTCCAGATCACAGAATTAATAGTCGATAATAAGCTGTAAAACATCTCTCGAAATTACCAAATAAACTAATTTGAAATGCTATTAATCAAATCTTTCACACACCATTAAACTAAAAATACACACCATTAAGAACACTGCTAATCAAGTCCAAAGTCGGATACTTAAAACACAGTTAGCTTAGCTTAAAAAAGCGATTTGGCGGTATTTTTTAATCCAACTAATATCGATATTTTGTATGACATTTTTTGTACAATACATTATTGTAGTAAATGATCCAAATCAAATGATGTATCTGAGTATCGTTCAATGATGAAATTCATTTACAAAGAAACATCTGAATTTTATTGAGAATTCATTGCCATCAAATGAATGCAATGAAATTGGCATTGACATAATATTACATTTAATGAAAATTACATAAACTAAATTCATCAATTATTTTTCGGATTTTGTTTTTGGTCTGAATCACTTATAATTCGATAAATAAATAACAATAAATATCAAACTCGTTCTATATGTTGATGCATATCCAAAATTTAATTTCATATTGTGAAGTTCAGAGATTGCATTTGTTTTGTTAGCTTATGTCAGTGGTTTTTTTCAAAGTTCTCGATTTTTTTTTTTTTGTTTATGCGTTTCTTTCATTAAAACTAAACCGATTGTACTTCAGATTTGGAAATGTCAGAGTACAATATACATGCACAAATATATAAAGTAAACAAATGTTAACATTTAAATGGCAATGCAAAAAGAAATGTTTATTTTTCTTCACAACAATATATAAAAAGCGATTTAATGGTCTTGGTCATGATGTCGTTTTAAAAACATCTAATTTAAATAAAATGGAACTATTACCAATGAGGAAATGAAATTAATTTCATTGGCAGAAAGTAACACTTTCATATTACAACTTAGTGCGGCTCGATCATATAACCAAATACCAAACATTAAAAATTGACCATTGCAGCAAATTATTTGCACAGAATCGGTATATTATCCTGTTGCAAATTTATCTTTTATATTCACGTTTGATCGTATGCAAAACTCATTCAATTTTGTTTTGTTTTTTTGGTTTCACCTCTCTTCTCTTTATGTATTTCATGATTGAAATTGTGTCCGCTACTTACACATTTACACAGTCACATGCTAACAAACTGGTTTAGTTGATTTAAACAAAGAGCTAGAAAAGTGTGCACATAAAAACCGAATAAAAAAAAGAAGTAGAAGAAAAAAAGTTAGCTATGGTAGCTATCGATAGATATGTAACGACAATAACCACGGCACCGGCGTTGAGCTGCTGTGTGAAAGGTTGTTACGGAGAAGAAATAAATATATCTTCTATATATATTCTACACTGCGCGAAATAAGTTTACCGACACTCACATTTTTTAATATTTCTTCACAAAATGAAAAGATTTCGGTTTTTTTTTTCATTGTAATTTTATTACAAGTTATTTACTAAAATATCACAAAAACATTATTTAAAAAAAATTTGTGTTTATGATATTTTTTTTTTTTTTTTTTTTTTTTTGATTTTTCGATTATTTGCTTCCAAAAAGTGCGAACTAATTTTACCGATACTTGACATTTCAAACGAAACAAACAGTGTTGCTCACATTTTAGTGATCTGTTTTGATTTAATTTACCGTTATGCATCTTTTCACGTCTATTGGTGCATTTTCGAAATAGTTGTGACGCAGTTGTCAACCAAAATTCAATCGATCCAAAATGAGAGGCTGCGAAGAAAAATGTTACACAGAAAAGTTCCGTGGAAAAATGTTATTATTCAGTGTATTCAACATACAAAAAACAACAACAAATACATTGAATAATAATATTTTTCCACGGATTTTTTCTGTGTAACATTTTTCCTCGCAGCCTCTCAGATGGGACACAGTAAACGATTAATTGATGCCGAAAAGGCCAAAATTGCTACATTAAAAGACTATACAAAAATGTCAAATCGTCAGATAGCACTGGAAATAGGTCGAGGCAGAGACTTTGTTGGAAATTTTCTCGAAAATTGCAAAAATTAGGCAAAAACAACGGCGCTATCAACTGTTTCAATGGCGCAAAAGCGGCTTTCAATTCGAAGTGCGGCGAATAGTTTTAAGTCTGCCAGGCAATTAAGGACTGAAAACAGTTTGTCTGTTGGTGTTCGACGTCTTCAAAAGATTTTAAGCGGCTCACAACGTCTAAAATACAAGAAAATGAAGCGTAAGTCAATGTTGACACCAGTCAATATTGAGGGTCGTAAGAATTTCGCTTTGGATCACATTCGCATTGGACAAACAGATGGCGCAAAATCATTTTTTCCGATGAAAAAAAGTTCAATTTGGATTTTCCAGATGGCTTTGCCTATTATAAGCACGATTTGCGCACCGAAGAAAAGATTTTCAGTAAACGCCAGTCTAGCGGTGGTTCTGTGATGGAATGTGGTGCAATTGGCTACTAGAAAAAGATGCCGCTATCATTCATTTCAACCAGAATGAATGCAATTCAGTACCAGGAGATGGTCGGTTGTCATTTCCCAGCATATGGCTATGAATGCGCTGGCTTAGGATGACAATTTCAACAAGACAACGCTCCAATCCATGTGGCCAGGTCAACTTTGGCCGACTTTGAATAGCGTGGAATCAATCTTTTCGACAATTGGCCGGCCAGATATGAACATCATCGAGAATTTCTGTTCAATTTTAGCACGAAAAGTCTACAAAGAAGGCCAGCAATACAAAAACAAAGATAAATTGACGGCGGCCATTGAGGTGGCTTGGCGAAACATCCTACAGGCCAAAATCGACCCTGTATGACAGTTTATCGCGTCGAATCATCGCATTACATGATGCCAAGGGTAAATGGACCAAATATTAACCGGTTTTTTTTTGAGAAAAATACATTTTTTATAGATTTGTAAATTTGTGAGTGTCGGTAAAATTAGTTCGCGCAGTATATATATAATATTGAGCTAAGCTGATTAAAATGCTTCGCGGATATTTTATTTTTGTTTAAATCTTGTTAGTTCAGCAATTGTAAGCAACTGCACACAGCAAACGTCAGTAGCAAAATATTAAGAATGTGGTAGTGAAAATAGAATTTACCACCACTGTTGATTGTTTGTAGTGGTAATTCGTTCGTACATTGTTCTACAATGTTCTCAGTTGCGCCTGTTAAATCATATTGACATCATCAGAGTAGAATACTATACAAACGATTTACTACTACAAACAATCAACAGTGGCGGTAAATTCTATTTTCACTACCACATTCTCAATTATTTTGCCACTGACGTTTGCTGTGTGTGGTATGAGTAATAAACTCTATTGACAATTTGCATTATTAACAATGTTCTTGTTTCCAACATTTGATTTTTATATTAAAAAAATAATAACAATTTCTTTGAATTAACGCTTAGGCACACAAAAATAAAAACAAAAAAGGAATTCTTATTTCCAATTATAAAAGAACATTTATAATTACCTGAAATGTGCGAGTTATTGGTTGCATGGCTTGAGGAAGATATGTCGCTCATTGAACCTAACCATTTTATTGTTTCCGATGATATTAAACTGTCCGTGCATTGCACAATCTCTGTTTCATTATTGGATGCAATATTTGTTGTGGAGGCGTATGATTGCAAATCAGACTGTGTCCCCCAATGCTGTGACGATGATCTTGACAATAATTCACTTTCTTGGCGCAGTCTAGTTTTAGTCAATTAAATTCCCAGGCATAGACAGATTTTTTTTTTTTTTTTTTTTTTTTTAAATCATTGGAATAGTTAAACACCAACGCATATACCACGCACCATGAGAATGAAGATCAGTATCGGCGCACATAAAAGAATTTCAAATGGACCACAGCCATCGTCCCGATATTGGATGATTTTACAATTTTTATAAAATTTATACAAGGGTAAATTCCGTTTAATTCCATTCCGTTATTGATGTTTTGTTTTGTGTTTGAGAAATTACAACATAATTAAGATCCATATTTTATGTTATGCATGAAAACAAAAATGAAAAAAAGAAGAAGAAGAATAATGAGAATATGAAATATGACATTTTTTAATAATGTACCTTAAAACTTTAGAACATGATTTTAAAATCAAGGGGATTCGGTTGTGAGGCTTTTTAATATGAAAAGAATAGCATAAAAAAAATTCCACGCAAATGTACTGGTTAGGAATCAACGCGTCTGCTTGGCCATATGAATTGTATGGCAAGCAGAGATGTTGATCACCAATACATATGCAAGCAATTTCTTTTGTACTGTATTTGATACGGAATGAGTAAGACAATAGAAATTGCTTTTATATAAATTGGTAATCAACGACACTACTTGCAATACAATTCATATGGACAAGCAGAAATGTTGATTACTAATACATACGCAGGGCATTTTTCTAATACTATTCATTTCATATAAACTAATGCAGCAAATCCGAACAAATGATACAAATCACACGAAATTTGATGCAAATCACACAAATCATTGCATGTCTTTTGAAAACTTCGAAATTTTCATGAAATCATCTAAAATTATGCATGATTTGTAATGGTTATTCCCCCTAGCATAAGAATGTATAATGTAATTACAAAAAAAAAAAAAAAAATTCTTTTCTGATTCAATTAAATTTGATGCTATTTTTTTTCGCTCAAATCGTTCTCGATTTTAGAATTTAAATTCAAATTTAGTTCCAAGGGGTTTGGATGTCATCAAAACCATGAGTAATTTGCAACACTTGATACTGCTGTATGAGAATATAAGGCTGCCATATTAAATCAAATTTTCACAAATGGTGTGAATACAATTTTGAATAAGGTTTTTGCGAATAAATCAACTTCCCTAAGCTTCAAGTTGGTCTTTTGAATATATTACAAATCATTGGTAATGTATTGAGTGTACACAATACAGCGCACATAAAATAAAACATGATTCGTCGAAGAATCGATTCACATAAATACTTTTTTTTTCTCCGTCAATAATGTTGCAGACGTTTGTACCAGATCAGCCGAAAATAAATGAGCTTGTTTCAAACTATACTAGTTCTTTTTTGGGTTTTTTGATTTTGTATTTTAACTCATTCGTACTTGCGTGACATTAAAAAAATGTGGTAAGAACTCAATATGGTGGAGATGTCATATCAACTGATTGTATTGTGCATTTTGAAGTGTATTGCGCAATGACGGCAACAATTAAACAAATCTACAAAATCAATTTTAATATTGTAAACAACGAATGTTTTAATGTTCTTAAAGAATGTAGTTCATGACGAAACGAAATACAATTTATTATATTGTGCATTATTGAATTTTTTTTTTATTCGATTCACTAAGATGTGATTTTGTTTTAATCTTTTTTTTGCACTCAAATGGCATCTTCTTACATTGAAGGTCAGTCGTACATAATAAAAATATTGAAAAGGCCGTGCAAATTAAATTGAAAGAAAAATGATTGAAACAAAGAAAATAATAATATTAGGTTAGCCTCGTTTGTTGAAAAGCTTTGCATAAAAAAGAAATCATGTTAAATGACAACTATCATATCACTTCAAATCATTGCGGATTAAAAAATATTATATAATGGTGTTCATTATAAACTTGACATTGAAAATGAGCACAAATCCAATAAGACCAATGGCACTTGAGCTATTTTGTATCAAACGTAAATAATTATTATGAGACAATGGTTGATTCGTTACAAAATGGACCATGCAATTAAGATTTTTTAGTTATTACATTGAATTTTGATCAATTTGATTCAATGGTTTTTTAACATCCGGCCTGATCGATGGGAATCGAATTTTCTTAATTTTTTGCTAAAAAAAAACATTGAAAACCGTTAACAATTAGCATATCTTTATCGCTCTCTCTCTCTCTCTCTCTCTCTCTCTCTCTCTCTCTCTCTTCTCTATTTTTTCCGATTTTTTCACATTTTATCTCTTATCCTCTATTTCTCTTTCTCTTGAACAGAAGAATCATTGAAACATATATTTAACATGGCGTTGAATCAAATGACTGATTAAAGTAATATAAAATTGAATTTGAAATAAAAAAAAGTAAAATAAAAACATTCATGGAAACTCATAAAACGATTATACGAAAATATCTGTGATTTGGTTGATGAGCTGAATTGAACTTTAGCTTAAGGTCGAATCTATTCGATTAACAGTTGTAAAACATGTCATTCAATTTACATAATTAACTTATTTGAAAGAAAAAGAATGACGTGAGGCAAAAAACCATTTGAAAATGGTTCCGTATAGTGACAAGAAATTAACGACACAAGAAATAATATAGAATCACACCATCAGTAGCGCATCGAAAAAACCTAAAGATCATTTCAAAAATAAAAGGTATTCAATTGAAAATATGCCAAATCTTTTCATTTCATTATTTAGATGTTTGATGTTTCCAGAATGCAAGATTTAAGGAAATTCTTCTTCTATGGCATAGTATAGGTACTTTTTCTAAACAATAAAAATCTCTGGGAAAATTGGAATGTAATTATTCCATTTGATTATTTCGCGTTATTGTTTGCAGGCAACAGATTTTTGTTTAGTTTGTCATTAAACTCAAATATAAGATATAATTATAGCTAGTACACCAAACACAAAATGCTATAACATTCGATTATTTTGCATTCACAAACAAACACTTATTTTTGTTGTTAAAATAATATAAAAAAAAAAATATAAAATAGTTTTAATTTCACCAACTGCAGCGCTGTTGTATGCATATAACAAAATGCCAATTCAATGGAAAATAATTGGCTAATAAGCCAAAAAGCACTATACAGCGCTAGTGTGGTTTGCTGCAAATAACCCATTGAAATGCTCACAACCATTGCCGTTCACCGTAAGTTGAATGCTATAATAAATAATAAGATGATATGCAGTTGGTGTGTTTCAAGCAAGAAAAAAAAAGAGAAAAAGAGGAGAGGAAATAAGCCAAATCAACAATTCAGCTATATGCGAAACAAGAAGCCAAACGAGATGAGTTATAGGAACAATACATGAAAATTGCAATGTGTACGAAATTATTTCTGAAAAGAATCTAACGAACTCAAATTAGGTCAGTATGACTGATAAGTCTTTTTACGTGTTTATTGATTTTCTACACTGAACGATTTGTATGTTATGAAGTGAAATGCGCTATGCGGTTTTATTCTTCTCATCGTCAATTTTTCGATTTTTGCATTCTTTCATTCCATTTTTGTTTCTCGTACATTTTCTTCTTTTTCTATCTTTTGTTCAGAATCCGTTGAGTGATTACTATATAATATTTCTAATATTGTTACACTGCTATTGGTTTAGAATAAAATCGAATAATAACAAACAATATTTGTATGATTTGTTTGTTTGTTTTACTTGTATTGTTTTATGTTGAATTTTTTTTGGTTTTTTGTTCTTTTTCAATGGAAATTTCTTGTGAGATTTTCATGTATAATCAATTAAATGGTTGAAATTCAACACAATCTATCATTACACACTACTAACCGATCGAGAAATGGTGTTGCCAATGTAGAATCCGTGCTTGATACGTAGCTGTGATAGCCTTCTGATTGTGCATAAGATGATTGCTTCTGATGATGAATATACTGAAGGCGGCTATATTCCTCAAGTTCAGCTTGAGTTAATGTACCGGGATGACAATCAATACTATCGTCCTAGAAAATGAATGAGATAAAAAGTTGTTAAATGATTTAATCTGTTTTCTTTATAAACATTAATGCTAAACAACAAACTTGTTATTCTATTTAAATGGAAATGTAGGGAAATTTATTTAGAAATGTTTGGAATTGGTGTTTGGGAACCAAATACATGTATTTAAAATTCCAGCGTATTTAAACAACAACTAATTGGTTGATTTTCAGATATAAAATTGATCAAGTCATTAGCGATGGTCAAGAACGGTTTTAATCATCACCTAGACATTCAACTAGTCACTTCCATTCTCTTCTTTTATTTTAAATGTTCAATGTAACAGTGAATAAATATTTCTTCAATTTCCACTTTTATTTTCATTTTCTACCTATTCAAATAATACAAAAAATGTAAAGTATTGATAATAAAATGATAACAACATTTCGATATTGGTTGTATGCTTTAATTTTTTTCCGTTGTCCATGAGATGTCGTTACTAAATGTCTTTGTATACCAATACATCTGCAACCATCTTTAAGTGAAAGGCCTATCAAGCGGCACAAAAAATCAGCATATGTCAATTCACCAAGGTGTAAATAACAAGAAATGTGAAATAAAAAATGAACGCTTCCTTATTGTCGAAAGTGAAAATAAATATAATTTAATCATGATATTTTGACAGTATAGGGTGCGCACTTCTGAAAAATAGAATTTTGCCATATTTATTCAGGAATGGGGACAACATGGTTCTTAAAAATGTGGTCAAAACACATAAAAATGTTCGAGCTATTCTTCTAATAATAACCAATTGATATAAACTGAATTCTGACTAAATTAGTAGTTTTTTTTGACATGGAACTCCTATGCTACCAGAAAGATGGGAAAAATGTCATAGCTTGTGACGGACAATACTTTGAATGAAAGACATTGTATGAATTTCTTTTAATAAATCCTCACTTTTTTTTAGAAAAAATCGATAAAATTAATGCATGGAAAACCATTATATGGAAAATCAACAAGATCATCGAATTTTAAAATAATAAATACAATTTTATTTTCTCCTTCATCCAAATGTTGAACTGTTATACATAGAGGTTGTTGTTGCAAGAAATGTAAACAATATATGTATATAATAATACAGTATTGATAATACACAACACATCTTTTTATATATAAGCGTGTAAATGATGATTTTCGATTAACAGTTTCATTCCATGCAAGCGTAATCACGTAATTTGAGAAATTTCAGACAATTCAGCAATTAACCGTACATAAATCATAGAAGATGTGGAAAATCAACAGCAACAACAAAATTAACATATTTACGCAACACTCCACATTAAGCTGTCCGTATATAATATAATAAATAATAAGCAATGCAATTGAACGCTAAATTTTTTCAACAAATAAACTAAAAAGTAAAAGTTCATGATATTTACAGTAAGGCATTCACACATACATTTATTTTTCGGTGGAAAAATTGGCTTTGAATGAAATACTACAATACATTATAAAAAAACAACAACAATTCGGATGGTTGTTTATGGATGATCGCCATAAGATGAAAAATTTATCAATGTTGTATCATCTTTGATTGTTATTTCACAACAATGTTTCTTGATCATCATTACCATTTTTATTCGTTCTCATTATTTATGATTTTATTTATTATTTCTAATTGTTCAAACTGATTGATTTAATCTATCTAACCTCGACAGAATTGAAATAATTCAAATATATTTATTTATTATATATAATAAATTCTGAAAAACATTCAAATTCACTGAATTGAAAAGTAAAATTTTCATCATTAAATCGATATGTTCTTGGCGATTGATATGTCGGTAAAGGTAAGATGGAATAAATAAAAAAAATGTTTATTATTATTATGAGGTATACACTGTTGTCCCGCGTGGACATAAATTTATTGTATGGGGATTTTTTGATAGGACAAATCCGAATGTGCTAAAAATTAATCCCTATAAAATGGTTTCCATATTAAAACGAAGCGGCAACAACAAAAAAAAAAAGCCTCGCTATGGCCCACGTAAAGCTTCAAAATTTTGTTCTTATGAACGCAATGTGATTATTATGAACAAGAAATTACATGGAACCGTGATATAAACGCAATCTTCTTTATAAAGGCAATTGTTTTGGGTGATTTCGTCTTGTATTTTGCATAAAAATGAACAATGATTGCATCTATTATTTGATTTCTTTGTTATAAACAGAATGGTGTGCTGTAATAGATGTGCTGCTGCATACCAACTTCCAAAGACCAAATGAGACAGATCAGGGAAAAGAAACAAAATGAAGAGGAGAAAGGAAATGGAAAAGTGAAAAAAAAAAAAAATCAGCACCAACTCACTTAAGTTAGATTTGATAAAGATTTTTATGATATTATGTTGAAGTATTGAAAAATAGAAAAATACCTAATTATTAACATCTAAAACTTTTCTTTTTACAGATTGAAGTCACTGTATGCTGCATTTATAACGATTCTTTTTCATAAATAATGAATCATGGAAATTTAAAATTAATTCTATCTGAGAATGAACGGTTATATTTATAATATAGTTTCCCCTCAACCATTCACCCGCTCTTCCAGCGGGAAATAAGCGCATATAAACTGAATGAATGTATAAAGGGATACAAATAAATCATAAGGAACGCGGCTGTACGTTATTATATAGACTTAGTTTCGACTGGGAAATGAATGCATGGCCATGGTTGCGTAAAATATCTGATATTTACAGCTCAGTTCGACTAAATATCTATCGAAATTCAATGTCTGGTTAAGAATGGAATCATTATCACTTTTTTATCTATTCAGAGATAAAATAAAAACCAATTTGAAATATCATCAAACTGGTTCATATTTGCGCTTGATATCTTAATCACAAAACAAAAAATTGAACAAAAAATTCCAGCCGATGCGATCATTTTTTTTGCCCCTCTATATTTTTCGTTCAAATTGAATGAGAGAAAACAAGTGTTTGCAATTCAATCAGAGTATTTAATCAAGTAAAGAAAGTGTATGTACGCGTGTACACGGTGTTTGTTACGAATCATATACATATTATAAAATATAAAACGTACAATCAATGTTATATGAATTCTATAACATTTTTGCACGTAGTTTAGTTTGTCGGTGTTATTGATCTATGTGGTAGTAAAGGCCAATTGGATGTTATTCACTACACTGTTATTTCAAATAGATTAGAAATAATTTATTTTGGATTAATTGAAGAAAAAATCCAAATGGATCAAAAATAAATCCAAAAGCATTAAAATATTTGCATATAAATAATTCTTAAAATCACTCATATATTTTGTGTTTATAATAAAACAGCCATTATTTTGATTACGCGAAAACAATGCGTTCTTTCAATTCTACTTTATTTTACTGTGTAAATCGTAATCGTTTCGAGCAACACTGACTTGACATGAAACGTCAACTGTTTTTTTTTTTTTTTTTTTTTTTTTCATTGAAAACAGAACCATATTTCTGTTTACTTCCTTACGATTTCACATTCCGTTTGTTTTTCATTCGAACATGAAAATCTATATGAGTCAAAATTAGTACATTATATATAGAATAGTACGATTAGTTTTCATTTTAAATGCTCCAGCAAATTAATCATGCACTGCAGAGTGAAAAAGTAACGTTTTCAGTTCATTTGTTTTCATACAGTGTTTACAATACAGTCGTTGATAGTTCTTTTCTCAATATGTGTATTTCATTTGCCGGGTTTCAAAAAATGTGCAGATTTCTACATAATCAACATTTGTTTATTGGCAAGATGATTCGACGATATTTAATTTTTGGTGAAGATTTTGTGATTTTTTTCTGTTTCGTTGTCATTTTATGTGAATCGAATCGGGAAATTCAGAATAAGAAGAGTGTTTTTTTTCTTTTGTTCATTTTGTTCGACCAGCAAAATTGGGAATATTTTGAAAAGAACAGCAAAGAGGCAAATGCAGAAATTGTGGAAACATTGAAAAACATGCCGGTGATTACGAAATGCCGTGAGAATTCTACGATTCGTGTGTTCAAAATAATATTGAGTTCCCAAACTTGACGATGGACAATCCGTTCGAATACACATCGTCAACGTATGCCACAAATGTTAAAATAAATATGAAAATACACATGAAGAATCGCATACGCAAATATCTACGCATTCAACTTCATGAAGTGAATCGAATTTATCGGGGTATGAAAGTATTCAATGATGCCGACATCAACCGAACCATCAGAAATGTGGTGGATGGATATATCCATGCAGGCCGGGATGAAGACAGAATTGATATTCTGGCAACGGAATTACACGTCATCGGTTTTCCAATAACACCATCCACAATGCGAGATTACATCGACAAACATTGGTTTGCTTCTTTGCCAATGTGGTTCGAAATGCAACGAGCAGTTGAAGCGTTCAATATGCATCGTCAAAACGGTGAGCATCGTCAAAACATCCAATTTCTCCGTTGTGCCAATTTGCGATTACTAACGCAAATTTTTTCGATCCGATTCACGTGAGCTATACAACATCCTCAATAAGCAGGAGAGACTTCCACGGAATTATGAAAAATCGAAAAAAGGCAAAATTATTGGTATGAAGGAATTCTTGGAACAGAAGGACACTTATTGGCAGCAAATTTTCGACATGGATAAAATTCGAAAACTGGCCCGGAACAAACATCAGTTTCGCTATTCATTCATGACCGATGACAAAAGAGGAATTGCTATCACAGTTGGAAGTCATAAAACATCGATACGATAGTGGTGACTTTGACTATGAAATTGGTATTGATCCCGGCATGAATATCTGACCGCCATAGTGCGTCGCGATATTCGTACTGGTGAAGAGGTAAGTACAGAGTCGAGTTCTATGTATGTTGTTCTATTGAAGAGCTTTTATTTCATTACATTGATGCCACCTACACGAGTATAAAAACTTTGTAAATAGATTGAATATGAAATCACATCTATGAAAGTTCACAACATGTGCTTTCACAATATAGTTTGATATTCAGCCAAGTTCATATCGTACTCGTATAGATGGCATAAATGGCAATGCATTTCTTACAAACTCGACTGTGGTAAGTATTTGTTGTTGTTGTTGCATTTGTTTTTAGTTTTCAAAATTAATTTCGACTGAAATGGTAACAATTGTTCAAAATGAAAATTTTAATTCTTTTCTTCGTTTATGTTGTTTACATTTCTCTATTTAAGTCAACATAAAAGAGCGAAATAAAGCATACAATTGGCATGCCAAGACAAGATTCCGTAAGAAACGCTGGGATAAGCTCACCAAACATTATCGACGTGAAGAACAGGATGATTTGGCAGCAAATAATAATCCTTCACTGCGTGGTGTTGGATGGATGAATTACATACAGCATCGTCTTCGTATGCATGGAAATGCCATTGCAGCGCATACGAAAAGGTAATATTGTTTATACGATTGTTGAAAACAAAATCAAATTTGATTTTTGTTCACATTTGACATTACATTGTATTTTGTATATGTTTTGAATTTAGATACTATGTTCGTCTCGCTTTTGAGAAATACATGGATGTGAATCGTGCATTGGATGAAATGGTTATAATTGTGCCGAATGGAAAATGATCACCGATTTATTTAGGAGCGGCTAATTTTGCACCCAATTAACAACGTAAGGAAGAGAGAAGATTGTGCTATGATAATGAATGTCGACGAATACATGACATCTCAAACGTGCGCCAAATGTTTCAAGCTTTTCGACAGGCGAACGAGGAGTCATAAGTTAAAGGTGGGCCGTAACTGCATGTACAATTCACAAATGCTGATACCAATGAGAATTCAGACTAAATCACGTGGACAATTGGCCCCAACAATTCATATTGTACCAGACTAGGAGGAAATGACTCTTGCAAAACTTTTCCAAATTTTTCGAGAAATCGAAGCATTTTCACGAATCTTACGAGCCTTACGAATTTTCATTTACATGTGAAGTTGACAAAGAGATTTGCAATTGCGAGCGTATCTATGCGCATCTTTTTAACACATAATCAAATGCGAATCCTTGCGAATCTTTTATTCATTTTCAAGTATAATACACGAATCTTTAAATGTTTGATCATATTTTTGCAAATAAATTGGGATTCGCTGCGAATCATTTCCCCCTAGGTACCAGAATGGCAGCTAAAAGTCGCACGAACTACCGTTTGGCATCGTGATATTATAGCAGCAAAGTAAAGCAAAGAAATAAGCACATACAAAGGTATGTGTTTATTAATGATTGGTTGTTTATTTATCATTTGAACAATATGAAGAAGAAAAAGAACAGATTGAATGAATCAATTTATCTAATCAATTGTGTTTGTTATTTTCATTCAACAGGGCACACACAGTAAATTGATAGGTATTAAGTACTACTAATTTCGGTGGTATTTATATAAAGTAATCCAGTTGTGCTAAAATCTAATCCAATTGTATTCATATCAAACATGCTTTTTGACAGTTGTGCGTATTGGCGCATGTGTTAAGTAATACAAATGTGCTGAATTTAAGTATTTATGTATTTAATACAATTGGATTAGATTTTAGCACAACAGGATTACTTTATATAAATACCACCAAAATTCGTAAAACGTAATACTTGTCAATTTACTGTGCAGCATTGTATTAGGGCATAGAATACATGAATCACTTGTGCGACCAACACCAGCGGACAATATCAACAATCAATAAAATCGATTCAAATATGTAGATTTAAGACAAAAAAAATTAGATATCTAAAATCTAAAATGTAACATTTTGTTGCAAGCCTGTCATACATTTTGGGATGTTGCTGCTGAGGCATTTGCTATGACAATCGCTGATAACAAATGTCGCAGCAGAAGCATTCACAATTGTATTGTTTTATCGACTACAGTAGATTCTCACAATTCTAAAGTAGTTTGTATTTTGGATACTTTAGAATTGTGAATTCTTTAGATTTCTGGATAATTTTGAAAAACCGCCAAAATTCAATGGAATGATCAATACATTGATGTTTTCTTTAATATGTTAGTTTTTTTTTTCATTTAAATTTGTAAACAAAATTGTATCATGTGATAAATAACATTTCATTATGAGTTGTTTGACTTAGAAAAATAATTTGTAAGTAATGATTGTTTTGGTTTGCGAAATTGCTCCTTCAGTAACACCAAATTCGATTGCAACTCGATTTGCACGAACACCATTTTCTAGTTTTTTTTAAAATTTGCACTTTTCCTTGAATACTTAATCTTTTGTGTTTGATGGATTTTGACATTTTAAATAGAAAAATAATTTTAAAGAATCAACGAAAATTGATCTATTCAAATGAAGATCACAGTGGTTCAGTGTATAACGCACAATAGAATGATGCAACAACATCGAACATTCACTTGTTCGTCGTGCGTACATTTCCACTGGTAACTATGATGATTTGAAAATCATTTACAAATTTACAAATAATATTGAAAAAACATAAACATTGGATTTGGATTGTATATACAATGTTTAACAGAACAAAATACATATAGTTAGAGATTGTTTGAATGAAAGAAATATCCAGTGAATTTATGAATGCAATTTACGGTTTAAAAGAGTCATAACGAGTGTAAATATTGTGTTTATTCAGAAATCTAAAGTAAATCTTTAGATTTCAGGAAAATCAATGTGAACAAAAATCGTCTTTAGTTTTCTGGATAATTTAGAATTGTGAGTCTTTAGAATTGTGAGAATCTACTGTATAATGACAAATTACTTTCGTTGAACCATTTTTTCAAATTGTTCGGTATGGTGATTATGTATCATTGTAGTTGTAGTTGACTTGGCCCTTTTGGGTAAAATACGCTATTTGTTAGGTGTTAATAATTAATCCATTTGGATTTTTTCTTAAATTAAATTTAAACCAAATTGCAATTGCAATACTCGTTCTGTTCAACAAAGAAAAACAAAAACATCCACTGAAATATATGTATAAACAATTTACTTTAAAGAACTGTTACAAAAAAAAGGTTTCAATCTATTTCCTTAATACATTACTTGAATAAAATAATATCTTTAATTCAAGCATGTGACTTTTTTTTGCTTTCATACACGCGATGAAAATCATTTTTCTTTTTGGTATTGAATTTATTGTATGATTTATAATAAATTATTTGATTTCATGTGAACAATTTTTTCATCATGATTTCTACGTATTTTTCCTCCAAATTACTTATTATCAGTGGTCTTGTTATGCAGTGTTTTTTCTCACACAATATTCTATATAATTTCATACATTTTGATGCATAAATAAACCGGATTTCACACCTCCATTCAAATCAATACTCTAAATTGAAATCCAATTCAAAAACACCTTTGAAATTTCGTCCTAATTCAACAAGTCGTTTTGGTTTTATTCATTTTCTACGATGACTCAATTTTATTGTTTTTTGTTCAGGCATTGTTTTTTCTTCGATAAGATTTTTAAATAATATGCGGAAAAAGTTTCCAACTGTATTTAATTCATCAGTAAGCGATATTTGTGCGCCCGTCAATAACATTTTTGTTAGTGCGAATTTTGAAAATTGACTTAAGTCTCGGTACATATTACTTTTTACACTCACTCTCACTTTATTTCTCTCATTTCGCCAATATCATCAAAATAAATTTTGTAATTCGAAACTAAGTGTGCGTGCGTTCGTTAATAATAATATCATTTTTATTCACAGCGGCCACGGTTGAACGTATGATGACCTCATTTGAACATATATGCAATCGTGTGTGCGCTATATTGTCATTCAATACTCTCACTCTCCTTTAATAGGTAACGAGCTGAGGAGTTTATCTATTGCTGTGCAGTGTAATTGAGTAAATTACATGTAATCATTATATTATTGATTACGTATGAGAATATGTAATAGGCGTTTTATTCGTTAGAAATGGATCAGGATATATATAGATATATATATCTATGCATGAGATTGAGAGTAGAGTATGTTTCACTGACTTTGTATTGGAGTATGTTCACAAGCGCTCAACAAATATTGAAATATTTTTTTTTATTTTAATGATAATAAAAATATTGTCAAAGGCAAAGTTAGAGAGTATTACAAAAACAAAAATTTGTGAAGACACTTATTCATTTTTACTTGTCATTAAAGTGTAATTAAAAAAAAAGGTACAAGTGAGACATACTCTACTTTACCGCATATAGCGGTCGAGAAAAAAACATACTCTACTCTCAATCTCACCGATAGATATATCTGATACAATTTAAGAAAAAGTAGAATCCGAAACGCTCAATAAATCTATTGAGTATGTTTGCAACATTTTCTTCTTCTTCTTCTTCTTCTTCTTCTTCTTCTTCTGTTTATTTCATAATTTCAATTTCATTGACTAACAATTTATAACGTATTGATTAATAAAAAGAAAGTAAAAAAGAATTAATTCAAACTTTCATATATTAGAATATCAGGGAAGAATTGACTTAATACTTTTGCAAACGTAATTAATCAAATGATTTTTCATACATAATTAAGATTTTAATTGGAATATTTCAAATTTATTAATATCAAATTCAGATTGTAATCGAATCGCGAAACGCTTGCAAGTTCGTGTAAAGTGTTTATATTCTTCGTCGGGTGGATGGCTTGATATCTAGCAAGGTTTTTTTTGTCATCTATATGACTCAATAAGGAATTTGAATAATTTAGAAATTAAAAAGGTAGCATATATGGAAAACACTCATTGACTGGAACAAAAATAAACTTAGAGTGGTTTATATACTTTTTGAATCATCCACACTTATCTTGAAAGTGAATTCCATTTAAATGCTTTTAAATTTGAAAAATAAAAGTATATGCTCGTACAAAGTAAATAAATATATAGTATTTGTTTTATTTTATAAAGGGGGAATCATTTCAATGAAAATAATTTAGTGATTTTGGAATGTGATATTATTTTATTCGATGATTTTTGTTATGTAGTTTATTTTAGATAAATACTATTTAACATTTTTTCTAAATCTGGAGAGAAAGAGAAAGTGAGAGGGAGTGAAAAAATATCATTCAATCATCCATTGATTGGAGAGGCAAATGCTTACATTCGGTAAAGTGCGAGACGATAAAATAATATTTTCGTAACCAAGGGGTTAGAATGCAAGCAATCAATGGTCAATGACTGCTGGAAAACGAGTGAACAATCGCTCCGTTACCTGCATGATGTGTATGTGTTGTTGTTGTTGCTTTTTTTCTTGTCTCTCTCTCTCTCTCTCTCTCTCACTCTCTATTTTCTTTTATCTCCAGACAACTTAAAACAACTCACCCGATTCCAAATAAAAGCGATAAACAGCTCAGGAACGGAAGATCACAAAACCAACGAGAGAAGAAGAAGAAGAACAACAGAGAAAAAAATGAAGATGAGAGAAAGAGAGAGAGAGAGGGGGGGAGGGGGGGGGGGGGCAGAGTAAATAACAACGCAATGCAACTGCCAACATTCGTTCTTCCGAGCTCTTAACATCAAACGTTTAAATTGCTTATTAAGTGGCAGTGAATGCATTTTAATATATTTATATTGCATATCTATCGCATTAAAGTGCGAATTGTTTTATTATGTGTGTTTGTATCGAGAAAAAATTAAAAAAAAGAATATTTCTTAAATACTAGTTTCAGTAAACGATTCGTTTTGCGTTGCTTTGCTTTCGCATCAAAACATTGATGAAACAAGACCACAATATGTGAGCATGTGAGCATTTGTGTATGTATGCGTGTGTGTTTGTGTATGTGTGTATGTAAGAATGCGTGTGCGGCTTTATGTATTTTTGTCGGTTATATTGTTGAAGTTTTATTTTGCAACATGGCCTGTTCATACCTGTTACTTGCTTATCTCTTTTCACGAAGGCATTTAGCATGTTTCTATATATATATATATATATATATATAGATATACATATTCTTCCACGTTGATTCAAAAGAACTGTGTTGATATTTCCTTCAGTGAACTCTACAGCCGTTGCCATCGCGTTTCAACTCAATTCTCACAAATTTCATTTCGTTTCGCTGACTCGATTTCGGTACATTTTTCTGTATTCTGTTTTCATTTTTTCATTATTTTTCGTTTTTCTTTGAGATTTATCTATATGGTTCGTTCGCCAGGTATTCATTTATATATATATATATATATATATTAGGGTGGGTCAAATTTTTTGGTGTTAAATGCTCATCGAGATTTGGATTCTATTGGTCATTCTAAGAAATTTTCCCCATTAGAGCATAGTGGAATTTTCAAAACCGAGCCTGCTGATAGACTTTTTTGGTCCCCTACAAATTGACTCACCCTAATATACATATAAAAACAATAAATTGGTGTGATGCTCTGATATGCAGATGTTTTACATATATACAAGAAAAACAAAACTAAAAAAATAAACGTGTCGCTGAGTCAAGTTTGAGTAATGTTCATTTCATTATCTTAATTTAAATTACTTTCTTTTCAATCATCATGACCATCGTTTTGTCGGCGTTAACCTATTCGTTGCTAAAATCTGATCCATTAACCCCTCTTTTCTCCCCCATGCAAGCTGATTTAGTTGATTCCACATTTTCAAGGCAACAAAAATGAAATATGCGACACATTTAAAATGTTCTTCTTGTTATGTGTTCGTTTTGAATCAAACGTATACGAAAAAAACCACACACACACACACACACACACACACACACACACACACACACACACACACACACACACACACACACACACACACACACACACACACACACACACACACACACTCACACACACACACACTCACACAGTCACACATTATACGCAACGATCGAAAGAATAATCTAAATAAGATGCAAAGAATAAAGGATGAACGATTAAACTTTGATATTATGATGTAACTTGTACAAACATGAATTTCATCTGGCTCCGCGTGCTAACTCATGAATGAACTTTTGGCATTTTTACAAAAAAGCCAGCGGCATTTATATTTCACTTTTATAATCCTGCTGAAATGTTAAAGCATATTTAACCTTGCATTGTTTTTTCTCTCGCTCTTCTTCTTCTTCTTGTTCGTTGGATTTCATTTAATTTTCAACCTAATGTTAACACACTGTCATATGATCTGCACATTTCAGATTAATCAATGATGATAATCTATTATACATGGTTCATTGTACTTGGTCAAGTTATTTTTATCGATCTTACATTATTTTGAAATAGAATGTTCTGAACAATGATTTTTATTTAAAACTTTCAATTCATCTATTCATTTATATAAATGTATTTGACTTATAACCAAACCATTTATATTTGATTTCATCAGACAGATTTGCTGCGTCATCGTTTTTGTTTCTTAATATTAAATATTAAAATTTGAAAACACACGTTGAAGATAGATATTGAACATCAAAAGGAATTTCGAAAATAAAATGATATAAAAGGGACAGAATAGACAGTCGCATCTCATTTTTCTTCGGAAAAAAAAAGAATAAATGAACAAAACATTTAAATGTAAAAATCAAAATGTATCAAGCGCATGTTCAAAAGAATTAACTTAGCATCCATGCTCTTTCTCCATAATAATTTTCTATAAGATTTATATTCATTTTCTATAGACGATTCTATTTTACTGTGATATTTGTACGTACATTGCACAATACGCATGCACATCAAGGTATTCACGCCCTACGTGCACTTAATTCATGGTTTGGACCTATTTGCGAGAATTAAGTTTAGTTTTTGTCACGTTTTGGTCTGATTTCAATGGTCTTTTCTTTGGAATTCTTAGTATGATGATCGTTTCGTTCTTCTATTGATTTATTTGTTTTTAGTCATTTGTCTTTCACGTCATTTACAATAATTAATTCAAACACAAAATATTGTATGTTTACATGATGTCATTTAAAATCGACGCAAAAGAATATTGTATGAGGTCATAAAAGTTGCAAAAAGAGTTTTTCATACAATTGCTGCATATGCAATATGGACGTAGGTAGAGGAGAAACATGAGATAGATACGTATGTGTCTAGAATGGGAGAAAGAAGGGAACAGAGGAAGAGAAGCAGAGAGAGTTAAAGACAGAGAGAGAGAGAGAGAGAGAGAGAGAAAGCAAGAAAGAAATAGAGAACGTTTGACCATGCTGAATTTAAGTTAAAAGAGATCAAGGTCACATACACAAAATGCATATTAATGTGAATGTTTCCCATTGACTGATGCATGAAAAGAATGAACCAAACCACACATAATAACTAACTATAATCGTTGGAAAACACAAGAAAAGAAGGAAATAATCAAATAGTGGAATGATGGTAGCAACAACATATGCACAATTCATTTAAAAGCGATACGTATCCATGAACGAATTGGGAGTAGGCAACGGAATGCATACGATAATAATACTGATGAATCAAAAATAAACTGATTGAAATCACTTCAAATGCGGCACATATTGATTATCGTATCTGTTTTTTTTTTTGTGCGTGTATGAATTGCACTTTGTATACGAACATTTTCAGCTATCAATCGTTTTCAGTTAATTCAATCTTATATTTCTGACGAGCATTCATGCTCCCCGTACGAATTCAAATATGTTCTTGACGTTTCTATACGACAACTTTTCAGTTTTTCATCTTTGTTTCATTTATATATTTTAGTAGAATTTCAGTTTACAATTCAGTTCTTTAGAATTCCGACGAATATATATATATATATATATATATTTGTTGTGTCTGTTTTCATCGCCAATTTAACATAATTTAAAAGAGGAATTTCTTAAAGTTATTGTAAATTCAGTCAGAAATGTGAGTGAATTCCAACCGTGAAACTAAATAGAATTTTATGTTAATTTTTCAAGTAAAGTTTCTTCAGTTGTGTTTCACATATAATAAAACGAATGGATTGTTTTAGAATCCTTGGTCATTCTGTCATACCATATGCCTTTATTTTTTTTTTTTTTATTACAATTTTGTGTGAAGTGCTTTTTATGTATTGGTTTGCTCTTTTTACATTTTTATTATCTAGACGAAAAAAAAAATGTTTTTCGCTAAAAAATTTTCGTTCATAAGTGCACACATAAGGAAGAATGCACCTCACCTTTTTGAAACTTTACTGCACCTCATATACATGTGTGACTACATGGGTGGTCTTCTTTTAAAAATCTTCTGCATGCAATAAATGTATATATATTTTTTGTTTTTCGTGAAAAACTGACCAAATATAACTCAAGCTATTCAAATATTCGAACATTCAGCTTTATTTCAGATTGTCGATAGAACTCAAAATGACTGAACAAAATTGCATCATACATTGAATTGTGAAACACAATTTGAGATCACATTCAGTTGGAAGATGATTTTTCCAAAGTTAAGATTGTGATCGCGAAATGTTTACTCATTACCATTACTTCTTTGCTGTGGTTGGAATTATGGGTTATAAACAATTTGAAAAATTTTAACAATTTAAATTTAAAATTGTCCAGGCACTATGAGCAAAATTGATTTTACACTAATTTACACTAACAACAAGTGTCATCACAGAAAAATTCGCCATCTAATGACTGATTACAGAACTATAATGCTGCTACGTACAAAGTAATGTTTGTGTGTTTGTCTCTTTTAGACGTATTTGTCTCTTTCACACTCATAGGTTGTATAGAAAGTTCTACATCAAGTCACTAGATGGACGTTTTCTTACGATGTAACATTATTCATAGGTCATGAAATTGTCAACGGCATTAAATCCAGATTAACCAATATCATTCCATTTATAATATAATTCTACTAATGTATAAACTCATTACTAAGTTCTCAAACAAACTGATGCCAAACGTTAATTTCATGCTTATTATAATTACTTTTGATATGACACTGATAATTTAAGAATATTTATTTAATTCTTATCTCAAATTAAATTTCTCAAAACTGTAAATGATAATTGTTGACTCCAATGAACATTTCCAGTTCAGTAAATTGGAAAGATTCAAGTAAAGATGAATAGTTTAACGGAAAACATTTTCCAAAAAAATATTGAATATAATAAACAAGATCATTAAACAAATATTCTTACAAACATTGACTGTTATTGTTTTTCAATCAATTTCATCATAAATGGAATTATGAAATTTTTCGATTGCAATTTTTTTTTTTTTATATTATTTCAAAAATAGTGGAGACTGGGATAAAATATTTTTAAACATTTTAACTCAACCAAGAGCATACTTCTGCAATAAAAAAAGGAGTATAGTTCCATTAAATCCAATCACTTGGTCTGTTCTTTGTAAGATCGGTTTAATTTTTTCTTTCAAAATCTATATATTGACTTGCAAACTTTGATATGCATGATTATGTGGCGCTTATCTTCCATTTTTTTACCTGTATTTCTTGATTTCAGTATTTTCTTCGCTTTTTTTTTGTTTAGAATTCAGATTGCATGTTGTGATAAGCATAAAACTCTGGTGTAATAAATTTTCCCTCTTTTTTTAGACAACAACAAAAAAATGGCTTTCGATGCCTTTTGGAGTAGTTATAGTTATAGCATCGTAGTTGCCATTTTGTGAAGACTTGTAAATAACTACAATATATTATGTTTAATACTATACGTATCGCAAAGAAAAAAATCTGGAAACATGTTGAGTAGGATATATGTTTATGTTTTTTTGACAGAAGAGTGCACGGTGTGTGTTCGATGTAAAAAAAAAACAACAACAAATAAACAGAGAAAAAAACAAATATACGTTTGCATAATAACTATTTCTTACATAAATGACGCAAAATACCATTCGTCTATCATACACAAAACGAGTGATAATGAACTGCAATGTCATAAAACAAGCTAAGAAAAAAAAAAATGGAAAGTCAAATGGTACAAAAATGATGGGATTCAAAGAACCAGTAAAAATTTCATTTTCATGTTATGGTATGGTATGATATTTTAATATCATTGCATTGATTCAATCAGATCTGTTGAATATGCATACAAACACACACGCGAACGCATTGAATAAAAATAACGTTTTTCCGAATGTCAAAAGAATGAGTCATCTTATGACCGAATATGTGAAACCACCACAGAATTGAATTTGGTTTTTTTAAATGTAATTTCGATTCCGATCGATTTTTAATTTTTTTAATCGCAACGATTTAAAAAAAAAAAAATCTTCAAATGGGAAGTATGTTCGAAAATTCTTCATCTTATATGCAGAAAGGAAGAGTTAAAAAGCAAAAAACCGTTGAAAACGTGTTTATTTCTTTTTGAAATGGTTAGTTTTATTCACATTTTAATGACAATACACGATATACTGAATATACCCACAAATATAAGCAAAATTAGTAAAAATTGCATGAGTTTTGGTATTCATTTGGTTTCCCCACCACCATATCTTTAAACATATATAATTGAGCAAAAATATAAAGGTATTACACATAATATGAAAGGACAAACGATTGATGAAGAAGAAAAAAAAAATATGAAGCTAAAAAAGAAATGAAATCGAGAGATATACAAATTTAAGAGTTACACACATTTTTTTTCTTTGTCATACACTTTTGCACACTTAGAATGATCGTCAATAACCGTGAACTGTTTATCTTTAAGTTGCTTTCTCTTCTTAGTAACTTTCTTGGTAGAATTTTTTGGAATTCAAATCAATGTATTAATTACAAAAATATATTTCATTTTTGTTAAAATTTGAGATTCAGAGAGCTGCTCATGAACCGAAAACGAACAATTCATGTTCGAGAATGGTTTCACTTTTATGTTCATATTAGTTCGGGTTTGGTTTAAATTGTTCGAAAAAGAAAAATAAAGGGTGTTCGTCTTCGTTCAAGTTAAAGTTCAGTTTGTTCATAATGTTCAAGTTCGCTTCATGTTCGTTCGAATATTGTTCAATTAACTGAATCAAATTGAACTGTTTAATTACCTAAACCGAATTGAACTGTTCAATCATACAACGATTAAGTTTAGATCTAGGGGGATTCAACTACTTGAGAACGTGCGAAAACTTGCATGGGACACAAATGTGTATCAAGTCTATGGAAAAAACGTCTTAACGAATAGAAAAAGAACAATTGTAAAAGCACTGATTATTGTATATACTAAATTTCTCAGACAAGCAATCGTTTTGGACTACATTTCGATACGTCACAAATAATCAATCATTGACAATGCTTCTGAACTTGCACAAACTCGTAAACGTAGGAACTCGCAAAACGTGCATGAAATTGATTGAACTTTGAAAAACACATAAATTTTGTATGAAAGAACTATTTACTGAGTTGTATACCCCTATGTTTAGAGTTAAAGTGATTAATATGAGCGAACTTGTGAGAGAACTGACCGTTGTAAACATTTTTTGTGCTCAAGTTCGTTCGAGTCTGATTCAAGTTATTCAAATTTGAATATGTTGTGTTCATGTTCGGTTAAAGTCCGAACGAACTCGAACCAACATGAACAGTTCGTTTCAGTGGGCAGCTCTAAAATGTGAATTAAACATTTCATATAAAAGTAAATGTGCATAAAAACAACATTCTTCATTACGTTTGGCTATTTACATTTAGCGGCATTATTTGATTTACCGCAGAGTATAATATGTAAGTGTGACTTGCATTTTCTCTTGAAATTTTTAAAGAAAAAAAAAAAAAGAAGAAGTTTATATTCACTGCAATAAATGCTAGATTAAGTGATATCATGCCATCTTGTTTAAATCCCAATAAAAATTTAATCGTTGCGTGAATTACGTCAATTTCATCATTCTTTCATATACTTATATAGAAATTTATTTAATCTTTGATAATTAAGTTCACAAAGAATTCTTCTTCTTTTTGTATTAACACATTAAATACATTTATGTACGATTTTCTGTTCCCATGATTTGGATTTTCAAATTTTTCTCAACGAAAAAGTAATTTATGACAATCAGCAAAGAAAAGAAAAAACTTAATCTCAATATTTAGAAACGTTGCCAATTAATTTATTTTTGTTTCTAATTTGGAAAATTCAAAAGCAACTAAATGCTCTTCGATAAAAATGTGCACAAATAAACAGTATTCATTATTGGCTATTTAACGTTTGTTTATATTTGAATTACCTTAAGAAGAGATCATCAATCATAGAGTTAATTAAAGTTGAACTTCATGTATAACCGTAAATAGATGTAGTTATATCGCTTTTATTTTCTAAACCATCACATAACCACATACGGTAAATTTGAAAGCAAATTGAGTTGTTCCCATATATATATTGTATATTGCTGACATATTGAATTTTATGAAAAGAATTAGAATAAATAATTTTGTTTATTCAAACAATTCGATAAAATGATTTTTCCATTCATCGAAATCATCTTACAATTCCAATTGTTGATCGATTTGAATTGATTTCATAACTCATCTTTTATACATTTGATGGCTAGTTGAAGTAAATATTGTCATGACGTGATCAAACAATGTTTATGTTTTCATTGAAATTCTGCTTCTGGCTAAATTTCACGAATCACCATCCAAATTAAGAAAATATTTAACAACTGTGTATTACGAGAGCGAGAGAGCGAGAGAGAGAGAGAGAGAGAGAGAGAGAGAGAGAGAGAGAGAGAAAGAGAAAGAGAGATCTCTTTATGATGATGTTACATAAGTGTAATGGATCTATTTATTAAATCGTATAGTTTATATAGAAACTTTTTATATCTTTAATAATTTCAAAGCAAATTGTAAATTTTCTGTAAGCTTAGTGCCTATGTCCAAGATGAAAAAAATGTTAACAAATCCCTTCAATTTTATGTCACCAATGAAAATAATGATATGAATCATATTTACGTGCATGAGCACACGCAGTCAAACGTAACAAAACCAGACCAATAATACACTCATTCAAAAATAAAATAAAGAAAAAAAACAGAGCATGAGAGAAAAAAGAAAAATTACTCTCACTGCTATCCATTCATGGCTATGACAGTTAATGTATTTGAAAAATTTATGTGCGTGAATATTAGTTAATATTCTGTTATTATTTTTTTTTTCTCCTTTGTTATGGCAAATTACATAAATGCAACTTTGGAATAGTTTCATAACTAACACATGAATTGATTCGCAAAGCCAGTGGCCTTGGTCACATCACAGGACACAAAAAACGTGTCATATAGAAAATTTATTTTCGAAATTAATAAAACAAGTGTGCGTTCAAAACTATGCATTGTGTTCGTTGTTTAAATACCACGATTTGTTCAGAATTGAAACAGATTCTTTAACATTTACCCCTTCCCCATTTTAACCCCCTTTTAAACATTCATTTCCACAAATATTCAATTATCTACGTATACATAAACAATTCGAAAGTGTAGCAAGAAGTCGATATGGACCCATAGTTTTAATTATTAGCATTTCATTGCTCATTCAATATACGAATAATCCATATAATCATCATTAATGTCAGAAGAGAAGAACGATTTCTGCAATAAAAAAATACACACACATATTTTGTATTACATGTTGACAATTGATGTTCACAAATCAACCTAAAAATTCAAACATGAATCTAAAAATAGAATTGCATGAGAATAAAAGACAAACCATGATTAAACAATAAATCGGTCACCATGAATAAAATGGTGTTATGATTTGATTGAAATATAATTATAATGTTTAATAAACATTATAATTGAAAATGTATTTAACATTAAGGTAAACAAATAATAATAATGAAACTGTATTCCACAAAAACAATAACAACACATAATTAACACAATAAATTTACTGCTGTCCCATATATAAATATAAGCACTGTGAGTGGAATGCTTTTTGTTCTTTCTTATTGTGCCGTTGTTCATACACTCTTTTCTTTTTTTTTTTCTCTCTTTTTTTTACTTTTGAAATTCTTCTCTCCTCTTTTGCTGAAAGTAACTGTTATAGCAAAATATTTATACATTTATTGCGCCTTCACGAAAGAGCGAACAAGAAAAAAATTGACCACCGAATGCACTAAAAAGTTATTTTCATCCAAATAAAGTGTAAATTAAACATAATACAATGTGGTTCGGATGTGTAATAAACTACATTCTATACATACACATAAAGACAGATACACATACACATACGAAGCGAAGTAAAATGTAATGAGCTGTAATGGAAAATATAAGTGAGACAGTGAAAGATGAGAGAAGAGAAAAAAAAAAAAAAAAATCACAGTAGATAGACACTCTCAAATAAGATGATATTCAGTGAGAAATATATCGCAATGTATTTATATATACATATATAGTATATCAGAGAGAACGATGCAAATGCCATATATTGTGTACGTTTTTATGATTGTTATTACTTTGTATTGTTGCATGTTTCAATAAAATGATCCAATTCTTCAATTATTCAAACCATCATATGCACATTTACAATTGCATAGAAAGAACGAATGAACAAATGATAGATCCAAGTGGAATCGAAATGAGTATGTTTAGCATTGACAATACACATACACACACACACACCAACTTAAATCGAGGTATATACTAAAGCTGGAGTACAAAGCGCATCCGCGAAAGCATTGCCAGAAACAACAACTATAAACATTAGATTTTAATTAGTTTTATTTCTTTCATGAGAAAACAAAATACTGTTTCGCGATTCTTTTTCTTGCGCTTTAAAGTCATTTCGTTCATTCGTCGTTGTTGTTGTGTTTTTTTCTCTTCTGTCGAGTTGTTGCTCTTTTTCGTGATTACGTTCTTCTCCAACCATTTGGATACATTTTGAAATTCTATTTCGAAATGTGCTTTTTTTTTGCTTGAAAAAGAAAAAAATCTAGTTGTTTTTTCATACTTGAACTCATTCTTTTATTTTCTACGAAATCGTCTGAATCGACATTTAGTTATTCTGTGTGCCATATTCGCGATATCAAATTCAACTTTATGTTCTTTTCTTTTCTTTTCGTTACTTAAAAAGTCTTTCTATTGTGTGGCATTCGTCATTATTTTGAAGATTTTTTTTTGCTTCGCTTTCTTCTTCTTTTTTTGCGTATATAGTTTTGCATTTTTGTTCATTCGTTTTTATTTCAAGTTACGTTTTGCTCTTCTCTCATATACATCAGCGAGAAAATTGTTGTCAAAAAATGTTTATGGATTTGCACAAAACTGCTATTTATTAATATAAAACCAATAAGTTGTACATAGTGTTGGTTATGGATGTTGATGATTTTGGTATGAACACACCATATTGTATGAAAGAATTGAGATAGTCTTTCTTTTCTACAAGACTTTTATATTTTCCTATATTTTGAAATCTTGTGTATTTATTTTTCATTTTATTTTATTTTATCTCCCTCTCTCTCTCTCTCTCTCTCTCTCTCTCTCTCTCTCTCTCTTCTTAATTTTTAACTTTGGACTTTCAACATTCAGCGAGGATTGTTGAGATTTCCAACCTTGTAATATAACAATTGACCATGCCGATATAGATAAGCTATGTAATGTCCATCAACTATTATAAAACCGCCTTTCAAAAGTAATGTGTGTGTGTGTTTTTTTTAAACGAATATGAAATAAACAAAAATCAATTATTCAATTTATAGACGTAGTCTATAAACGATTTTGTTTTTGAATTTGGTGTGGATGCAAATCGTACAAAAGTTTTGAATATAAAATCGCACTTAACCGTAAATGAACATTATTAACCATGACTTCACGTTATGTTTTGTTTTGTTTTGGTATGTGTTGTTTCAGATGTTTTCTCAAAATTTTACCCAACGTTAGTTAATATGTGTTATCATATATATTATATGTGTACAGTTTGTACTCGGAACCACTTAAAAAAACAAGCGTCCGAGACAACTCGTGGATACACACAGAGGTCAATTGCATGAATATATATATATATATATACTGCATTGAGAAATCATTTCAAAACCATTTTGCAAGGCCAATGAATGTGTTGAGTTGCTCTCGAATTGGTTTCTAAAGTATTTACCATACGGATGCATATGCACGTTGTTTTTTAAATACCAATTAGATATCAATTAGGAGCTTCTTTAAGCATTCACAAAAATTTCATCTTTTTTGTACAATACACAATTTAATGGTGTTAATTTTCAACAAAAATTTGCAAATGAAAAATCTTTCAAAAAGTTCGTTACGAAAAAAAGTATTTAAAATAGATTCATGTGTGACGAACAAGTGTCTACAACAACAACAACAACTTTGCAACAGCAAAAGTGACCAACATGAATTGTATTGGTTCATTGCTGACCGGTTTGACATAGAATAAACGAAAAAAAAATAAGAACCATGGCAAGAACACACTGAGACCGTGCAAAAATTCAATGAAGCGTTAGACTCTTTTCATTTATTTTCAGAACATACATTACCAACTTACAACCAGAGAAGGAGGCTTTTCTGAACCAGTTGCACTATGATGTTTTCAAGAAAATGTGTAGTTTTTTTTGCCTTTTCTCTTGAAATCTTGACCTTATTGGCTTGTTAGTTAGAGAGTTCTAGAATACAACTGTAATGCAATGAAGCGAAAATTTACACAATGAATACTTCTTTTAGATCACATTATTAACAAAACTACTTTCAATCGAAATTGTGATTAATTTCACAGCCAAAGTCGATTTTCATCAATCCGCGATTAATTGGAACTTTTCTTACATTTGATTTATATTGGCCGAAAAAACAACAACATCCAACCAAAATAACTATTTCACCATTCTCAAAATACAAAATGGATCGAAAAAAAATGTTTTCGATAAACGTGTATTAAAGAAGAGAAAATTATTGAATCAATTTGTATAGCTAAAAAGAAAGCAAAAATTATTAATCGAAATGATCATGCTGATTTTTTATTGTTGTTGGTTACTATTATTTTTTACGGTTGCTACATGTTTGTATAATTTATCAAAAACAAACCAATTGAACAATGCGTTCTAGTCAAAACAAAAACCAAATATACAATTTTTTTCGGTCGTGACCATAGGGAGGGACATTTTTCTCAAGTAATTTTACTAATATTTATAGTGTAAAATATTTTAAAATACATTGAACAGTGTAATTTGTCTCAAATATGGTTTGAACTTCAGAGAATACTTGAATATTTTAGAATGGATTCGAACTCGGTACGACAATAATAACAAGAAATAACGTAACGTTATCAGCAAATGACTTTCAATGTCCACATTCATTTTTTGCAAACTTAAGTGCATTTGCAAAGAAATCCGCTAGGAATTGAAAAGGTTTCCTTTAATTCTATGTCATTCTAATGCAAATAGTATATAAAATCGAACCTAATTCATATGGATTTCTGCAGATATTCGATTTAATTAACTACTTTTGTTCAATTTTTCCCTATTAATCTTTCATTTTTTTTCAAAAAATTTTTTCTCTAAATTTTACTCTTTACAAAGAAAAAACGAATTCATAAAACGTTTATCTCATCTCAGTACTAGATGTTTTTAGTTTTCTTGCTTATGCTTTTTGTTTCAATAAATATCCGTTGCTTAATATTTCAATCATAATAGTTCATTTGCTATTTTATGTCCGATTTGCAAATTATCGCATTCGAAACTGTAATAATAACAATCGGCTCATTTCTCATTCATTCATATGTTCCGCAATATTTTTCTTTTCAGTTTGTTTCCCTTTTGTGTGTTGTGTGTTTCTTTCTTTCTTCTTCTATTTTTCAATTCAAAAAAAATTATACAGAAGTAAGCATTGCGATTCAATGTAATTTCCCACTTATATTTTATTTTGTTTTTTTCCGTATATTAAATTTTTCTTGTGATTTGATGTGCCATTGTTGTGTGCCGATCAATTTAAAAGTTACCTAATACTTTTAATGCAATTTCAACATTTATTGCTCTTCTTGTCGCGCTTAATTTGCTTGTGTTATGGTTTATTTCCGTGCAAATATTTATAATGGCTTAAAAAATTGAATGCGGTGTTATTTACTCAACACATGTATATTGTGTATATATAATAATTGAAAGAAAGAAAGAACGTTCATCTCGCGAACACCTTAGTTGAGCTTATAGTTTGATGAAAACAAATGTGTGAAATTGACATTAAAGCGTGGAAAAACGAAAACATGTTTTTCGTGAAATACTCTCGAACATTGCTTTAGAACCAAGTTCGATCTAGATAGATGCTCCATTGGCCATCATCATGATTATTACGCAATACACGATTTCTATGTATATTACAATTTTGCCATTTTCGTTAAATATATTTGTTCAATTTCTATTTAATATTCTATATTCAATGTTGAGATTTCAATGATGATGTTCATGGTTTTTTTTTTTTTTTTGATGATAGGGTGCCTTATGAATGATGCGTAAAATCGTGATTACATGCAATTAACCAATGTCGATGAAATGTATTTCTCAATAATCGATTTTCAGTACTTTTTTGATTTCAAATTCATTGGAAACCCTATATCTAGATAGAATTTTGATTTTTTGTAAGATTGTCGGTTGTTTTTTTGTAATGGCTTACAGTAGTTCAAATACGTTTGAAGTAGAGAGTTAGAAGCGCTCGTAAGAGAAATTTCTATGTCAAAATGAAGGTAAATTTTCAGTATAAACCATAACATACAGTAGATATAATTTGATATCTGATTATCATCAAAAATATGCGGATAAACAGTGAAACAGTCACGAGACATGTTTTTTTTGAGTTTGGTAAAGAGAATGCAAAGGTTGACATGAAATGCATTTGTATTTGTCATCTAAAACAAAATATGAAGAAATGTCGAGAATAAGATGTAATCTCGACAAGACTGATAAAAAAAGACGAAATTTCTCTAAGAAAATTAGAACTGATTGTAAAATCATTAGATACCATTATATCAATGTATACCATTGTTTTGAGCTATTTTATTCAGTGGAATATTATGGAATATGCTTTCATATTTCTTCGAATGACAATTTCAAATTTAAAAATGTTATTCACACAACAACAAATTAATTATTATTATTATTATTATATTCAACAATGAATGCACATACGTATGAAAAATTTTTATTAGCAAAAAGAACGTATGTAATTTATGGAATTAGCATAAATATGATCGAAATTCCGTGAAGAACTGCGTTCGTGATCAAAAACCGATGCGACCGACATCGATGCAAAAATCCGCATACAGTTGACCATCATACTATCCATCGCTCTACTTACCAATTCATATATGCTTCATGTATCACGCAAATATTGAACGCAACAGTAAACATGATCGACAATAATGAATTATTAATGTTTCAACTAGGCAAAAGAATTACAAACAAGAAAAATGGATGGTATCGAATAAAATTGGCTAAAACTTGGACAAATTGGACAAAAAATTCCATTGGACATGCATTGTCGTGTCTGTCCAACGAAAAGAAGAAAAATAATCGTATCGCACGTGTTTTTTTTTTTTTGTAAATTTTGATATTTTTTTTATGGTATACTTTTTGAAACAATGAAATTTTATACTTTACTTTCAAACATTTTGTGTTCATGTTATGAAGTTTATCAATACATGTGCAATTTTTAAAACGAATATACGAATAAATGTTACATATTTCGAGTTATTGGTCTGAAGAAAATCAGATGAAGATTAAATATGCATAATATATCAACATTCTATATGTAGTACTAAAAACACAATTTTATTTCATTAAAGAAGTATTGGGGGACCGTAATGAAAGTAAACCTGTTCAATAACATAGACAAAACAGTTTGTGATCAAGAAAGCCATATTTTTGTTCAAATAATAAAAAAAATAAATTATGATTTTTGAGTTCATCCATACATATACATTTGTATTTTCGTTTTTGTAGTGATTGAGCTCAAATGACAGTGTGAGTGAACGAAGTAATCAGCGTAACCATCGGGCAATTCTTGTGAGCTAGCGCAACTAACTAGGAAAAGAAAAGATGGTAAGGTCGATACATTTCATATATTTCACGGAAAATATCTGTATTGTTCTATGAAGTTTCATTTAAAATTGATGAATTTTTCTAGTAAAAAAGAAAAAAAGCAACAATTTGTCTTTTTATCTCTAGGTACAATCGATTGGCAAATAACAGAACAGATAAATTGCTCTTAGTTCATTCATATCTTGAACACAACAATTTCTTTTAATTCCATCGCATATTTTTGCTCAATCTTCTTGAATTGATGATCTATTCATATAGATTACAGATCTTATTGGTCAATGCTAATTTCATAGAACAAAGATGAAGCAAAGATAACGATTGTGATTGAGTGAAAGATTTGAAAGCATTTGAAAGAAACAAAAAAAAATTGACGTCAATGAAAATTGAACTATGGATATTCATGCCCATGTTCAACAAAAGTCATGAGCAATGGCCAGCATGAATCGTGCGTCATCTTAAAATCAATTTTTGACTTCCAATTGGATTGATTTTTTTTTTATATTTGGTTTTTGGAATTATGACTGCTATGAGGTAGCGCATTTCTAAAAAAAATAGTGATAAATGAATTCTGTTTTAAAATCAAGATAAAATGTTTTGGAATCACTAAGAGTATGTTCTTTTTAATTTACATCGATAAACATTGATGTACTCTGTGTGTCTTAATATCTAATCATTTTCTCTATGGGAGTTTTGTTTTGCCTTTTTTCTCGAATTTTATGCGTAAAGTAAAAAAAAAAAGATACGAAAACAATTGTAGAAAAAAAAACAAACCTGTATGGAACCAGCTGCAATCACATCACTACTATTCAAATATGATTTCCGAAATAAAAAACTGGTATTTAAAGGTGATGAGTCCATTGATGCCAGCAAATTTACTGGAACTCAGCCAAAGAATTGTACAATTACAATCGTAAGACGATGAAGGACAGTACGTAAATCGCCAACGTATCTGATACGTGGGGATGATATGCTCGATTGGTTTTATAAAAATGAATAGCAATGTGCTGTATTTTCCTTGATATCGGCATTTAATTTTATGTGGTGGGCACATCAAATATCCAACATGTTAAGATTTGCAAGCAACGTTTATTAAACGAAATACCTTCTGTTTTTTGTTTTCAAATTGTGATGGAATGTAATAAGATTTGTAATTTTCTTAAAGACACCATACATATATTTAAACGTAATTTTTTGTTTTTTGTTTTTTGATATATTATTGGTAATAGCCACATTAGCTATAGTCATTTAAAGCTCCAACAAATCATGGGCTTAACGAGGAAACCATCATCTAGTTCATTTCTATGTGAAATATGTAACTTTCTAGGTAACTTTTTTGCTTCTTCTTTCTCTCTTTCTAGGTTAATCTCACTTCTTTCTTTATATTTTCACATTCAGTAATTTATTTTCACACCATAAATGTTATATTTACATTTTCACCAAAAAAAAAAAAAAATGATCGTTTTCATTTCGACATTTTCCTTTCTGTTAATTATCAAATCCTTCTTCGTTCCATATCAGCCGTATTTATGGCATATTGCTGAACTGCACGTAACTTTTATATAAAATAAGAAAAATATATATAAAAGAAATTTAAAAAAAATTAAAAAATAAAAACTAGGTGATCCATTGTTAATATATACAAAACATTAGAATATTTCAATTATAGCGGCAACAAAGTGCGTAGTTCAATATTATATTTTTGTGCACTTTTCCAATACATTTTTTCTATACAATTTCTTTATGAGAGACAGAAATAGAGCGAGAGAAAAAAAAAAGATACTATAATGAGATCAGGCATACGAATCATTTTGGTTTATTAAACAACAGATAGGCTTATCGATTTTCAATAATTCGTTGGAAAAAAGGTGAGATTCATGAGCTTACACATTTTATATAATCTAAAAATGCAAAGAAAGCAGATCAAAAATGGCTGTTAATAATATCACATCTTTTCTATTTCCAAAAAGAAAATAATCAGCAACAACAACGAAAGAAAAAAACCACTTATATATTATTTCCCTCGTCATTTCCATTGATTATCATTCCGTTGGTGGTTTTGGTGGTTTACGGTAGCGCTTTTGTTCATTTAACTTTTTTTTAATAAGCATTACAATACACAAATTCTTGCCTTTCATAATTTTTTTTTTTTCTTTTTTTTTTCTTTTTCAATTTACATACATGTTACACTTTTTATTCGCTCTCTGCATGAGTTTATACTACTTGCTTATAACATGCGTTTGCTTATAAAACTTGCCATTATTTTGAAATTCATTTGGTACGATGGTCCGATGGTACTGTATATGTTTATTTAATGACCTGTGCGTAAGCCTCACATTCAACATATGTTTGTTTTATGGATTAATTGCGCATTTTATTTAGATGTTGTTGTTGTTTTTTCTCTTCAATGTTTTTACTATTCAATGGAGTACATACACTACTGATCAGTTTCCATTTATTCATATGCCTATATTTTTGATAATAGGAAGCTTACTTATGAATCGTTTAGTCAAAATTAAAATTTGACATATCGATTAACATCAAATTTTTGAAAATAGAAAAATAACTGGACTTAAATTAAAATTAAAATTAAACTAAATTTTCACAACCCAAAGAAAGCATTTCTCTAGCATCTAGGGAAAATGATTGCTAGTCTGAATTTTTTTAACAATAGTGTTGCAAGGTTTTAATTCAGATAAAATTCAGATGAAAACAAAAACAATTCTATTCTAATGTATCGTTCTTCTATTTATTTATTGCCAAATGTACGATGAAAGCATAAATATAAACTGTCATTTTTTTTTGCGATACTATCTAAATCGTATTAGAGATATGAAATGTTAGACAACTGCATGAGTGGACATTTAACTGAAGAAATAAATTATCGGCTTGATTCGTGAGTATATTTTCACGTAACATTTCTTTTGAATGAAGAATTCAAATTAATTTTCTCAAACGACTCTGAAAGCTAAATGATTTATTTTGCTTAAATTTTACGAGCATGCTGCATAATGTATAAATGAAAATATAAATGACATAAACTGACTATAGCTAATGCTATCTACCGTGAAAGCACGAACTATAATGGCAAACAATGCAATTTGAAAGAACAAGAAAAAAAGAAGAAGAACAACTATTTATATTCATTTCCACTATAGTATGTGTAAAGGTGGTAGATGATATTATGAGTATGTCAAAATTGTGCTCCTCCTTTGAAATTTTATCAACACAGCCTGATGATGCATGAAAACATGCTTTTTATTCAAGTTACAATTGAAATTAATATAATCACATAAAAAATTATTGTGCAAAATACGGAAAATAATATCAAGCGATTGAGTGACATAGCATATGGAAGACGAAAGAAAATGCATGAAAACGATAAAGAATTGCATCACGATTTGATCCTTTTCTCGCGCTGTCGCCAACTGTTTTTCTGTATTTTATTTTATTTTTTTTTTTTTTATTCATAATGTTGCATTCTGCAATGAATATAAAATATGAATTGTTTCAGCAATGTATAACACTAGTGACGATATATGGGAATCCAGTTGATAATAATGATGCCATGCCTAAAATACTGACTTAGGTCATTCACAGTATAGATTGTAAATTCGTTTTGTATTGCATTTGCCATAAACAATAAAAATGTTGTTTGTTGCTGGAAGAAAAAAAAAAATTTCAAGATCAGATTACATAAATTCCTGCATCGTACCAGAATGAATATGGGCGACAAGAATTTTATTCACCAATATAATGCGTGCTTTTATTCAGACACAAAATAAAGATTTCACTAGAAATATGTGTACTGTATATCGTACATTAAACATATTGAACTCGTTGGATTTTGACTTTTTTTTTACACATTTCGATTCAGGATTTTTTTTCTCTTTTTTGAAAAAGCATATTATTATTTGCATTTTCCGAAAACTGAAGTGTATTGTATATTGAAAGTTGGATTATTTTTCATAAGATAGAAAAGTTCAATTCGTCGAATAATCAATTTTGAATTATTTAATGTGATTTCACCTAAAGGTGAAATAATTGCCATATATGGTGAAAACGAGGGGCAAACTACTAATCTACCAAAATTCAAGTAATTCAATCTAAAAAATATGACCGGACCGTGCATCACAATATGGTGCATGGGAACTTTCTATTCGGAGGTGTGAATATCAACTGATCCAATGTGTGAGCCATCCATCGTTTAGCATTGAATTTTCTTTGCATTTTGAATTGAATTGCTTTTCGGTATTCCAAATGTGAAAAGAACCCTATGCATATATTCAAATATAAAATAAATGAAATTCTCTCTGTGGAAATGTGAACTTTTAACCCACAACCATAGGTGTCAATCTAGGGGATAGAAACCATTTTTAAGATGTGATACTCGCAATTCCCATAATTACTGTAATTACCGTGATTTATTGTTAAGTTTATTGAACAATATATACGGGGTATGTTTTTCAAATAATTTGCAAATGTTTTGGATAACAAATTGATAATTAATTGAAATTAAAACGACTTTATATTTGTAATATATGATATAATAAATTTGAAATCAAATAATTTGTCACAATTATACTTCTCTCCTTATTGAGCGACAATAAAACATCTTGGTTCGACGGTTATCTCGAGCATTGTTTTTTATAATGTGAACATTTGAATGAGTTTTCTTTATTATTTTCAATAATTGTGAGCTCGGCAGACAGTAGAATCAATTGTATGTGATGGATTTAAATACTTAAATATGCAAAAATTTGCATGACCTTGCACAACACTTCGAAAACGGACTTGCAATTTTTGACAGAATGCATGACTTCATATTTGAAAAAAGCCCAAGAAATAAACCAATCAATCAAGTTCTCATTTGCAAATGCGCAAACAAATACATGCAATTCAAACATCACATTTGATAACGACAATTGGAAAAAAATCATATTCAATCCATTTATCTCTTCAATATTTCATTTTTAATTGGAGCTATTCAACTTTCGTACACATATCTATTTCTTCACATTCTTACCATTCGAATTCATGTAAAAAACAATTGCACGAAACCTCACGAATTTGTATAACAATTTTTATCATCGCGACACTGTCAAAATTGTTAATAAACTTTTGAATTACTTCGAAATTATATGAAATTGAAAAATGTTCTGCATTTGCTGTTTTTGCTTTCTGTAGAAGTATTGAGCTCAAAAGTGCAAACGGATATTCTGAAAGTATCATTAAAAACTTTTAATTGAAAATACAACTCAACAGAACAATAAAAAAAGAATTTCTTAATTTCCCATCGGACAAACTTCACTTTATATATATATAGTAAGTTTCAAAAATAGAATAGCATCAAAATCTATCGAGACAATTTATCAAGAACTTTTTTCTCGTTGTTGTTGTTGTTGTTGTTGTTGTTGTTGTGTGTAAAAACGTTAAAAATAAGAAGACGTAATAAAAATAAGGAGCTCACAATGTGAACGTTTCAATTCTCATATATAAAATAAGCGAAAAGAAGTGAAGACAACAAATAAAGTTGAAGGTAAAATGAAACGAAACAACAACAACAACAAGAAATAATACTACAGCAAATGCACAAGAAAGTAATGAAAAGACGTTTTTTTGCGATTTTTCGCTTCTTTTTGCTGTCTTCGTTAGAATGGTAAAATGTAATATTTTTGTATAAATCTGTTTATACAAATTAAAGGTTGTGTTTTGAAGAAAACAATCATTTGAATATCATGTTTTAAACAAACAAGAGTTCAGTTTCAGTGATTTTCAATATTTTCTACAAGAAAAAAAAAAGGAAATGAAAAAAACCAAAGCCTATTAGTTAAGTATTATTTGGGAAATGAAGGGATCTTTGATGGATATAGAAGAATTTGCATTAACCTTTTGAAGAAATTCGCCCATGTTTCGTTAAAAACCAAAATCACAGATCCAAACAGTATCCAAAAAACATTTTCTTTTCTTTCTTTTCTCCCTTTCTATTTCTTTCAATTAACATGACACCAATTTAAAATAATTTCAAAACAATTGCATCAACGAAAACCAAACAAAGGAACACCAATTGATTAGATAATTTTTTCACTCATTTTCTATTTCATTCATTAGGTTTTATGACATATCATGTTAATATTAATTGATCTCATTTCACTTTAATCAATCGATTTTGTAGTCATTCTCCACTATCACCAATAATGTTGAAAATATATGGTTTTTTCGGTTTGAATTAAAACCAAATATACATGGATAGAAACAATTCGTAAAAATTGCACACAAAAACATTTGATTTAACTGAATTGCACAAGTATACACTGAACATTTGGAAAAAAATAACGAATAAATGTGATAAAATTCAATAAATAAATTTCTGATTAACTGTCATATTTATCTGATAACGGTATGAACAACACAAAATCATTTCTAAATCTTTCTATTTATTGTTTCATTTCAAGTCTGTTTGCCGATGTATCGTAATATTTCTCTCGTATTTTCTGCCATATTATAAATTAATATTAATGCAAAAAACTAAAAACAAATCATTGGCCGTATAAAATATTCGAAATACTGAAAATACCGAGCCAATATAATATTGTCGTCGTAAAATTCAAAGCAAACAAATTGAGGGAGAAAAACAGAAAATCGTGTAGCACTCACTCTCTTTTATGTTTCGAAATGAACTTAGGCGGCGAAAGCGCAACAGATGACTAACTCACTGACTGCTTGCTTGTGGTGAACGATCACAGGTAATACACTATCATATTCAGTCCACATCTCACTCAACTTGAAACATTTCCACTCAAAAAACCTAGATCATCAAACATGTTGATGTATATGTATATATGAAGAAAACACACATGTAAAAAAACATACATACACGCACACACATATGACGCATCGCTGCCTACGCAACAAAATGTCTTAAGCCGGTTTTGAAATCACTCAATGGTTCAAGCAATATGTAGAAGAAAACATGCAAATACACAATGGACGAAACTGTGACAAAATGATCATTTATTGTCCATATGAGTGAAATAAGAACAGATCAAATGATTGAAAAATACAATGTCAACATACTTTCTTCACAAGAATCAATCGCAATTTTATTTTATTCTATAGTAGTATATGAATGGCGGTTTCATCCGCGTTTATTAGTATTAGTGTACACGTACACACACACACACACACACACACACACACACACACACACACACACACACACACACACACACAACACAAATCAATAAATAAATTTTAACAAGAAAAACATAGGTACAGCAATTTTTTTCATTGACTAATGGAAATAAATCGCTATAATTATTTTAATTTATAAAGAAAACTCATTCGACCAGCAATAAATAATTCTGATTTGCATTTGGTAATTTCATGTTCAAAATATTCCATTCAGTTCCACATCTATCCTCAGCTCTAATGACTTGTACACGTATTTCGTATTTTTCCACACATTTGAAATGTGTGTGAAAATGAAATGAGTCCGCCATATTGTATGTGTACGACATGTGCGAAAGATACTCCGTCGTGAATAAGAATATTCATTGACATTTTGTGCATTGTTGGAAAAGGTTGTGTGTGTGTTGTAAAAAAAAAGTTTAAAAGAAAAAACAGAGAAGAAAAACAAAAAAAAAAACAAAGAAGAAGTATCGCAAACAATTCAATTTTGCATTAAAGAAACATGTCTGGTGAAAAATCCATCAAAACCGACATCAAAGAAATCATTCGTCTATATGAATCTGGACAGCTCGACAATTGGATAAAAGGTTAGTACTAAATTACAATTTATCGCGAAATTATTGGATTATTTTGATTGGACCAATCTGATGATTATTTTTGCGTATCAATAGATTCTATTGCCGGTTGGAAACGCGATTCTGTACGCCATGTTTGCGTGAAGGTGCCAGAAAATTGGTCCACCGATGTCCGTTATGTCCGTTTGGGACATGAGATGATGGGCCATCTACTATTAGTAAAATTTTTTAGCCTCTCTCACCTCTCTCTCTCACTCTTAAATACCAAATTTGAACAGCTTAGATTGAAAATGTTATATAGAAAAGTTGCGCGGAAAAATGTTATTATTCAATGTATTTGTTGTTGTTTTTTGTATACCAAATATACTGAATAACAACATTTTTCCATGCAACTTTTCTACATAACATTTTCACTCTAAGCTGTTCATTTAATCTTCTTCATAAAAAACTTATTACTTCTAGGTCCATGGTTTTACTTGGATCGCTGCCACGAAAGAACTGACCAAACAACTGGATACAGATGCCGATGCGATCGATACGGTCGGTCATGAAGTAAGTTTAAAATTAAAATTTCCTATTGTGTGTTGAAATTTTCTCAAATTTTCGCACTCTCTTCTATTTTTTTGCTGTGCCAGTTCGAACAACTACAAATCATACAATAATAAGAACGTATTATCTACAGAATACTCAAAGCGAGGTTGGCAGTGATAGCAACGATTCAAAGTCGCCCAATCCAACAGATGCGCGAAAAAAGCTAAGCCCCCCCCCCGTACTTCATCTGGAGCTGATTCGGATCTGATAGCAAAGACATTTCGTTCCACTACTAATGATGATGTGATTTTGGAACAGCAGCAGCTTGGCGCTATTACTTTTGCTAATATTCTTGAAAGTGCTAAACCAAGTCAAGACCAACCGCATGAAGATTCAGAGACACATCACTAAATACAACACTGCAAGACATTTTCTACTTCATTTATTGACATATGTCAATAGCTTAAGGAATAATTTCCATTTGTAAATATACCAAGTGAAAATGTGAATAAACGTAATATCACTGAATGCATTTCATAGCCTAACCTCAATGTGTTCAGAACGTAATATATTTAATACAGTAGATTCTGAACAATGAGGTTGGTCTATGAAATCCATTTAATGACATTACGTTTATTCACATTTTCACTCGGCTTATTTACAAATGGAAAGTATTCTAGAAAATTTCGCTGCTTGTCTCTCTATCGCGTATTCAATGACATTAATTAAGAAAAAATCGTTCAGTGCGTTCTCATTTTGAAGCAACAAAACTGTCATAATACAGTTTTTGTTTGTCTTTTTTCAATATTTATTAAGTATTTAAAATTTTAGTTATTTCTCTTTGCATTTCTATGGTAGAAACCACATTTTTCATATAATGTCAATGGATTCACCAGCGTCAGCTGTTTCATCTGAATTGGAAAAAGATTTAACACTTCTGCTTTCCTTTTCATACATTAGAAAAATCAAGCGTTCAATTTTATGATTTTCATGGAAAAATGCGAAAAACGTGTTACGGACGAACAACAAGCAGCCCGAATGATTGAACTCCAAAAATCGCTAAATTTAATTAAAGAAACTGAATGGCAATATAGACCAATTGAAAAGCTTATTGGCCAAATTTAGTTAATTTATTTTAATTTAATTTAATAATAGAAAAAAAAAAATAGAGAAATAAATGATAAATTAAATAAAATTATTTGAATGTAGAAATTAAAAAAAGAAAACAAACTCTCAAGATTATTTTCAATAAAATCATTTTATATCTAAATAGCGAAAGAAAATCCTTCATTTTACTACTTTTTTCTTCTTATGCTTCTCCCTTTCCTTTTTTTTTTTCATTTTTTCTTAAATTCTTTGAAAAACTTCTTTCTTTATAAACTATAAGTCAGATTGCAATGTCAACCAACAATCTTATGTTTGATTTTGTTTTGAATATAAAAAAAATTATGTGTAGAAAACGAAATGCTATCGAATGAGCCAAAATTTTGTCAGAAGAATAAAAAAATGGAAAAAAAGAAAGCATGAAAATCCAATCAGATTTACTTAAATCTTATCCTACATACATAATCATTAGCATTATCATTATCACAGTTAATCGTTTGACTGTTAAATTTATTTCTAAAGCGTGTACTATTCGATCGTGTCGTGTTATTGTGGTTGGTTTTTTCAATAACAGCAACCGACTCTTGAATGATCACCGATTGATCGGTAAAGTTTTTACCATGAGCGACAAATGTTTTGCCATCAGTCACTGTTGCTTGTTGGTGCTGCTGCTTTTATTGTTGTTGTTGTTGTGCCTCAATTCAATTATTGTCTTTGCGTCGTTGTCGCATTCGTAAATTACGTGATTTAAGCGGATCATTTAAATCGGCTGAATTGTGTGGCCTCATTACTGGCCTTGTTACTGGAGAAATAATTTATGGAATTCATTTTTATAACCCAAATAATTTACAAATAAAATAAGCAGGAAACAATAATCGTTACAAAATATTCAGCGATGCACTATGAACCAAAGATGAATTGTAACTGAAAAATCGTCGTCGGTTGTGTTTAAATTCTTGAAAATCGTTTAATCACAAATATATTGGGTGTTGTAATGGCTATTATTATTTCTACAACTGCAATATTTTTTTCCGTTCTCAATACAAATGAACTGGAATTTTACTATCTATTCATCTGTTTCTTTCATCCTTTCTTTCTCCTCCTATCTCTCGTCATCCATTACTGTTTTTCTATTAAAAAAATCACATAAAGGAAAGAGATGGATAGAGGGTCTGAATATATACTGAGATCGAGGAACTTCGTTTATTAGAAAATATCGCTCAAATACAGGAATACCAAGGTATTGTTATCATTTTGGTTTCTAAAATGTTCATCATATTGACATGCTATATGAAATCTTAACGGTCATATACACACACTTATCTCTAGACGTTTGCATGCTTCATTTTGAATGTACAAAAGTAGATCGTTTTAACCACGTTATCATTTTCTACTACATGTAAAACTTGTGCAAAACACTGACAAGCCCGAATACAAATCAAAGTATGCAAATTTGCAAATTCGAGTGCATAAACTCTGTTTATCATTCAACTGAATTGTTTTCATTGCTGACTCGTAAAGGTGTTTTCCCGTATGAGTATATTGATAAATATGAGAAACTCAATGAGATTACGCTACCACCAAAAGAGAGTTTTTACAGCACACTAACAGATTCCAATATATCAGACGAAGATTATAATCATGCTCAAAATGTGTGGACGAGATTTGGAATACGTACAATGGGAGAATATTCAGATTTGTATTTGAAAACTGATGTACTACAATACTACTGGCTGATGTATTTGAGAATTTATGTGTGTATATGTGTGTACACACATACAGGCATATGTGCAGGTATATGTGTGTACGTGGAAAAGTGGATGAAACCGCCATACATATACTACTTTCAATTGCAATCCAATTGTGAGTAAAGTAGAGATATATTAGAGTGAAAATATTTCTACTAGCATAACGTAGACAAATTATGTATCCAATTTAGTTGAAACATAAATGCATCAAAATGCACTCAATGAGAGTTAAAATAACGAAAAATTTACTAGTAAAAATCAATTTGTATGGGAGAATGCCAACAGTTCACTCTTGTTGAACACATTGATGCAAGTGACGGAAAGAAATTGTTGATTATAGCATATAGAGTGTTGCTACTTTAAAATAACACATAACAAAATAGAACAGATAAAGATAATCGCTAAAGTAAGAGAAACAGAATTGTTTACTCTCAGGTAGAATGCTGTTGTATTGCTGTTTGTGCAGATAAAAAAAAAGTTGTGAATAAAAGAGAACAGAATGCAAAAGATGAAATTGAAGTAGGAAAAACACGATGAAAACTAAGAACTGAAATACAAAATAGTAAAATAGGAAAAAAGCAAAAATTTTGAGTGATTTTTTTTTTTCAAATATGTACATTTATGTGCTTTTATGGATTATGATGTTTACCATAGGAAATTCAAATCCGTGCTCAACAATAGCATTCGAGGAAGAAAAGAACTAGAACACGTTTCATCTATATTTGAACCATTAAGATGAAACAATGCCTCTAAAAATTAAAAAAATATAAGTAAAACATGAGTATGCAAACAAAACAGAAACAGGAAAGAGTTGCAAATAAATGTGAATCATAAAAACGTGGCAAATGAAAATGAAACACAATTCATGTTTCACATTTATTTTGTATTTCGTATTTTTTCATTTTTGTTTGCAACCATATTTCTATTGGTGAGATTTAAAAGAACGTACAAATTTGTATGGACATACGTTCTTTTAGATCTCACCAATAGATTTATGGTTCAGTTTTATTGATTTATTTTGTTTGTTTATTTCAATTTCATCCAAAACAATAGCTGACCTCTAGAAATGTGGACTTACAAATTCTGTCTGATCAAATGATTCGTTAACAAAATTCTCATTTTTTAATTCTTCGAATAATTAAAAAAATAAATAATTGAGAATACTATGCTGTTCGCTTTTGAATTTTATTTTTAATTTCACATCAAATTCAATCCAAATATTACAAAAATTTTGATTATTGTTCGATTTATCGTTAAATTTCAAACCTCAAGTCTCAAAAAGTCATGATTTTTCAACCAAGTCTCAATGGAAAAAATCAGAAATGTGAATAGAGGTGCCACATTGTCATTTTTTTTCTCGTTTTGTTAGTGCCTTCTTTCTATAGGTCAGTTATTGAATTTAAATGGAAACAAACAAACAAAATACATCATTAAAACTGAAACATAAATATAGTTGCAAACAAAAATGAAACAATACGAAATACAAACTAAATGTTAAACATGAATTGTGTTTCACTTTTATTTGCAACTCTTGTTTCATTTTTATTCGCAAAAATTTTTATGTTTCACTTATATTGTTTCAATTTTTACAGGTGTTGTTTCATCTCAACGGTTCATTACTTCTATCATTTAAAAATAACCTAGGGGGATTTAACAACTCGAAAACCGGCAAAAACCATGCAGAACTTGTAAGAAATCTACACAAAATGATTGAACTCGCATTTTAATTTTTAAATCCATTTAAATAACATGTACAAACTCGTACGAGTTCGAGTTCAAGTTTGCATGCAAATATGCGCGAGAGTCAGTTGTCAGTTGTCAGTCTATCATTCGCTCAAAATCAAATTAAATATAGAAAATAATAATATTTTTTCTTCTTTCTTACAGTTCTTCTAGTATGATCAAAAGATACGCATTTTATTGTTGTAATTAATTTCTCTTTGAAAAAATATAAAGTGTTTACTTTTCTGTATATAAAAATACGTTTCAAATTACACTGATTCTTTTAAAATTAGTAAATTAGTCCATTACACTGCTTCAATTAAAACTGCAATGCCTTGACCACCTCCAATACATGCAGCACCAATGGCCCGTTTGAGACCCTTTCGTCTAAAAATTGTGAAGAAAAAACAATTATTTCTCTGATTATCAATTTTATGAAAATACGTTTTTAATATTTACTTTAATTCATGAACTAAATGACCAGTGATTCTGGAACCACTTGCAGCTAATGGATGACCTAATGCAATTGCACCTCCATTTACATTCAATTTGTTTATATCCAAATCAAGTGATTCAGCGCAAGCCAATGTTTGCACACTGAATGCTTCATTAATCTGAGAAAAATGCAACAATTTGATTAATTTTTTTGATAGAAAATTACTTACAAATACGTACTTCAATCAAATCAATGTCATTCAATGTTAAACCAGACACTTTTAAAAGATTTTGAATGGCTGGAACTGGACCTATGCCCATTATTTCTGGAGGAACACCAACACAGCTATAAGCTGAAAATCGAGCCAATGGTTTGAGATTGTTTTCTTTTACTGCCTCTTCAGATGCAATCAAAACGGATGCGGCTCCGTCACAAATACCCTAAAAAAATTAATTATTCTTAATCCTGTGACTAATGTCTGAATTTAATAAAATACGCACAGATGCATTTCCAGCTGTAACAACGCCATCTTTTTTAAAAACTGGCTTCAATTTAGCAAGTCCTTCAATATTTGCTTGAGGTCTGGTTTGAAATAAATAACAATTGATTTTAAATATCTAAAATACCTGTTTATTTATTCAAAAGCTTACTTTGGATGTTCATCAACAGCAAATTCAACATCTTTGCCTTTGACTTTCACAGTATATGGTGCAATTTCAGTTTTGAAAACACCTTTGTCATTGGCCTCTTTCCAAAGTTTTTGCGATCGAAGTGCAAATTCATCAACTTTTTCACGCGGAATTTTATGTTTGGTCGCAAGATTTTCCGCTGTTATTGCCATTGGTGACTTGCAATATGAATCAGTTAAGCCAGCCTATTAAGAAATTAGCATAGTTTTATTAAATGAAGCGAATATTTATAATTATAATTTACCCAAAGACTGTCTTCGAATGCATTTGGTACTCCAAGCGCTGAGCCAAATCGAATATTCCGAACAATGAATGGAGACAATGACCTAGTGTAAGAATTCAATTTAACAAATATGAAATAAGTTAATTCAAAAAATTTTTCACAAAGTCAGGCTTCAGAGGAATAATGCTCACACGGAACACTCATAGGTTAAATGTTGAAATTGACAAAACGACTATGAAAATGTGAATGAATACGTTACATGTTCATCAACGTATGTGACGGGATTTAAATGATTTGATTTATTAAATTGGGATTTTAAATCTAAATTTAGCACTATTAATTTACATGTTATCAACTCCACCAGTCAATGCAATCTTTGCAGCACCCAAAATCTACAGTATATATGCAATCATTATTATTATGTTTTATTGTATAAAATTTTTAAAAAATCGTTATGAATCCTTACGATATCTTGTGCTCCATTCACAATTGATTGAAAACCAGATCCACACAAACGATTCACACCCAAAGCTGGGACAGAAATTGGAATACCGCACGCTAATGCTGTGTGTCGTGGAATGTAAATTCCATCCGATTGGGAGGGCTAAAATGAAGATAAATTTTTCGAGTAAATATTCATATTTTATTGGAAGATTTTGATTAACATGCTCAAAAGAAAATATACTTACAACTAAAACATTTCCAATGATAACAGAGTCAACTTGATCGGGCTGAACATTTGCAGATTCAAGTGCTGCTTTGCATGCATGCGCTTGCAATTGAGTGCCAGTTATATTTTTAAGTGTGCCACCAAATGTTCCGAATGCAGTTCTTTTTGCTCCAACAATAAAAATACCTAAGAAAAAAAGCATTCATTTTTTTTTTTATTTTAATTTCTTGGGACAACATTCGAAATGAATTGCATTTTTTATCGATGGCAAAGCCTAATGATGTATAAAGAAGAAAAACCTTGCACAGTGCAAAGTTCATTTACTTGTTACAAAACATATAAAACTGATAATTTTCTACTCTTTTATGGCTTGATAAGATTATTTATACCAATTTTTTTTATATGAATTTACCTTTAGTGATTGCCGACATTTTTTATCAATTTAAATTAATACGCTTGTGTTAAAAATGAAATTAAATATAACAACGGACAATGATTTAATTTTTTTTTTATTTTAATGTTTACACTTTTTGTTTGATAGTAAAATAAATAAAATGTACTCAAATTAAAAAGAAAATACAAATTAAAAAAAAAAAAAAAAGATTTTCTAGTTTATTTTTATTTCTTTTTTCTTTAAAAATTGCCAGTAGTTTTAAATTGAAATATAATGTAGCACTTTATACGCTTAGCACATATAATTCAAATGAACTTGATAAAATACAATAAATACTTGTATGAGAATGTGAATGTATTTATTCATTCGATGACATGTTGTCATGTTGATTTCTTGTGCTCTTATTGACATTGTCACAAAATGTTTGAATTTAGTTACAATGGGACAAAATCTACTGTCATAAAAATTTATTCTCTTCTTTTTGATATTAGAAATAACTAATCATTTCAGTAAATGAAATTCAGTCATATAAAAGTTTTCATGAATTAACTATTTCACATTTGTCTGAAAATTTTGAAAAACAGATGTCCGGAAAAAAATTTAAATTTTCGGACAGGTCGGACAGATGTCCAAAGTATTTTTTGGACGTTCGGACGAAAAAAATTGCGAGTTGTCTGTGTCCGATTGACAGACCATATACATATACAAGGAACCAACGATATTCTGGTTGAATTAAATTCTTTGAAAAGAAAAAATGAATTATTAATTTATCGAGTTAATGCTTCTTTGTAGGAGATCTAGGAGATTGTAATCTAAAAAGAGAGAATGCAATCTCCCTACATGAAAATGTTCATTCGGTGTTAATAAAAAATGCACAGTATCAAATGAAAAATTTTATTTATTGTAAAGAACATGAATGATTAAAAATATCAAAACGTGAAAGTAAATTCTTCAGTTAATATAAACTTGAAAAAATGGTATCAAAGAGAATATGAGCAAAAACAAGCATCAAATCCTTCAATTTGTTCGTTTTAAAATACTTTCTAACTGCTCCAACAAATTCCTGTGAAGAAAACGAAAAATAATATTTTCATTGTTGAGTCAAGTGAAAAAAAAACCTTTCCACAAGTGATATTACCTTAATCGCGCATCAGTACCAGCATTTCGCAAAGTTTCGACATGTTCAACTTGGTCTTTGATGTGTGGTAAAACTTCTAACACACACTTTGAATTCATTCTAGCTAATTTTTGCATGAATTGGAAGAAAAACGATGCGTGATATGACAAATTTTTTATTGTTAACGTCTTGAGATTCGATGTAAAAATATTTCTGTGAAAAGTTGCACAAAATGAGTAGAAGAACGATAACCAGAAAGAAAAAGAAATGTAAAAAAATAGGTTGAATAAGTAACGAAATAATAATTATTATATAAAATTACCTGATTTCCAATGAAGAAAGATATGCAGGTGATTTGAACAAAGTTTCGAAAAAAGTAAAAATCATCGTTCGACTTGGTAAATTTTGATCAACCATCATTGCATGTTCAAACATTGTTATAACTGTAGTATTTAAAAGTACTCGTACGATTTCAGTGTCGTTGCATTTTTCACTTAAAATATCAACTAAAATTGTGACAACAATTGAAGCATATTCATGATTCTCTCGACGTTGTGTGGATAGATAATTATTTATCATTTTTTCGAGAATAAATTGTAAGGTTGATGATTTGAAACGAGCGCACAAGGTGAATGGTTTTGAAATGACTTTTTGATTCGCTTTTGCTGGTATCTATAGATGTATCATAAGAATATATTTTATAAATATAAGGATATTCTTTTATTTTGTTCAATACATACCAATCGAAATTGTGGTATCCATTTTACAATTAAATCTGTGAAAAATTTCTGCAGCTGAGTATCAGATTGATAATCTAATTTTTCAATTCCACCAATAATTAGGTGCCATATTTTGTGAACCGCTTGAATTGAAATGAGTTTTTGAGTTTTTCCCATTAATAATGATAATGGTAATATGTAATGATTCATTATCATGGAAAAGAAACAAGTCGGTTTTGACTGAAATTTGAAAAAAAAAAAAAATTTATGAAAAATGAGTATTGTTATTCTTGTTGAAAATGATACAAAAATAAAAGAAACTTACCCGAACATATACAATTGCTGAACAATTAAAGATAATCAATCCAATTACGATGTGTTTTTTCATAATTGTCCTTGGATTTTCCGAATTGGAAACCCATTTTTCGAAACCAATCAAAGATGCCTGTAAATTATCCGAAATTTTTTTTCTTTCTTGATCCGAAGCTGACTCATAGAGTTTTCCACATGATGTGAAAAAAACATTCAATGCTTCAGGAGCATTTAATATTTCCTGTTCAGTTGTTTTGCATAATAATTGAAATTCGGGTAAAGTCAAAACAATTTTTGTAAGCTGAACAACATCCTGGTATAAAATAAAAGAAATTAATATGCATTCTTTCTTCAGAATCTTGTTTCAAAATTAAATTAAATTAAATTAAATTAAATTAAACAAACCCCATTTGGTGTAGTTGAAAGTATAGAACACATTAGCCATAGTCGAATTATTGTAATTGGTTCAACTTTTTCTAAATACTTCTCAGTTAAAATATTGACTAAAAATTTTGCAGTTACGCTGCAATGGAAAGCAATGAGATTACATTTAAATTTAAATGAATCGAATTGATTTACTTACTGAATATCACAACATGTAGCCTCACTGAAATATTTGAAAATGTCTTGAAAATTCGTTGAAACTTGTTGTTCATTGGCGTGTATACAAAATGTTGCTGCAATTTCTGGTACCCCACCAAATACATTACTTTGACGGTAAATCTGCTTCACAAATGGTAATATATGTTTGTATAGGATTTGATGGACTTTTTGATGTTGTTCAGGATATAAATGTTTTAAATGAACATCATCATTAATGCTTATAAATAGCTTGTTTATAAAATGTAGACATTTCTCTTGTTCAGTCGCCGAACAAGAGGACAAAAATTCAACGATCCAGGAGTCTTGAAAAAAAAGTACTTCATTAGAAACTGACCAAAAATTAAACAAATTGCTAAGAATTCTCACCAAATAGAATATAGTCATCAAGCGCAAAAATATCTGATTTATCATAAATACATTCCAAAGCGTTTATCATTATACGAAAAACTGGTAATCTATTTTCATCTGATTTCAAATTGGCTACTTGTGCAAGCAGACGACTAACATAGCTTTTCATATTTTCCTCCTGTTTTGAATATAAGATTAAAAGTGACATATGACCTTTCATCACACAGCATTGTCGCGGTGCTGACAGTTTTTCCAACTTTAATTGAAGCAAAAACACCGTTAACCGTTGTCCCTGTTTAAATGTGATCACAATTAGTAATTTGAATTCAAAAAAAAATTAAAATTTTCACAAAATTAAATAAACTATTAAATTTACAATTTCTTTTACTCCAACTATTGAGGCTAACATTAAAAATAATGTTAGCAAATTATGAAGGCCCACTTCTGTCAACGCATACAATTTTGATTCATTAAATTTGATAAAAATTCGTCCTAAATTTAAATAAAAGGAAAATGAAAAATAAACAATAATGTTGAACAATTTTGAATTAATGATAGATTATTTACCAATAATTTTCATAATTTGATTTTTTGAATCATGTTGAGCTAAACGTTTGAGCACATTTCCCAATGAATACATGAAAATTGATAAGCTGCTCATGTCTGTAGTAATATTTTTATTTTCGATCAATTTTTGCACTTGTTCCAAATATTCTGATGCAGTTTTCCTAAATATTGTAAACATTCTTTAAATTTTCCATAATTTTGAATAAAAGCATTCAAAATTCATTTTACCCAATTACTGCCAAGGTGGCTGGTGTCGTTCCATTTATAAAAAACGATGAATTCAAATTTTTATGGTAATATTCCCAAAATGACATAAGAAGCTCTGACTTCTGTGGCCACCAATTTATCAATAATGAATTTACAATCAAAAGTGAAATACGCAAATGTTGTTCGCTCGGTTCAGATAAAATAAATGTTCTCAACAGATTTTCTAACAGTTCACCATTCTCTTTGATTCGTGAACTACTGAAACCATTATAAATGCCATTCTCTGAATATCCATGTAACATTGCGATTCCATTTAGTAGCCACAATGGGAAAATGGTTGAGTCGTTGGAAAATATGGTGATTCCATCTCGAAAAATTACTTCTTGTTTGGATTTTGAGGTATAAGGACCTAAAAAAATAAAAAATAAATAATAACTTTGATAGAATTAGTGATATGTTTTCATTTACTTTTTCGCTCTCGATGTAAATTTAAGGCTGCATCAAAATAGAACCAAAATGAATTCAACTGTTCGCCATTTCCATGTAATTTCTCAATCAATAATTGAACCATGAGCCACATTTCTTTTACGCACGTACATGTAAATGTGCTTTTAAGTGACACATCCATAGTATGTAACTGTAAATTATTTAAGAATTATTTGTTAACAAGAAGTTTTGGGAAAAGATCTAAAATATTCGTTAAATGTCACTACTTTGTTAAATTTTGCAGCAGATATTAGTATCAAATCATAAATAAGTAATTGCAATTTTCTCTCAAATTCAGTATTCCTTAGCGTATTCTCAGTTATTAGCAGATTTTGTTGTATTTTATTCTGTTCGATGCGTAAGTAAATTGATAAATAAATCCAACGCCACTCTAAATGACCGTGCAACAAGTGATATGCTGGCGACGTTGACTTTTGAAAAAAAAATTTAAACAATTATTACACATATTGATCATGAATTTAGAACAAACTAATCTTACTTCATTTCCTTGTGTGCTATGGATAGTGTGTAATACATCAACAATTGGTAGTGCATTCAATTGCTCAAAATACAGTGCCAATGGTCTCAATAAATCTTCAACAACATCTTGTTTTATTCGAGCAGTAAATAACAAATTACGCAATTGAAAAAGAAAACGTGTAGCCTGTTGTCTCATTGCAAACATACTTTTTTTGGTAACAAATGTACTGTTTTCTCTTGATGAAACAATCAGCGTTTGAATACACATTCTATGAAGTGAAAAAAACATTTTTTTTATGATTTCTGATCAAATGATTGAATTATTTTGATTTTATAAAACAAGAAAATATTATTATATTGTTTATATACCTGACTTTACCAATTAGGTCCTGTAATATATCCGGATCAGTTAAGATATCTTCAGAAAAGTCCAAGTCGAATAATTTTTGATTTTGAAATTTTTTCAAATAGCTTTCGATCAATTTAAATTCATCATTTACAATGAATCCTTGCGAATGAAATGTATATTTATTCAATTGATCATCGCCAGTACAATTTAAAAGGCGTACATTTTGACAGATTTCATTTTCAAAATTTCCTAAAAATCGGTAATCATTTTCATAAACGATAATCAATGATAAGCTGCTATATGAGTACTTACCAAAATCATCGACTTTTTTATTAAAATCGGTTACATTGAGTAGATCCTCATCCAATTCAAAAAAATCATCGTCCAACATATTTTCTGTAGTTGTTTTTAAACACAAAATTAGGGTTTAAAATAGAAAATTTACCAACAGAATAATGTATTTATTATGTATGAATATTTTATGTCAATTTCTTTATTTTTGTTTCTACTTGTGCTTCTGTTTATATTCAAATAAAGACTGAATGCATGTCCGTTGACAGGTATAAATATCTGACACAAGCGCGCGGTATTTCTCTCAAACATGGTTATGTTTCATTCTGTTAGAATATGTTGTCACATTTTGACAATTCGAATCAAAACGTTTACAAATCAACATAACAAAACTTGTCAATAGATTTAAATAAAAAAAAACATTTTTTTAACAATTTGATTCATTTTTATATTAAATTTCTTTGAATTTTGACAAAACTCCTAAATGTATTTAAAGTGATTAAAGCTAAATTGTGAAATCTCATATAAAGCTACTTCAAATATTAGTTAGAAAGCATCAAAAATGGCAGCCGGTCCAATAGCGGAACGTAATCAAGGTAAATTCCGGAATGACTTTTGTCTTCGATAATTATAAGTCACAACTGACTGTAGAAAAATAGAATGTATTTCTATAATAATAGCAATTCCAAGTTATACAATGAACAAATTTATGTTTAAATATTTAAACTTGAATATGCTTCAAATTCTTAACCTCACTTTGGATGAAATATATGCAACAAAAACATTTAATTTTTAGATGCTACAATTTATGTCGGTGGATTAGATGATAAAGTCACGGAATCTTTGCTATGGGAACTTTTTGTACAAGCCGGTCCAGTGGGTAAATATTTTCAATTTCCTCTGTAAAATCAAAATAAATTTAACAAATTCTTGATTTGTCTTTTTTTTTTTAGTAAATGTTCACATGCCAAAAGATCGAGTAACGCAAATGCATCAGGGATACGGTTTCGTTGAGTTTTTAAGTGAAGATGATGCTGATTATGGAATTAAAATAATGAACATGATTAAATTATATGGAAAACCAATTCGTGTAAATAAAGCATCTGCACATCAAAAGAATTTAGATGTTGGTGCAAATATATTTATCGGAAATTTGGATCCAGAAGTAGATGAAAAACTTCTTTACGATACATTTTCAGCATTTGGAGTTATATTACAAACGCCAAAAGTAATTAAAAGAATTGTTTTAAATAAGGAACAAGTTGATGTGTAATAAATGCATTTTTTTTTTTTGAACAGATTATGCGCGATCCTGAAACGGGCAACTCAAAGGGATTTGCATTTATAAATTTTGCTAGCTTCGAAGCATCGGATGCATCAATGGATGCAATGAATGGCCAATATTTATGTAATCGACCAATTACCGTATCGTATGCATTCAAAAAAGATTCAAAAGGCGAACGACATGGATCGGCGGCCGAACGTTTGTTGGCAGCACAAAATCCACTATCACATGCCGATCGACCACATCAATTGTTTGCTGATGCTCCTGTTCCAATGATGATGAATCCAATGATGCCACCACCACCGCCTGCTCCATTGCCAGCATCGCAATTTGGTGTAAATATCTATAATTATAGATTAAATCATTAATTTCTTGTTTATTTTTCAATTAATCCTTTTTTTTCTTCATATTTCAGACCACTTCGCACCATTACCATCAGCCTCCACCCATGCAACCTCAACCGCCATTGCCTTCAATGGCTCCAGCCCCTCCTCGAATGCTTCCGCCATGGCAAAATTTTCCGCCCGGTGCATTCCCTCCACCACCAATGCCACCCAGACCTCCAGCTGGAGCATTCCCAGAAGGATTTCCACCGCCACCAATGCCACCAAGACCTCCAGTTGGTGCATTCCCAGAAGGATTTCCACCACCACCATTCTAATTATGATGTGGTCATTGATTTATATTGTCATTGACTGAGATGAAACAAATAAATTAATTTAATCAACAAAATTGAAAGATATTTTTATCTATATTTAGCTAGCTTTACATATATCGATGTAGTTATATCCCCATTGTATATTCAATTTTTTGTGTTCGTTCCAATCTCAAATGTGGTATCATGTAGACCAAGCTAGAAATTGATACAAATTTATGGGATTCATAACAATTAATTCGATTGGCATTCAGATTTTCCAAACCAAAAACATGAAAATTAAATTTAAAAAAAATTCATCATTTTATTGCATCACTCTGTGAAATCAGCTGTATATTTTCGTAAAAAAAACCTTTGAAGAATGATGCAAAATGGCTTTTCTATTTTACAACTTATTATTCCAAAGAAAATTAATAAAAGTCTTAATTTTGCTCAACAGATGGCATTTGAGATTGACAGCTGTGCAGTTATTACACGCTAAGCTTGGTTACTTTCTTTTTCGTTTGACACCTAAAACAATATGCAGCAAAAGGTTAGTGGTCGATGAAAATATACAGATTTTTTAAATATAATTTCTTTTCAAATTATGATATTTTGTTAAATTTTAGAAAAGAGAATCTTTGCAAGCCGTGCAAGTCTTTGGTAAAAAGGTGAGCCGAAAAAATTTTTCACTTTTTTCATAAAGCATCAAAGTCGTAAATTTCAACCGATGACAATACACGTGGAGTTATTAAAATCAAAAATAACTCAATACTTTTTAAATTGAACCTTTGTTATCAAATCATAGCAATTTCAATGAAAATAGTTGCGTATTTAATTAGAATGAAACTTTGCAAATAGTTGTGAATTTAAACAAAAAACAATTACGTGATTACAAATATTTCCATCAACATGCATTTTTGAGGTTATCTTTTGTGGCATTCTGTTCTGTGTTCTAATGATATATTCCTCGATTCTAAATTCACATTGATTGAATAATATTTACATGGCATTTCTTCCTACCAGAATCGAAATTAGTCATTTGATACAAATTTCGACGATTAATAGGAAGTAGAACAACGATTTTCCGTTTTACCAACCATTTATTTGATACAATCAATAATTCGGGTGACGATAATCAACATTTAATTTCACTGAAAAATGAACATTTTTAACATATGACATGAATCATGATAGCTAAAAATTGTTTTTTTTTTCATTTGTTTTTCAGAAAACAGCAACAGCTGTTGCACATTGCAAACGTGGTAAGGGATTAATTTAATGTTTAGCATATTTATGATATTTAATATATTTATAAATATTCACAATATTCACAATATTTACAATATTTGCAGAATATTTGCAATATTTATTTTTATTTACTTTTGTTGTTTCCCTCTTAGGTAAGGGATTAATCCGAGTCAATGGCCGTCCTTTGGATAATATCGAACCAAAAGTTCTTCAATATAAACTTCAAGAGCCAGTTCTTCTTTTGGGCAAAGTGAGTATTGTGTTTACATGTCGTTTTATTTGTTTACATGAGCAGTTTTAAATGATGATTTTATTTCTTATCCCGAAATTGAGTTAAAATGAAATTAATTACATACCACTGATTATATTTCAAACACAAATCGAATTATAAAAATGCACAATGAACATGTATTAATAAATCCATTTTTTTTTTACAGGAAAAGTTCGCCGGAGTTGACATTCGTGTTCGCGTAAGCGGTGGTGGTCATGTCTCACAAATTTATGCCATTCGTCAAGCTATCTCAAAGGCTTTGGTTGCATACTATCAAAAATGTGAGTGAATCAATTCAAATGTTGACGATGTTAAATGTCATTTCTTTCTACCAGAATTGAAACTAGTCATTTGATACAAGTTTCGACGATTAATAGAAAGTAGAACAATGAGTTCTGTTTTACCAACCGTTTATTTCATACAATGAATAATTTGGGTGACGATACTCAACAATTTTTTTTCATCAATTTTGCATTGGTTTTTTAAATAGGAATTTTTTAACACAATTCTTTTTAGTCATTAACCCAGCGAATGTTTTTCTAATTGTTCATTATTTTTTATTTGCACTATTACAGATGTTGATGAGGCCTCAAAGAAAGAATTGAAAGATATCCTCATCCAATATGACCGGACATTGTTGGTTGGTGATCCACGTCGTTGTGAACCAAAGAAATTCGGTGGTCCAGGCGCTCGTGCTCGCTACCAAAAATCATACCGTTAAAATTATTCTTTTCAACATATTCAAAGCAAATATGAACCTTTTGGAGTGTTTTCAACGGGTTCGGCAAAAAAATATTTGCTTTATGGTGTTAGATTAGATACTTCTGATTTTCAAATTGATTTTGTTTTTTTTTTCAAATTGATGCAGAATTTACATTTTCCAATGCAAAAATCACTCTAAAATTGATTTGAAAATAAATTTAATACTAACGGTATTATTCATTTGCAAAAAAATTGTTTCAATGACACAACCAATCCCTTTAACAGTATTTATGCCAACAAAAGTTCGGCTACAAAGTGGCCAATTCAAGATTATTCTACTCGTTGACACACAAGAAACGACCGGGTAAGTGCCACAAAACAAACCGAAATTTTCCTTTGGCGGTTGAAATTTAGACTTGTTGAAAATTGACATAAAATTATGAAGAATTACGATTCGTTTCGATTAACTTTTCGTTGTGACAAAGTTGAACAGTGTGAAATCGTGGAAAACAAAAAGCAACATCATCAACAAATATTCCACTACTTCTATGTTCTATATGAATTGGACTAAATGGAATGTAGCTGAATTTAGTTAAAATTGTTGGTCCAATATTATCATGATCACAAATCATCTATTGTAAATTCCTGTTATTGAAACAACATGTTCAATTATTTATTGGCTTCACGACCACAACCAAATCTGTTGATAATTACTGATTTTTAGTCACAAATTTATTTTCATTCAAAAAGATATTTACTCTGCATAATTTGATCAATTAAAGTGTAAGCAATGTTCTTTATGATAGTGATAACAACGGCATAATATGTAGTTTTATTAACAAAATTCAAAAATAAATAATTTAAATCAAGCTTGCTATGGATTACAGATTGATTGACAAAAAATAACAGTTGAATAGCAGCAATGGACCTCGTTATTTTTCTACTCTGTATTCCGTTTGATATTTGATACGCTGGAAAAAAATTCATTCTGCATACATAGAGATTACAATGATCTGGAAATGAATTATAATGCAGAAGAAAAATTAAACGTTTTTGGAATGAAATTTTCTTCGCAGGAAATTTTAAATGCTCTCATTTATTTAAGTATGTGTCTCTTTACATTTCAATTCAAGTTCTGTTAACCACTTAAAAAAATTAAATTGAATTACTTGAAAAATAAACATGAAAATATGGACAAGAATAAAAGTGGTGCCCAAATATGAATTGAACTGCCGCTATTGCATCCATTCCGATCATCACATACTTGACAAGTTGCATTCATATATGTATAATTCCGATCAGCTTTTATATTGTCAATTTTTAATTTTATGTCAATTTTCACAAATTTTATGACATAACTATATATATATTCTTGACATAACTATATAATTTAATTAAGAACGAAAATCGATTTTAAATAAAATCAACTAATTTACTAACACACAAATACAGACAGAAAAGGGAATTCTTTCGTTTTTTTTTTTTTTTTTTTTTTAAAGTTCAAATATGTTTTTTGGGCGTCCATTAGAGTGATGCTAATTTGCTAGTGCCGCAGCAGATGTAGCTGTCGTTCAATTTCTACTGCGAATCAAACTCAAACCGACATGTGTGCGTTTACAAACATTCATCGAATATTGTTTGTTCTCAGTCAAACGCGAACTGTCAGCAGAAAAATACCCTTGTTTCGTGACGTTTCAACATTTGTAAGTCTTGTGATGTGAATAAAATTGTTTGCATTTGGGGGCAAAAACTTAAGAAATAGAAGAAAAACAACATCAGCGAAATACACGAAAAATAAATAACCAACATGCACATTCAAGTGCATTTAATATTTTAGTCATAAAATAGCATCGATAAAGAAGTAAAAAGAGGTTATTGAGTGGATGAAAATGAAATAGAAAAAAGAATGTAATGAAACCAATAAATATATTAACTATTTACATCTAAATTTGAAGGCAGACATTCAAAGAGCTACGTCGAGATTTGTACAAATTTTTTTTTTTTTAATTTATTGTTTTGCTTTGCATTGCTTTCATTTAGTATGGCCGTGACGCCCCGACAAATCTCGCATCTCAAAACTGAATTTTTATTTGGTGACTAAACGAAATAAGCAATCACCTAAAAATTGACTCGGAAATTTTTACAGTCGGTGCTTAGCATTGAGCAAAATAACGGCCAAAAAAAAGTTTATTGAATAACGAAAAACAAAAAAAAAAAAAAAAAAACTAGAGAAAACATTTAGTGCTTTGTGGCGACAACGACAACAACAAATCGCGCTACAAATATCAATCAATTGTTTTGTGTTTTCGTTTTCATTTTATTTTTTACTTTTATGTTAATGTTTGAAACGTGAAACCGCATTTAATTGGTAATTTTAAAATTTTTGTGTATTCGTGTCTTTATGTTTTATTATTAGTTCTAGTGTCTTGTTTCGATTATTGTTACACACACATACACAATGAAAACACAACTGCATGCCGCAACCATCGACGTCATCCAACAATGACTACGATGACATTGTTGATAAAAACAAACGGTGAATTCTCGGCATCAGTGACTAAATCAAATGCTCCAAGTATAATATATTGCAAATATAATTAAAGAATACTTGGAAAACTAATTTCAATTTTATGCATAAAAATCCAGTTTTCTTCTTCTCTCACAAGTTTTTTTTTTTCTTTTGTTCTTTTTTCACATCAAATGTGAACCGGAATTGTTGGTGCATTTTAAATTTTATGTGTGAATATTCCAAGTAATTAAATTTTTGAGCATATTTGTATGTGATAAATTGGATAGTTTTTATTTTAAAAAATTATTTGGTAAATGACGTGAATGACCTAGTATTGTTTGGGGGCTCAGAACAAGAGCTACAAAACAGCATTAGCGATCTAGTAACAGCTTGTACGAACTTTGGAATGACCAATAGCAGTTCAAAGACACAGGTTATGCATATAGGGAAAGATGGGAAACAAGTAAATTGTATGTTGAATGGAGGTGTGCTTGAGCAGGTGTGGCAATTCAAATATCTAGGATGCATCTTTTCGAAAGATGGCAAACTGGATAAGGAGTTCGAACATCGCAGAGTGAATGGTAATAAAGTTGTTGCACAGCTTAATTCAAATGTTTTCAATAAACGAGAGTTGAGTAAGGAGACGAAGCTGATGATTCATGGGTCAATCTTCAGACCAACTATCATGGATGGCAGCGAGAACTGGGTCGATTCAAATAATTTAATTCATAGTTTGGAAGTGGCTGATATGAAAGTTTTGCGTATGATTTCGGGTGTGTCGCGTAGGGATCAATGGAAAAATAGAATTAGGAATGAGATAATATGGGAAGATTTGAATGTGGAGTCAGTTGATGAGATAGCTAGAAGGTCAAGATTGAGATGGTTTGGGCATGTACAGCGTATGAATGATTATCGTTTACCAAAGTTAATTTTGAATGCTGAAGTGAATGCACCGAGAGGTAGAGGGAGACCGCGAAGACGATATTTTGATTCGGTTAAGAACGACTTGAATGAAAGAGGGTTTGATTGGAATAGGGAAACTGAAGACCTGGCTCTCGATAGGGTATGTTGGAGGAGAATTGTTGTTGGCAGACCATTACAAAACAGACCAGACGCTGAAAGGCATTAATGGTCTTTAAATGTTTGTTGTTGTTGTTGTTGTATATGTGCAATAACTGAAGGCGGCGCCACTCGTAGATTCAAATATTATATCCGAAATGAAGCAAAAATTTTGCATTAAATGCAATTAAAAAAAATTATTTTTTCCAACGGCGCATTTGCATTTAATTGTGGTTTCCGTATTGATTTAAGTAAAACGATAAATTCAGAAGGAATCAAGATATCGAAGACAAGTGAAGCCACTAAAGAAGAATATTCAGTTGAAAAAGTGCTAAACCAACGCGTTCGCAACGGTAAAGTAATGGACCTCAAAGATTTTGCTGCAGAAATGAATTTCAAGGCTGGGAACTTTTTATCAGAGTCCATGAATGTTTCTGCGTGAGTCAAACTGTTTGACTAAATATGTTAATTCAAAAAAAAAATACATAAAAATGATGAATTTAAGCATTTTTATGTATTTTTTTTTTTGAATTAACATATTTATGTATTTTTTTATAGTAAAATAAAGGTTGGCACCTACTATTGGGATAAAGTGGACAACTTAATTTCGATAGCAAACATAAATATTGACGTTTTGATTAATGCTAAGACGTAAGTAAAAAGCTTCTTGGTTTGCAACTATCAATTACAGTAAATTTATCCAATATCTGAATTTTTGTCTGATTGCTTGTTTGGCAATACAATGATGTCTGTTTAGCATAAACAAAAAATCATTAATTAGCGTTTTTATAACGAAAGGGCAACAGATGGCTCAAGTTTATCGATTTCAATTTTGGCCATCAATTGCACATAATGCAATTACATTCAATGAAACGAGCTTTTTTCTTAACTCTTTTAGAATTTTGAAGAATAAAAAGGTGGATATTCAAAGCCAAGCGTCTACAAGTCAAGCAACACAGTCAAATGCTGGAGATCATTCACCACGAAAAAGATCGATGGTTAATAAAAAAAGTAATTCTCCAACCATGAATGCCATATGCAGCTTGAATAATGCCGTAATGAATTTCGAAACTTGTGTGCAAAATGAAATATTGTAAGTGAATGTGACACCTTTTTTTATACTTTTGGAATATTTTGAGTATTAATATGTTTTTAAAAACTTTAGATTCGGCAAATTGAAAGATGATGAAGATATGATCAAAACATTGTTGTGCGTAACAGAAATCTGTCTTCAAAGACTGAACGGAGCTAAGTAAGATTTTTTTTTTTTTTGAAATATTCTTGTTCGTATTTAATTTTATTCTATTTTCCATTCTCAGAAAACGACTAGAAAGCGTAAAGCAACAGCAAATAGAGCAAATCGATGCATTGGCCAACAATCTTTTTGATCAAAAAAATACCTAAAAATGAAAACTATTCTATTTTTACGATTTTTATATTTTTTTTTTTTTATTATTAGTATTTCACAAATATGAATAAAAAGACCCGATCAAACCTTCATCAAACTCAAAAACCAGTAAAAGAAATCTAATAAATCCTTACATTTTTTAAATGGAATTTCGATCAAAAAAACTTCTTTTATTATGATATTTGATTTTATGATTAAGACGAATAACATATATAAGACGAATCCATAATAATCGTGTGTTTTTCTTTTTTTGTTTGATGTAAATATTATTACGATGAGTTGATTATTCATTCAAAAAATTTTTTAAAATCATGCAACTGATTGATTCTCATAGATTATACGTACAACGTACATATTTCAAGTAAAATCATAAAAATGGCGACCATGGTCATTAGATAGTTTCGTTTTTCATTTTATTTAATCTAAACATTGTTAGTATTTTACATCAGAATAAGAAGTTTATGAATCTTCATATCAATTAGAACATATTTGATATAAAACTGGTGTAGTTGTTCAAAATCAAAATTAAAATATAATTATAATTTAATTAAATAAACATTGTTATTCAGTTTTTCTTTGGTAAAAATCCAAATGACGATATGAATCATGTACCCGTATTCTGTTTATTTAGTCGCAATCGTGCCAAACCGGATCGTTCTTCTTCTTCATCACTTGTATATGTTGATATTCCGCCCACAGCTAAATAATAGCTTCGAAATGCAGTAATATTTTGCTTCGGCCAGAAGCTCAGCCAGCGCTTTCGGTGTTTCAGGCAATGGAACACTACCATCTCTTAGATAATTCAAAATTATATGAAAATGTGTGCCACATCTATCGATTATTATCCAGCCTAAATTGGAAAAAATTCCATTTTTAATGCTTAATTCATATAAATATTCACGAAATCAATTTGTTTAACTTTTAATTAATCGTTGTACAATATTTTATTACTTTAAATTATGTTAAAATAATTATCATACCTTCAGTATCAGTTAGTACCTCCATTCGACCACTGAACATAGCACAAAGCATTGTATCAGGTTTTGAAATCAATGTGGCGATTGTCGTATAAAATAGATGACCACCAACATTTAGTTTAACATATTGTGATGGAGTTCCACTAACTATTTTGTGATCACCAGACATTATAATCTCTCGTAATTTAATTTGATTTCTTTAACACTTCCTTTGTTTTTATCCATCGGAAACTCAATCTGGTTCGTCTTTCAACTCAAACAAATGTAAATAACATGTAAGCAACGAAATGCTGTTTGATAAAATTTGTTTTTTTTTTTTTTTGAAATTCACGTTTTTTTTAATGTTTTCCCTTTAAATTGCCTTCAGTATATAAATTAAATTTAACAAAATAAACAGCTGGGCGTTTCAAGTGTCTTTGAAAGGTATTGAATTCTTTTTGCTCTTCGATACAATCAATTTTGATGTTTGCACCATTCCCACAAATCGTTCACACATACAGAAACAATGATAAAAAAAATACATTATTTTGTATACAGATGGTATACACGGTGAATCTAATTTTAAATTTTGCAAAGATGAATTTAATTTGTCTATCAAATTTATTTGAAATTTTTGACTTATTATAATTTAAATAAATGATGATTTTTTCATTAAAAATTAACAAAAGTGTATTCACAGTTATTTATATGAACACATTTCTTTACCAATTAATTAAAAATCAACAATCATTTACAACTGGTGTAAAATTATACTGAATTTTTGAAGGAATAAATTTTTTTTACATTAAATTTTTTAAGGTTTACTTATCATTTCTGGCCAACTCTAAACAAAAATGTGATTATTGAAAATGGTCTGATATTCGGCTATCAAACAATCTGCAGTAAACTTCACTGCGATGTGCACATTATTTTTATATATTTTTCAATGGAATTATTCCTTATCCTGATCATTTTTCGTCTGCTGTTGTTTGAAATGATTCAAAATACACACATTTTTTGGTTTTAGCTCATGCACATTTAGCTCAAGGCAATTGAATGCCAATTAGTAATTTGAATTCAAAAAAAAATTAAAATTTTCACAAAATTAAATAAACTATTAAATTTACAAATTCTTTTACTCCAACTATTGAGGCTAACATTAAAAATAATGTTAGCAAATTATGAAGGCCCACTTCTGTCAACGCATACAATTTTGATTCATTAAATTTGATAAAAATTCGTCCTAAATTTGAATAAAAGGAAAATGAAAAATAAACAATAATGTTGAACAATTTTGAATTAATGATAGATTATTTACCAATAATTTTCATAATTTGATTTTTTGTATCATGTTGAGCTAAACGTTTGAGCACATTTCCCAATGAATACATGAAAATTGATAAGCTGCTCATGTCTGTAGTAATATTTTTATTTTCGATCAATTTTTGCACTTGTTCCAAATATTCTGATACAGTTTTCCTAAACATTGTAAACATTCTTTAAATTTTCCATAATTTTGAATAAAAACATTCAAAATTCATTTTACCCAATCACTGCCAAGGTGGCTGGTGTAGTTCCATTGATAAAAAACGATGAATTCAAATTTTTATGATAATATTCCCAAAATGACATAAGAAGCTCTGACTTCTGTGGCCACCAATTTATCAATAATGAATTTACAATCAAAAGTGAAATACGTAAATGTTGTTCGCTCGGTTCAGATAAAATAAATGTTCTCAACAGATTTTCTAACAGTTCACCATTCTCTTTGATTCGTGAACTACTGAAACCATTATAAATGCCATTCTCTGAATATCCATGTAACATTGCGATTCCATTTAGTAGCCACAATGGGAAAATGGTTGAGTCGTTGGAAAATATGGTGATTCCATCTCGAAAAATTACTTCTTGTTTGGATTTTGAGGTATAAGGACCTAAAAAAATAAAAAATAAATAATAACTTTGATAGAATTAGTGATATGTTTTCACTTACTTTTTCGCTCTCGATGTAAGTTTAAGGCTGCATCAAAATAGAACCAAAATGAATTCAACTGTTCGCCATTTCCATGTAATTTCTCAATCAATAATTGAATCATGAGCCACATTTCTTTTACGCACGTACATGTAAATGTGCTTTTAAGTGACACATCCATAGTATGTAACTGTAAATTATTTAAGAATTATTTGTTAACAAGAAGTTTTGGGAAAAGATCTAAAATATTCGTTAAATGTCACTACTTTGTTAAATTTTGCAGCAGATATTAGTATCAAATCATAAATAAGTAATTGCAATTTTCTCTCAAATTCAGTATTTCTTAGCGTATTCTCAGTTATCAGCAGATTTTGTTGTATTTTATTCTGTTCGATGCGTAAGTAAATTGATAAATAAATCCAACGCCACTCTAAATGACCGTGCAACAAGTGATATGCTGGCGATGTTGACTTTTGAAAAAAAAATTTAAACAATTATTACAAATATTGATCATGAATTTAGAACAAACTAATCTTACTTCATTTCCTTGTGTGCTATGGATAGTGTGTAATACATCAACAATTGGTAGTGCATTCAATTGCTCAAAATACAGTGCCAATGGTCTCAATAAATCTTCAACAACATCTTGTTTTATTCGAGCAGTAAATAACAAATTACGCAATTGAAAAAGAAAACGTGTAGCCTGTTGTCTCATTGCAAACATACTTTTTTTGGTAACAAATGTACTGTTTTCTCTTGATGAAACAATCAGCGTTTGAATACACATTCTATGAAGTGAAAAAAACATTTTTGTTATGATTTCTGATCAAATGATTGAATTATTTTGATTTTATAAAACAAGAAAATATTATTATATTGTTTATATACCTGACTTTGCCAATTAGGTCCTGTAATATATCCGGATCAGTTAAGATATCTTCAGAAAGTCCAAGTCGAATAATTTTTGATTTTGAAATTTTTTCAAATAGCTTTCGATCAATTTAATTTCATCATTTACAATGAATCCTTGCGAATGAAATGTATATTTATTCAATTGATCATCGCCAGTACAATTTAAAAGGCGTACATTTTGGCAGATTTCATTTTTAAAATTTCCTAAAAATCGGTATTCATTTTCATAAACGATAATCAATGATAAGCTGCTATATGAGTACTTACCAAAATCATCGACTTTTTTATTAAAATCGGTTACATTGAGTAGATCCTCATCCAATTCAAAAAAATCATCGTCCAACATATTTTCTGTAGTTGTTTTTAAACACAAGATTAGGGTTTAAAATAGAACATTTACCAACAGAACAATGTGTTTATTATGTATGAATAAATCGTATAGGTGGCGTCAATGTCTTGAAATCAAAGCTCTTCACATGTTAAAACATACAACAAATGCCACATTGTTGTTCAGTTAAAATTCGAACGAACTCGAACGAACATGAACAGTTCGGTTCAGTGGGCAGCTCTATTCAGAAGACATTCTCAATTGAACCAAAAAATTTCTATTTGTACTTCAAACGTCAAGTGCTTCAAAACGGTTGTTTTGTTGACTACAAAGTCGAGGACAATAGTATTCTGGTATTGAAACAAAAAGAACCCATTTTGATCAAGGCTTCAATTTTAGACAAGGAAATTAAAATAATTTTAAAGGTTCAAGAATCCGATACTATTGGCGTGGTTCGGGAATCGTGAATCAACATTTGACTGATCTAAAGAAACAACCGAATGACTATAGCTTACGCTATGCTGGCGAGACACTCTTTGACAATTCAGCAACATTGAAGGATTGCGGAATACGTGATTTTACGAGTATCATCCTGATCCATGTTGAAACCATATCGTCAACATTCTTACATTGATTAAAATTCCAATTCAATGATCGACAACAACGAACGAGCTCATTAAAATCAATGCCATCAAATTTTCTTTCGCTAATAACAATATTTTTATCGATTTTTTCAGTCTTGATATTGTATGAACACAATAACAAGTCATGAAATGAAAATATATATATATATATATATATATTTATTTGCTTCCGATTCTTCCCTATATGACCTGTGTTTTTGAGCTACTAATGGTCATTCCAATGTTCGTACAAACCGCTTCTAGATCGCTAATGCTGTTTTTTAGCTCTTGTTCTGAGCCGCCAAACAACACTAGGTCATCCGAATATGCAAGAGCAACGATAATATTTCCCCCCAATACTACGTTACCCCTCAGATTAGCTGACTTAATCAATTTATCCATATAAATTATAAATAAAAGCAGGAAAGTAGTACAGCCCTGTCGGAGGCCATTTTGCATTTCAAACCATTTACTAAATTCACCATCCACTCTCACAGCGGCTTCACAATATTTATACAAACTCTTAATTGCCTCCAGAAGGGAACTATTCACGCCGTATTCATTCAAAATTAACCACAAATTGGCTCTTGGTATACAATCATACGTTTTTCGCATTGGCTCATAGACATGTTTTAGTTCACAATAGCTAAATAATTCAAAATAATAATTATTTTGAGTTGAATAAATCACTTACTGAATATAATCAAACCATTTCGAATGAAGTTATGTGTTGCTTTTCCATATATTTTTTATTATTCGTTTTAAATTGAAATTGATATAAAAAAATCGTGTTATCATCAAGTTTAATTACACAACGAGACACCGCCTCGAATACAAGTTTTTATTCGATACAATATACATAATTTTTTTTTTTTTTTTTTTTTTTTTTTTTTAATTCACAAATATAGAATACCTCATTAAATGTTTAATATATCATATGATAAATCTAAATTAATTGTTATCTTTATTTATTATTATCGATAGACCGATTCGCAAAATTGCTATATGATTTCAAAAATATTGATCAGTAAAAGAAATCGAATAAATCCTTACATTTTTTAGATGGAATTTTGATCAAAAAAATTTCTTGGCTTTTTTCTTTATAAATACCTATTTTTGGCAGTGTAGTTATCATTTAATTTGAAAGGAAATAATCTAGTTGTCAAATATTTTAATCACAATTTTTCTCTCACATACAAATTGCATACTACAATCACTAAATATATTGAATTGTGTTTATCAAACATTTTTGATTCTTAATCAAATCCAATTTTATATACTGGCAAATGATTCTATGTAGTCTTTAATACCACACTATAATCATTAGATATGAAATGCATTCATAAGAAAGTAAAGAGAGTGATATTTATATGATTAAGACGAATAACATATATAAGACGAATCCATAATAATCGTGTGTTTTTCTTTTTTTGTTTGATATAAATATTATTACGATGAGTTGATTATTTATTCAAAAAACTTTTTAAAATCATGCAACTGATTGATTCTCATAGATTATACGTACAACGTACATATTTCAAGTAAAATCATAAAAATGACGACCATGGTCATTAGATAGTTTCGTTTTTCATTTTATGTAATCTAAACATTGTTATTCAGTTTTTCTTTGGTAAAAATCCAAATGACGATATGAATCATGTACCCGTATTCTGTTTATTTAGTCGCAATCGTGCCAAACCGGATCGTTCTTCTTCTTCATCACTTGTATATGTTGATATTCCGCCGACAGCGCCACCGCCACCGCCAACCTGTTTATAACTTGATGTTGCTTGAAGTAAATCTTGATCGGGTGCATTTCGATCTTCATATAATAAAACTTGTAAAGTTTCTTCATAGATTCGAGCTTCGGGAAATTCGACTTTTGTATGCTTTTTATCAGTTGCATAAACAATTGATGTACAACATACTTCGGCCACTTTACGACCATTACCATAAAATGACCAACAACATATTTCATTTGAACCGATCACATCTTTAATAAATAAAATTCGTCCACTAAAACGCAATGATAATTTATCAAAGAGTTCAATATTTTTCAAAAGATTATCATCAGATGTGTGCGTATATGAATATTTATTATTGTGTCGATTTATTAGCAATTTAACAACAGGCTGTAATATAAACAAATTATGCATAAATATCAACAAATTGTGATTTTTTCTCATGTTCTTCCAATGAATTGAAAATTTAAAATTCAATGGAGAATTCGAAAAAAAAAAAAATATAAATCACATACCTTTATCGAATTACTAATTAGGATTTGTTCTTCTTTTTGTGACGTAATCAATGGCACACGACAAATTGGTTCTGGTTCTTTTTTCAACAATGCACGTTCACATGAATCAATAAGCTCCGAAATGCAGTAATATTTTGCTTCGGCCAGAAGCTCAGCCAGCGCTTTTGGTGTTTCAGGCAATGGAACACTACCATCTCTTAGATAATTCAAAATTGTATGAAAATGTGTGCCACATCTATCGATTATTATCCAGCCTAAATTAGAGAAAAGCTCATTTTTAATGCTTAATTCATATAAATATTCACGAAATCAATATTTTAAACTTTTAATTAATCGTTGTACAATATTTTATTACTTTAAATTATGTTAAAATAATTATCATACCTTCAGTATCAGTTAGTACCTCCATTCGACCACTGAACATAGCACAAAGCATTGTATCAGGCTTTGAAATCAATGTGGCGATTGTCGTATAAAATAGATGACCACCAACATTTAGTTTAACATATTGTGATGGAGTTCCACTAACTATTTTGTGATCACCAGACATTATAATCTCTCGTAATTTAATTTGATTTCTTTAACACTTCCTTTATTTTTATCAATCGGAAACTCAATCTGGGTCGTCTTTCAACTCAAACAAATGTAAATAATATGTAAGCAACGAAATGCTGTTTGATAAAATTTGTTTTTTTTTTTTTTTTTTTTTTTTGAAATTTACGTTTTTTTTTTAATGTTTTCCCTTTTAATTGCCTTCAGTATATAAATTAAATTTAACAAAATAAACAGCTGGGCGTTTCAAGTGTCTTTGAAAGGTATTGAATTCTTTTTGCTCTTCGATACAATCAATTTTGATGTTTGCACCATTCCCACAAATCGTTCACACATACAGAAACAATGATAAAAAAAATACATTATTTTGTATACAGATGGTATACACGGTGAATCTAATTTTAAATTTTGCAAAGATGAATTTAATTTGTCTATCAAATTTATTTGAAATTTTTGACTTATTATAATTTAAATAAATTATGATTTTTTTTATTAAAAATTAACAAAAATGTATTCACAGTTATTTATATGAACACATTTCTTTACCAATTAATTAAAAATCAACAATCTTTTACAACTGGTGTAAAATTATACTGAATTTTTGAAGGAATAAATTTTTTTTACATTAAATTTTTTAAGGTTTACTAATCATTTCTGGCCCTCTAAACAAAAATGTGATTATTGAAAATGGTCTGACATTCGGCTATCAAACGATCTACAGTAAACTTCACTGCGATGTGCACATTATTTTTATATATTTTTCAATGGAATTATTCCTTATACTGATCATTTTTCGTCTGCTGTTGTTTGAAATGATTCAAAATACACACATTTTTTTGGTTTTAGCTCATGCACATTTAGCTCAAGGCAATTGAATGTCAAATTGTAACAGTTCCATGTATATTTATGATTTTATGAACATAAATCGAATCACTAGATTGAATATAGACTAAGCGGTGTAATATGTCAATTTGTTGGGAGATTGAAAAACTCGCTAAAAACATAACCTATTTATTTTTTCACATAGAAATACAGATTTGCCTTAATATGAGAAATTCAATCAAACAATCTCAAAGAATAGCATTTAACAGAATTCATTTTTTATCGTTGGAAAATTTATTAATTAAATCATTTCAGTCGAACTACTTGAGCTTGCAATTTCTTGAAAAATCTTTGGATTCCTATTTTATATATTTTATCAGGCGTTCGTTTATTTATCGGAAATTATAAAGCAATTGTCAACAATTTTCGTAATAATAAAGAATCGTTTTTTATTTTGATTTACAGTGAAAATTCATAATTAGTTGTGGAATGAATTAATTCAGTTGTGAAATCACATTTCAATTATCCTCATAAATTTGTAGAAAGTAATCTTGAAATCTATTAATTTAGTTGGATAAAATCCAACTTCATTTAACATTGAAATTTTCCAGGCAGATTAGTGATTCTATTCAGGATACTTTTCAGATGTGGCTCAAGATATCCAATTATTTATACTTGATTTAAATCGATGGGGTTTCAATTGTGATGTGTTGTTCATATTGTTTGAATTGCATATCACAGGTACTTCAAATCCTTGATATTTGTTGTAAGGCTACGTAGTTTTTAAAAGCCATCTCATAAGTATCTCATGTTGAAATGCACATAATAAACTGCTAAAAACTACTTTGGGAAATAAATGTTTTCAAGTAATGAAATGAAAAAAAAAAACAAATTTAATTTTTTTAAATGTATTTTTACTTTCCAATAACACATACATTGACAAAAAAAGTGCTTTTTGACAAAAATTTTTTTTGAAAGAGCAATGATTGAAGGATTGAATTTAATTTAAATTCGTTTTCTCACATAAATCTCACATCTTTTTTTTCGTGTTTGTTGGACCACTGCATTTACCGGAAAGTGTATTCAATAATTAAGAAGATTATTTGATTGTTGGATGTTGTGGTACTTGGTGGTAGAATAGTGGCATAAATGTCATCACATCTTATTTCTTTCCAGCTTGTCCAACCTTTGCTTTTTTGGTACCACGTACCTTCTTCATTCTGTTTCTGCGTTCTTTGCGTTGTTTTCGTGTTTGCTTTTGTTTTTCGTACAAACCATGACGAGCCAAACGGTATTTTGGTTCAAATTTCTTGGCAAAATCCAGTGTATCATAAATCAATGCAAAACCAGTTGATTTGCCACCACCAAAGTTTGTCCGGAAACCGAAAACAAAGACAACATCTGGTGTTACTTTGTACATGGCGGCCAATTTTTCACGAATATCCTTTTTGCTAACCGATGACAAACCTGGATGCAATACATCGCAGACCATTTGTTTCCGGCACAACAAACGATTTGTCATGAATTTACGTGTACGAATTACTGCGGCGGATGACATTTTGTTTTATTCTGTGAATGAAAACGAAATTAAAAAAAAACTCATTAGTAAGGAATTGTGAAAGGATTCAATATTTATTCAATATAGCTATCAATTCATATGATAATATCAAATATGTTCGGTAGTCAATGAAAATTTGAAAAAGTACAATTCTAACTGGATGCTCAACATTTTGTTATTTAATATTTTAAAGGAATTCACATATGTACAATGAGATCACAAATCTATAACATCATTTACACAAATATTCAGTAAATAAATCAAGTTAATTGATTGAAACAATATTAAATAATGTGTGCAATTGGCAGTAAAATTAGTGAACTGTACATAACCTATACGTGTGCACAGAACTCAATATATTATATTAAACACGTGTAGCATGAACAGTTCATTAATTCCAATTAAATTGGATTTTTTTTAAAAACTTTCACAATAATTTTCTGACAATTCATAATTTATATTATGCACAAAATGTTTATTTTTAAATTTTATGGATATTTATCAAAGAAAAACAATGTTTTTGTTTTATATTCACCTATTTTTTCACACTGAAAAAAGACAGATACGTCTCTTCGCAAGCACAAAATTTGTAAAGAAAGATCCACAGCAAATCAGTACCGAATTTGATAGATGTTACTTAGTTTAACAATATGGCGACCCTTTTAGTTGAGTTTGAATGGCGCCACCATATAATAAAAGCATATGTATTCATTTTTTTGGTTTTCTAATTGCATTTTCGAATGAGAAAAGTATGCTTTTCTATGAATGATTTTCGATTTGTTATATCTAAAAAGGTTTTTTTTTTTCTTTTTTCCTTGATTTTGCATTAAAATTTCAATTCATTATGTTTGTCATTTGGCATTTATAGATGCTCAAAATAATAGGTGTGTTCCATCTGTCTATTCAGTATGAGTCAAACACATACACATAAATTTAAGCATACTTGAGAAATGAGAATTTTAAGGCAATTCTTTATTGACCGATAAACACAGATGCTTCATTTTGTGTAATCAACATTGAATGCAACTGCTTGCGTTGTTATTGGTATTTCGTTGATTGCATGTTTGTTGTGTGCGTATGTGTTTGTGTTTGTGTATGTGTGATGCGCGTAAATATGTTTTTCTTGTATTTTGTTGTTGTGTTATATTTTAGTATAAGTTCTCTTGGGATGCCCATAACTCAATTGAATTTAAATGGCGAAGTGTGAACCCGACTGATTAAATTTCTCACTTTTGAATTACTTCCCAATTATCATTTTTTGTGCATATTTTCTACATAATTTTGTACAAACAAAGTGAATATTGAAAGAACAATTACATTCTTCATGTGGTGTTTGAATTTATCAGGAGAACTTAGACAATTATTCTATTTTGTATTGTCAACAACAATTTTTTCTTATTGACAATAAAATACGAAAAAGAATTCTGCTAAGTGAATTAGGTGTTTTGGAACAATTTTTGAGTCGAAGTCTTAAATTTTGATGGGAGTAAACATAAAAAAATATATTTGTGAAAAAGAAACAGGAAGTGGATGTAGGTTTTGTAAATCAGTGGCATAAAACATGAAGTAACTCTCTTCTTTTCTATGATGAATAGTGAATTTATGTTTTTTGTTTTCATAAATTTCGTTAAAATACATGGCATTTATTTTTCATCGATAATCGCCTTTTGAATTCCAATTGAATTGATAAAAATTATTTGAATTAACCGCGGGCCAAATAAAAAGAAAAGCAAACAACAAAAAAAAAAATAATTTATAGTTGACGCATTCAATTAATCCAACAAATACATTGTCGACACATCGGTGGATAATGGAATACAATCGATCTGATGCGACGACGACGACACCAGCAACATGATGAAGAATAAGACAACAAGCAAGGCAATGTTTTTGTTTTTGTTTTGGGCTGTGTCTGTGTTATTGTTTACGATCATCGATGCTAGCCAAAGTATGTACAAATTTATGTCCATTTTACCATTGTCTTCATTATAATGTACTGTTGCATGTGAATAATGCCTATGCCAATGAATGAATAATCATACACAAATAATATGTTGCACATTAATACAAACTTTTGAAATTCTTTAAATTTGGGCCATATACATAGCCTGCGGCCGATCGGTTTTCAAAGTAATAAAAAAAACGAATTCTAATAATAAATATTGATTATATTGTTCTCCAAACAAATGAATTTCGTATTCTGAATACCAAAAAACATATAACATGTTAATATGCAACTAAATTATGATCGTTCAAATTGTTCGACCTCAAATTTCATTCATTTTATTTTTCAATTTATTGTTTAACAGCAATACGATTTACAATCGAACCAAGCAATATCATTGTTTCTGAAGGAAGTTCAGTTTTATTACCATGTGAGGGTGAAATAACGCATACAAATGCTGATCATTTATTAACAAAACGAAAATTTAATAAAAATCGTTTGGACTTATTGCCACACATTCGATGGAGGGGACCAGATGGTCAAGATATTGGCATCGTTGGAGATACATTTCGGTAAGGCTCATCAAAATTCGGAAACATTAATAATGAAAATCATTGTATAAGTGAATAGAGACGTCATGTGACGCTCAAAATTTCACTTAAACACACATTGTATGAAACTGCATGCGGGCGATTTTTCTTTCACATTAAAACAATCTTGTTTCACAATATTTATGCATTCGCTCATTTACACACAATAATTTTAGTACTCAACTTGAGAATGGCTCTCTATACATCAGTTCTGTGGAAGAAAATCGAGGTTTAACTGGTGCCTATCAATGTTTGTTGAGTAGCGATGGTATCGGGACAATTGTCAGCCGGTCTGCGATTGTGTCCATTTCCAGTAAGTAAAATGATATGGCAACGTTCAATTGAATACTCATTTATATGAAAATAATCAATTAAAACATGACTTGTATTTTGTATTGAATAGAATTGCCAGAAACAAACAATATGTTTCGAGAATTATATTTATATCCGGGTCAAACGGCATATTTTAAATGCTTAGCATCGTCCTTATCACCAGATTTAGGAAAATATAATTTCCAATGGTTTAAAGATGATATACCATTGATCATAGACAATACTCGAATGGTTTTATTTCCATCCGGTGCAATTGAGATTGATGAATTGGTTGCATCAGATAAAGGAACGTATCAGTGTAACGTTACCTCAGGAACTTTTTTTACGTAAGCGTTGTGTTTTTTTTTTCTTCTGGAATATTTTCAAATTAATGGTGAGAAATAAATAAATTCGTCCTTTTTATACCCATTAGACTTAGCAGTAAAACTAATTTAAATATTAAAGCTGGTGGTGAACCACAACAATTTCAATCACCAACATTTTTAACTGAATCAATATCGAAAACGGTTAACGATGGTGACACAATTACTTTAGACTGTGTTGCAAATGGCAATCCAAAACCGCAAATAAAATGGCTTCGCAATGGTGAAGATATTAAAATCAGTGATTCAAATTCCAAATTTCAAATAATTGGAACAGGATCATTGAAAATTATAATGGCTAGCGAAAATGATGCTGGGAACTATCAATGTCGTGCTAGTAATAGCATGGATTCAGCTGATATAGAAATTACATTGCATGTTCAAGTGCCTCCAAATTTTATTCAAAGTCCTACGGATCGAATTGCATATGAAAGAGATGAATTAGAAATGGTCTGTGCAATAAAAGGCAAGCCAACGCCGCGTGTGCAATGGCTTAAAAATGGTGATATTATAACACCAAATGATTACATGCAAATTGTTAATGGGTAAGAAACTAATCAAAAATAAATAAATAAATAATTGATATTGATAATTTTATCTCATCTGAACTATTTAGACATAACTTGCGTATTCTTGGATTGATTGAAACTGACACCGGAATGTTTCAATGTATGGGAACTAATTCAGCTGGAAGCATTCAGGCGGCAGCAAGACTTGAAATCACCACTCCAAGTAAGATAATTTTGTTTTCTCATTTTAAGGAAAATTGACTGAGCAAATTCGAAGAAAGTTTTCAACGTGTTCAAAAAGAAATCATTTTTGTATGAAATTTTATACAATTCTTTTCAATTATTTTTTCTCTTGAAAATTCGTATTTAATTTCATAAAATGTTCAGTTTTTTTTATTGTTTATATTTATTTTGTTCTTTTTTATTTTCTTTCTGATATTTATGTTTGTTTTCATCTCTCATCATTTTGAATTCTCTTGCGTTTGATCTTCTGTTCGTGTCGTTTATAAATTGTCTTTTTCTTGATTGATAACAATTGCGTCAACAAATGATATTAGAGGGGAAAAAGACTAAAAAAACAAAAGAAAAGAATACAAAAAATAAACCAATCCAGTTATCATCAACTGAAATAATAGCCGCTGATTCTCCAATACATGCAACAATGCCAAAATTACGATCAAATTCAAAGTTGTCAACAAATTCAATACCAAAAAGCATTTTTAATAGTTTACAATCAAAAGATAAATTGAATGATGATTATGGCCCAGATGGTGATGATTATGGCCCAGATGGTGATGATTATGATGATGAAGATGAAGGAACTATTCATCAAATCGGTCCAAATATCAATCCAAACACATTACTCAACACATTAACACAAAAAGAAAACGAAAAAATTGAACAAAATTATCAAAAACCGCCAATTGTTTCCGATGAAAAAACTAATGGAAATGAACATTCTGATGATTTATCAATTGAACATTTAGATGGAGATACAAATTTAAAGACGCTAATACCAGGACCACCAAGAGATTTAGTTGCACAACTACTCAATCGATATGTTACACTGAGTTGGATGGAACCAGCTAAAAATCCCGATGAAGTCATATCGTACACCGTCTTTTATAAAATGACTACGAGTGAACGGTGAGTTAAATTTGTGTATTTTTTCTTTCGATTTAACTTGTATTTACAAAATTATTAACAAAAATATGTGTTTGAACGCTAATATTATTCATACATATAATGTATTTAGTGAAAGAAAAGTAACGACCAAATCACGTGATGAACAAACCGCAACAATACAATCAGTTTTGCCGGGAAGAACGTATCAATTTCGGGTCGTAGGCAATAGCAATCATGGACCAGGTGAATCATCAAATATTTTCGAATTAACAACGCAACCAGATGAAAATATTGCTGGCGCAATAACCAATTTATTTGGCCAAGCGCTCAATCATAAAAGTATTCTTGTACGATGGTCACCGCCATTGATTACCAACGGAAATATCACAAAATATCGAGTTTATTACACTGAACCGGATGGTGGTGACTTGCAAGCAGATACGCACAGTACCGAGACTGAATTAGTTTTAACCGATTTACATCCATTCACTCCGTACTCAATTTATGTTGTGACATTCAATGAAAATGGAATGGGCGATTCATCGCATGAAATAATTGTGAAAACATTTTCATCGACACCGGCTGAACCACCATTAAATGTTACACTTGAGGCAACTAGTTCGAGTGTAAGTAGGCAATTGTCTAATTATTACATTTACATACTTGGATTTGCGAAAGAAACATGACTCTCTAACTATGATAATTCATTAGTCCATAACAGTGCGATGGCAACCACCATCACTTGAAGAGCAAAATGGTCAAATAACCGGTTACAAAATCCGATATCGTAAATTTAAGAAGCATTCTCAAGTTGAAACAACATCAGCAAATGTGCGACATTATGAACTACGTGGATTAGATAAAAACTCAACGTATCAAGTGAAAATTTCAGCAATGACAGTAAACGGTAATGGCTAGAGGCAGAGAACCCTTTATCAATATATATATGAAGTAGATAATTAGAATATTTACACGATATTCAAATATTTATGAAACATTTGTTAGATTCAAAATATATACCATATCCATACATATTTGAAATATCTAATGAATATTCAATTCATTTTTATCAATAAGTTAGTTATTAAATTTCAAATTGCAAACATTGTCGCGATGGCAAAATAAGTGAATATTGCTAAGAGTTGAGATTTGGTAGCTGAAATGAAGTCAACATTCAACATTAAGCAAGGCGACACAAAATCATTTACATGTTATTTTTACATGTAGGTAGTGACTTCGGACCGTACTTTAAGTATAGTACTATTCTGTAGTAAGTTTTCTTCCTTACAGACACAGAAGGATGCAGAATGATCTCAACTACCAATCTTAAATTTAAACAATAATTAGTCATATGTTTAGAATATTTATTATATTTAATATATTTACAAATATTCAAAATATTTATAATATTTGCAACATTTGCAGAATATTTCAGTATTTATTTACTTTTGTTGTTTCCCCCTAAGGTACTGGACCGTTTACCGAATGGTTATCGGTTGATACATTCGAAAGTGATTTAACTGAAAATCATGTACCTGGAAAACCAACAATAACAAACAGTAAGAAATGTTATCATTCAATCAATGTTAATGAATTAAGATTTTGATTTCAATTCGAATTTCATTCAATTTGTAGCACGGGCGACAAGCAATAGCATATCGATTTCATGGAATTCGCCAAAAGAGCGCGATATTAAAGTACGAAATTACATTCTAAATTTTGGTATTGGTTTTCCGGATGTAGAGACGCGTGTTTTTGATGAAAAGCTTCGTTTTTATGAAATAAAAAATTTAGAATCGAATAGCGAATATGTGTTATCATTGCGAGCACGAAATTTAGCCGGTGATGGTGAACCAGCTTATTACACAATTCAAACACGTGACGAAGATCCAATTGAATCTGGTGGCTATGCATTAGAGGTGCCCGTTCGACTTAGGGCAATTACAATGTCAGCCACATCAATTGTCGTTTATTGGACGGATAATTCAGTCATTCGTGCACCACATACATCAAGCAGTCGCTTTTATACAGTTCGATACAATATTGCCGATACGACACGCTTTCGATACTACAATACAACGGATATGAATTGCATGATTGATGATTTAAGACCAAATACACAATATGAATTTGCGGTAAAAGCTGTAAAAGGTCGCCGTGAATCACCTTGGTCAATGTCTGAAGTGAATACAACATTTTCATTGTCTTCCGTATCACCGCCACGAGAACTTTCCGCACAACCAGATCAAATGAATCCGCAAAATGTAATTTTAAAATGGCTTCCACCTCGTAATAATAACGGACAAATTAGCGGCTATTTAGTTTATTATACAACTGATTCATCAAATCGAGATCGAGATTGGTCTGTTGAACCAGTAAATGATACATCATTGAAAATTAAAAATTTAAAACAAAATACAATGTATTACTTTAAAGTTTTAACACAAAATGTGAATCGAGCACATCAAGGCACTTTTTCTGCTATGATTTCCTATAAAACTGGCAATTTAGTGAGCTTATCAAGTCCAGTAAATACATACATGAATGAAGATATGAAATTGCCCCCAAGCGATGGCATAGCGAGTTTGATATTCAATGAATATTTAATTTATATCATAGCTGGTGTTATGATAATTACATTATTGATTTCTATTAAAGTCGTTATGATTTTATGCCGACAAAAGCCACAAGGTACACCAGATGGAAAGCATGTCTATACGAAAGGCAATAGTGGTGGTCAACCACCAGATTTATGGATCCATCATGATCAAATGGAATTGAAAAATGTTGAAAAGAATCCAACAAATGATAGTGCATCAAGCAGCGGTGCTATGACACTACCACGAACTGGCCATGAATATGAGACTGATCTATCCCATACACATATTACCAATTCACTTGATAAACGACAATATGTTCCAAGTTATATGTGTAAGTAACAGTAGAAATCTTAATTGAAGCATTTATTAAAAAAAAAAACAAAAAAATGTTCTCACTTTTTATCATTTTCACAAAATAGCAACTTCAATGAATTCGACAATTGATCGTTCACATTATACACGAACATACAATCGCATGCTCATTGATCCAAATTCATCGCAACAAAATTTAAATCAAACACAAATGACAACTATACCACAAACACCCGAAAATCCTTACAGTTACGATTCAATGCCATCAAATTACAGGTTTGTTTACACAACATTTGAATAATAAGTGATTCGAAGATGATTAACAAATCTCATTGTGAACTATAGTAATCCAAGCATAACGTATGCACCTGGTCTATCAATCGATGTACCGAAAGCACCACGTGGACAAGGTCATCCATTGCAAAGTTTCAGTGTACCCGGCCCACCACCTCCTAGTCTCAATACAACACCATTGATCTCAAATCCAAATAAGCACAACAGTATGTAGACATTGTTTTACACATTTATTTGTTATGAATTTTGTATTGAATCTGTAATTATTTTTTTTGTCCTTGTAGTTCCAGCTGTTGCCATACGTCCACAAAATACGTCGCCATATAAGAATTCATTAACAAACAGCGTGGGATCATCAGTTGCACCGATCTCATTATCAAATACATTAACAAATCGTTTACAACAATCCGGTCCAATGATTGCTCATTCATCGGATGAAATCCAAAGACTTGCACCGAGCACATCAACTGAAGAACTCAATCAAGAAATGGCCAATTTGGAAGGTTTAATGAAAGACTTAAATAATACAATGAAAAATATTAATAATTCGGGCGCTCTTTCATAAGCACATAAGTGTAACTATCACTGCCAGAGCGATTTGACAAACCCCCTAAATATGGGTTATGAAAAAAAAAAAATCAAACAAGAATATGTAATGAAAAAAATAAGCAGAGAAGAACAAAAACAAAAATAGTAATTTTATCTGAAAAATGGAATATTGAACAAACAAAAAACCGAACCAAAATCACACAAGATATTTTTGCAAATTTTTTAATATAAAACAAACTTAAAATAACAGAAAAATCTAAACCACACAAAAGACTTAGTATAGATTTGAGGTAATTTCGAATCAAATCAGTTTTTTTTTTATTGTGACCACAAATGACTGATGCACATTTTATAACATAGAAATTATTTAATTAAATTGCATATTTAATCATTTGTCACTTATCAATAATACTTGATAAGCATGATGATCACAATGAACAAAAACAAATGCCATGACAACAATCAGCAATACACACACACAAACATTATGTCTATTATGTGCGTATGTGTGTGTGCACTGTAACTGATTTATTTTTAATGTGACGTTTTATTATGAGAATAAGAAGCAAAAAAATTTAACAAAAACCGAACAAAAAGCAAAGCAAAGCAAAACATATTCACAACAAACCACTCATATGTGTCTAATCATAGTATAGCATAGCATAGCATAGCATAGCAACGTATATATGGTCTTTTAAATATTTTTTTTTTGTTAAATTGAAACGCAACTAAAACTCAATAGAGTTGACATGAGAACAGCTAACAGCAGTTACTGAATCGAAAAATAAAATTAAAGGAAATGAAAAATCAACACTTTTACGACTGATATCAATTTTACACACTTTTCACTATAAATTTATACTCTAGTTTATACTAGTATTTTTAAGTCATCACAAATCGAATGTTTCAAATTTTAAGTATCGTCGAAACTAGCTCTGCAATAGATTTTTTATTTCAATATTTATAAATAATCTGAAATCTGAAATGAACAACATTTGCTTATAATATTACTTTACAGAAAAACAAAAAACAAATAATAATTCTACATAAATCCGATTTGTATGGAAATATTTAATATGTTTTAATCATTCTCTTTGCACAAAATGCCATGAATTTTTTCATCTGTGAATATGTCTATCCACTGCTTGTCATTTATTCATTGAATAACATTTGATGTTCATTTTAAATATAATATATATGCGATAATGCACTTATTAGAGACGACACAAAAACATTTATTTTATTCGCTAAACCAAAAACATCGTTTGATTTTGGGTTGACAAATCCATTGATTTAAGTCGAAATTGAATTTAATTCAAATTAACAATTTCAATTGTCACTTATTCATCGCAAAATTATTGAATGTTGTAAATTAGTGAGTTTTTTTCTTGTGTTTTCAGCTCTCTATTCATACATTCACAATAGTCGTCCAAACCATACAATTCTGTTATCATAATCACTGTAAAATTCTTTCTTAAATAAATTTATATTATTGCTAAATTTTTAATAATTTCAAACTAAAATAATGAAATTAATGCAGTCGGATTTTTGTTTATTTTTTACGGCACTAAGCGTTTTATATAAAGTCCTCAACAGTATATATTTCATTTTATCCAACAATTTGACATCACAAAACCAAAAAGAAGAATAAAAAATGATTAAAACATTTGAAAATGAAACACTTATTTATTGCTAAGAATATTTCATCCTTATAGTGTAAATGCGATTAAAATTTTTGATTTGTTTTTTTTTTACTTTTTCGTCTCTGTTTTCTTATAGCCTTTTTTTATTTATAAAACGGAGACAAACAAATTTTTAAATAAAGACACAAGAATTTGGCAAAAAAACCAACATTTATTTCATTTCAACTTTTATATTACTTTTTTTCTTATTCAGAAAAATACTTTATTTCACAAAAAACTGAAACTTATCAAAATACAAACATTTGGTCAATCAAATGGCAAGAAATTTTAAACCACACAAGATTTAAATTAAACAAGAATTAATATCCAGATCGTAATCGTCCATTATTGTTTTGAAAATTTTCAGTATTAAAAAACCAACATTTATTTCAATTTAATTTTTATATATGTTTTTTTTTTCAGAAAAATACTTTATTTAACCAAAAACTAAAACTTATCAAAATACAGACATTTGGTAAGTAAATGGCAGGAAATTGGAAAACATACAAAATTCAAATTAAACAAGAATTAATGTCCAGATCGAAATATGTCTTCGTCGTAATCATGCATGTTTTTTCCATATTTGCGTCAACATTAACGTTAGCAAAATATTATATAATTTTATTTTACATGATTGACAAAAAATGTAAGGTTTCAAAGTGCAAGTTTTTTAACCGCTAAAAAATCGCAAGATAATCGTTACATAATTGTTGATATTAACCAAAATACCAATAAATGCAAAAGTGAAACGTTTAAATATCCATTGATTTGGCTACGTAACAACTGTCAATGTTCAAGCTGTTTTCATTCTCAATCAAAGAGTCGTACAATAAATTGGTCAACATTTGATTTTAAAAATGCACAACCAAAATCTATTTCCGTGAGTTAAATTTATTTGAAAATGAAACAATACAAACGAAAAAAAATAAATTGTGACAAACATTATCCAGAGTGATGAGCAATTAGAAATCATCTGGAAAGATGATCATGTGTCTAAATTCAATATTGAATGGTTACTGGAACGAAACTTTACAATTGAAAATCAACAAAAATATTTAGATAACAATTATCGGCCAAAACCGACACTCTGGTCCAAAGATCAATTTGAAATGAAAAAATTCAATGCCAATGAAGTGTTTGAAAATGATAAAGGTATATTGATTTTTTATTATCGTTGAAAAAATAATTTATTAATTTTTATTAAATAATTATTTTAGTATTGTACGAATGGTTGGAAACATTAACAAGATATGGTGTGGTTATAATGAAAAATGCACCATTATCCGAAGATCAAGTGAGAAAATTAGCTAATCGGGTGGGTTTCCGTTATTTCATTAAATAATATTTAAATACGAGAAAAAAAAGAAAATGAGATTTACATATAGAGAAAACTGTAAATATAATTGAGAGAGAAAGCGAATTTAGTACAAAAAATCGTAAAAATAGAATAGTTTTCATTTTGAGGTATTTTTTTTGATCAAAAAGATTGTTGGCATGGCAATGCATCGATTTGCTCTATTTTCTGTTGCTTTTGGCTTTCTAGTCGTTTTCTGAGAATGGAAAATAGAATAAAATTAAATACGAACAAGAATATTTCAAAAAAAAAAAAATCTTACTTAGCTCCGTTCAGTCTTTGAAGACAGATTTCTGTTACGCACAACAATGTTTTGATCATATCTTCATCATCTTTCAATTTGCCGAATCTAAAGTTTTTAAAAACATATATTAATACTCAAAATATTCCAAAAGTATAAAAAAAGGTGTCACATTCACTTACAATATTTCATTTTGCACACAAGCTTCGAAATGCTCTACGGCATTATTCAAGCTGCATATGGCATTCATGGTTGGAGAATTACTTTTTTCATTAACCATCGATCTTTTTCGTGGTGAATGATCTCCAGCATTTGACTGTGTTGCTTGACTGGTAGACGCTTGGCTTTGAATATCCACCTTTTTATTTTTCAAAATTCTAAAAGAGTTAAGAAAAAAGCTCGTTTCATTGAATGTAATTGCATTATGTGCAATTGATGGCCAAAATTGAAATCGATAAACTTGAGCCATCTGTTGCCCTTTCGTTATAAAAACGCTAATTAATGATTTTTTGTTTATGCTGAACAGACATCATTGTATTGCCAAACAAGCAATCAGACAAAAATTCAGATATTGGATAAATTTACTGTAATTGATAGTTGCAAACCAAGAAGCTTTTTACTTACGTCTTAACATTAACCAAATGGTCAATATTTATGTTTGCTATCGAAATTAAGTTGTCCACTTTATCCCAATAGTAGGTGCCAACCTTTATTTTACTATAAAAAAATACATAAATATGTTAATTCAAAAAAAAAAAAATTCATAAAAATGCTTAAATTCAGCATTTTTATGTATTTTTTTTTTTTTTTTTTGAATTAACATATTTAACAGTCAAACAGTTTAACTCACGCAGCAACATTCTTAGACTCTGATGAAAAATTCGCACACTTGAGATGCATTTCTGAAGCAACATCTTTGAGGTCCATTACTTTACCGTTGCGAACGCGTTGGTTTAGCACTTTTTCAACTGAATATTCTTCTTTATTGGCTTCACTTGTCTTCGATATCTTGATTCCTTGTGAATTTATCGTTTTACTTAAATCAATCGGGAAACCACAATTAAATGCAGTTTGCCATCTTCCGAAAAGATGTATCCTAGATATTTGAATTGCGACACCTGCTCAAGCACACCTCAACATACAATTTACTTGTTTCCTATCTTTCGCTTTTTGCAAATCAACAAAATATACATACATATCCTTGTTTCTCTCATGGAACTTCTCTATTAGTTGTCTCATGCAAAAAATTTGATCTTGACATCCGCGCATCGGTCTGAAGCCCGATTGGTTTTCATCCAAGAGCGATTCGTTAATAGCTCTGGTACGTTTTTCTAAAATTGCACTATATAATTTTCCGACAACGCTCAATAAAGAAATTCCACAGTAGTTGTTACAATCCTTATTACTTCCTTTCTTATGGAGAGGAGAGATAACTGCACCACCCCATTCTTTCGGCACAACTGATGAATCCCACGCTAGATTGAACAACCGATGCAACCATCGAATCCCTACTGAACCACTGCAAATTAAATATTCGTTCCTAATCTCATCCACTCCTGCTGCTTTGCCCCAACTTAGCTTTCTAACCGCCTGCTCTATCTCTCCTATGCTTATTTCTTCTTCTTCGACTTCATTCACACTTGCATTCGCGCTAACACTCAAATCTGTTCTATTATCAACATTCAGAAGTTCCTCAAAATATTCTTTCCAAGGCTTCCTGTTTGGAATTTCATGAAAAATTGGTGTAGATAATTTTATGTATATTTTTATATGAAATTCTAAATAGGAAGCCTTGGAATGCAGGCCAAATCCTGGGAATCCATGGATCAGCCTGGGTAACTGACACCTCTAGTTGATAGGTCTTGAAATTTTTTTTACTATAGTCAAAAATTAATTTATTTTTGCGTTTTTCCTACTAAGGATAGCTAAGAAAAATCAATTGGAAATTGATTCATTTTTTATGTATACATACGCAAATAGCAGCTCTGCTCTATAGTCGGAAAGAGCGCCTATTTGTAGGAGATACGAAAGAGCATGCAGCTAAGAGGAGAAGCGAATGAGATGACTGAATCTGGCTACATATGCATTCACTACACTCAAACAAACAAACAAACTTCAATTCATTAACTTTCACTCTATTAGTTGGTTCCCGATTTTTACTCGCTACCCCTTTTGGAATACGTAGTTTGCTTGCTACTAAGTAATAATCGGAATCCAAACCAAAACTTCTATACAAACGCATGAAGATTTCCCCCCAAAGAAATTCGAATAAGAAGCATTGGAAGTTGCGTGCATGTGTGCGGCGCATTTGAAACGCATTGGCAGTGTGGACAGAGATAGTATGTGTGTGTGTCTGAAAGAGGGGAAAAGAGGTGTATGTCTGTGTATGTGTGCTCTAATACTAAGAAATGGGTTCAAAACATACAATTTACAACTACTGATGTGTTATTGAAATAAAATATCTCAACATGCAAATGAATTGAATTGTCTTCTTAATAAACCTTTTGAATAATTTTTGTATTCAGCGTTCAAAACAAAAAAAAACTAGATAAAAAAAAGTTGAAAAAGTTGAAAAAGTTGAAAAAGAAGAAGAATAGCCGGCTTTTTGCAATGCTGAAGTTGTAGCATTCTTTGTTATTGTATATAAAATGTACGGTGCTTATCTCGTGATTATTCATCAGATTTGAATGAAGAAAGAAAGCGATCGCTTAAGATGTATGGCATTTTCGGTCGTGGGTTTTTTCTTCTTCTTCTTCTTCTTATTTGTAAATTATGGTGAAAGTACAGTATCTTTTGGTTTGTGTTGCTTTTAACTTTCGAGACAAGAAATCGTAATGAGGTGACCAATTTGCACAGCAAATACAAACACATCGATCTTTTTATATCTTGTTATTTTCTGGATTAGTGCCCAACAAAAACAAAACGACACACTGAATGTTGTTACCGATCGTGTTTATCACTGGTAAAACGATCGAGTTTGCACAATATGCTCTCATGTTTATGCGATTTTTTCCAGATCGAATACAATGCATCGCCTTTTTAGTATGAATGCATATAAATATAAATATGAGAGCGAATCAACGTCAACAACCATATTAAACAATCTGAACAAATGTGATTAGGTGGCGTCTTTTTGATGAAAAAAAAAAAAAAACTTGTGAGAGAAGAAGAAAACTGGATTTTTATGCATAAAATTGAAATTAGTTTTCCAAGTATTCTTTAATTATATTTGCAATATATTATACTTGGAGCATTTGATTTAGTCACTGATGCCGAGAATTCACCGTTTGTTTTTATCAACAATTTCATCGTAGTCATTGTTGGATGACGTCGATGGTTGCGGCATGCAGTTGTGTTTTCATTGTGTATGTGTGTGTAACAATAATCGAAACAAGACACTAGAACTAATAATAAAACATAAAGACACGAATACACAAAAATTTTAAAATTACCAATTAAATGCGGTTTCACGTTTCAAACATTAACATAAAAGTAAAAAATAAAATGAAAACGAAGACACAAAACAATTGATTGATATTTGTAGCGCGATTTGTTGTTGTCGTTGTCGCCACAAAGCACTAAATGTTTTCTCTAGTTTTTTTTTTTTTTTTTTTTGTTTTTCGTTATTCAATAAACTTTTTTTTGGCCGTTATTTTGCTCAATGCTAAGCACCGACTGTAAAAATTTCCGAGTCAATTTTTAGGTGATTGCTTATTTCGTTTAGTCACCAAATAAAAATTCAGTTTTGAGATGCGAGATTTGTCGGGGCGTCACGGCCATACTAAATGAAAGCAATGCAAAGCAAAACAATAAATTAAAAAAAAAAAAACTTGTACAAATCTCGACGTAGCTCTTTGAATGTCTGCCTTCAAATTTAGATGCAAATAGTTAATATATTTATTGGTTTCATTACATTCTTTTTTCTATTTCATTTTCATCCACTCAATAACCTCTTTTTACTTCTTTATCGATGCTATTTTATTACTAAAATATTAAATGCACTTGAATGTGCATGTTGGTTATTTATTTTTCGTGTATTTCGTTGATGTTGTTTTTCTTCTATTTCTTAAGTTTTTGCCCCCAAATACAAACAATTTTATTCACATCACAAGACTTACAAATGTTGAAACGTCACGAAACAAGGGTATTTTTCTGCTGACAGTTCGCGTTTGACTGAGAACAAACAATATTCGATGAATGTTTGTAAACGCACACATGTCGGTTTGAGTTTGATTCGCAGTAGAAATTGAACGACAGCTACATCTGCTGCGGCACTAGCAAATTAGCATCACTCTAATGGACGCCCAAAAAACATATTTGAACTTTAAAAAAAAAAAAAAAAAAAAACGAAAGAATTCCCTTTTCATCTCTCTGTCTGTATTTGTGTGTTAGTAAATTAGTTGATTTTATTTGAAATCGATTTTCGTTCTTAATTAAATTTTATATAGTTATGACAAGAATATTATGTGATTTTCTTCCGTTGTTTTCCCCCTCTCTCTTTAACTCTTGGTGTATTATTACAAAAATTCTATGAGCACAACAAGTGACAAATTCAAATCAAAATAATCGATGTAAAGTGCAAGAAAAAGAGAAAAAAAAAAGAAAAGAAAAGAAAGCTTAGCTTACTGTGGCAAATTATTGTTGTTTTTGTAGACAAATAAAACGAAAAATATTTATGCATGTGCTGCGTTCGTGTGTGCGTGCGTGGTGGTTTTCTGTGTATGTGTTAAATGGCCACGTGCTTTTCGTTTTCAGAACTTTGCCAAATTTTTAGCATCGTCTACATTTTATGATTCGAATCAACTGCCACTCCAATTTTTTTTATGAACTAATAAAGCAAATGGACATTTACTTAATTGTCTATGATAATAATACATATATTGTGTTGATTTAATGTGATGTCATGTGGTATGAAAGGAGTTGAATTTAATTGAAAATTATAATAAAATTGGAATGAGAAAAAGAAGTTGAGAAACAAAATGAGAGAATGACAAAGAAACAAGATGCACAGCAAATGTTTCTGATTGAATCGAAAACAGAAGAAATTCGTTCGGATGGAAATCCAACGGAAGACATGAAATTGTATTTTAATCAAGTCTGGAGTATACTCGATAAGTTGTCTCGATATAAAGATGATTTCAAGAATGGGTATTATTGTGCATTTTCCACCGTCATTTATAAGAGTATTTAGTTGGGGCTCGATTTTCAGTAGTTGTTTATAAAATCGTTTGAGACATTGAAATTGGCTAAAGATATGAATCACATAACAAACACAAATGGCATCAATAGGAATTTCATTAACTGACATATTTTGCCAGTTATTTCTATTTTCATATTTACACTTTTTGAGAATTAGCGAGCACTTAGCAGCTCAGTCAATTAACCGACTGTTGAAACTGTGCATTAAAAATGGTGCGCATGTCGTCTTGAACTTATCGAAGAGAACTTCGAGACTAGAAAAAGTGAAAAAATTGTCATCATGATACAAATCCCAATATTCCGTCTTAAAAATCCGAAATTTCCGTTCATATTTCTCAATATACGTTTATTTCGTTCTGACAACATAATTAAATTGTTCACTACTTTTTTTTCTTTGTTAACTTCTTTCATTCTGTTTTTCAAAAAACGCCATAAAATTTCTAAAAATCAACATAAAATTTTTGAAAATCGACATAAAGTTTGTGAAAATTGCAATTTGTATATTGTCATGACAATATAAAAGCTGATCGGAATTATACATATATGAATGCAACTTGTCAAGTATGTGAAGACACATGTTCAGTAGAATCTTTTATTTTATTTAAATCGCATTGTTCTTTTTGTTGATCGTATAATCACAATTAATTCCACACAAATATTTCAGTATCTAATATTGGAGCTTCAGATGCTTTTCTGAATAGTGAAAATTTTTTTTGAATTTTTGTTTTTTGTTTTCGAGAATATTGAAAATCACTTTAAAATCTATCTAAAGATTATCGATGTTAATCGATGCGTGGATTTAATTTAAATTTGGATATTTCTTTGGCTACTAATCGTATGAGAAGAATTAATGCTAAGATATCAGCCATGATGAGCATATAAAATACATGATCCCAACTGTTGGCTGAAAAGAAACCAGCCAAAAATGGACCAACAGCAGCTCCAAGTGAACCCGTGCCTTAGGGAGAAACAAAAAAAGAAAATGAAAATAAATCTTGTAAATATTTTACAAATATTGTAAATCCGTACCATCAATGATTGCTGTTACTGTTGCCAATGCTTTGGCATTCCCTTCCAAACAGCTATGTTGTCCAAGTTCAGCGCTAACCGATGTTGTAATCAATGCATATGGCCCATTTACAAGTATTCCCAAGAAAAATAACAGTATCATATTCAAATAAATAGTTAATGCGCCAAATTTTTGATATATGAATAACATGGGCACTGCTAATGATAACATTGAAGTACATGTGCATGCCGACATTCCGCTGTAATCGGATATAATACCTTAGTGGGAAACAACAAAAGAAAATAAAAATAAATCTTGTAAATATTCTGCAAATATTGTAAATATTATATAATAGTATATAAATATAATGAATATCATAAATATTCTAATCATATGACTAAATATTGTTTAAATTTGAGATTGGTAGTTGAGATCATTTTGCATCCTCCTGTGTCTGTAAGGAAAAAAACTTACTACAGAATAGTACTGTACTTAAAGTACGTTCCGCAGTCACTGCCTATATGAAAAAATCACATGAAAATTAATACACTCGGATTTACTAATCATTCACATTTCTTTAATATCGATCAATTTACTCAACGAGGAGACGCCTGGGACATATATCTTCTTCTTCTTTGGTGTTCTTCTGCTGCACGACGTTGTCTCAATATATAAGTTTTACGATTGGATTCTGGATTGATTGGTACATTTCTCAACATTCACATCGCTTTATAAATCATGTTGGGTGATATATTATTATCACACACAATGTTGTCTTGATCTCTGTTACCAAATCTCAATTTTAAGCAATTTTAATTTATTTTCACATCAACAATTTATTCATAAATGCTAACTTATTGATGAAAATGGATTGAATATTCACTAGATATTTCAAATATTTATGATATGATCGTGTGTATTTTTGAATCTAGCAAATATTTTATAAATATTTAAATATCGCGTGAAGATTCTATATATATATATAGTTCTCTACTTCCAAATCATACCAGCTGCTATTGCACCCAATATGCCACCAAAATCAAAACTTGTTGACAATTTTGCGCTATCCTCCGCACCAAGTTTTGCTACAAAAAAAAATGGAAATGTTTAGTTTTTTTTTCAGATTTCAGAGATGATACGTTTTGTGTAAAATTGAAGTTTGCCAGTTTTTTCATACTTGAATGTTCAATATAATTCGGTAGCCAATAAAGGAATGTGTAGCTCACTAATTTTGAAAAGAACAAACATAGCGAGAATTCAATAACACCAGGAATTTGAAGAGCACCACCAAATCCGATTGCAGAACGATTTCCATTTCCACCAATTGATACCTCAGATGATCTACGGCCAATCATTGGTGTTCGTTCAGTCGGTCGATGATTTATTTCCTATAAAATAAATCGAATAAATTGATAGTATTTTTGTTTTTGTTTTTGTTCTTCTCAAACATATATTCTTAATATTTTGTATGAACATAAGTTACAGACTTGCAATGTGTTAATTTAAATTAGAAAAATATAACAAATGCAAAAAATATTATGCATTCACTTACAAAATTTTCATCACCAGCTATATTTCGAATTATATTATCGTCCTATAAGTGGTAAAGATCAAACAAAAATACTTGTTAGACAAATGCATGAATATTAATAACAACTTGGAAATGATCTAAACAACGCCACATGTTAGTTGGATTAGAAAATCGTTTATTTTTTTTTTTTTTTAATTGGTTAGTTAATTATCTATTGTCCCTTATGAATTTCTAGAAATAATGTTATTCAACAAACAACAATTATAAATTGATTAAACATTTATGATAAAAAAAGAAAATTCACCTGTTCAACGACATTATTCAATTCATTTTCGCTACGTAAATTATTACGTGTAATTAAATCTTCGTCAGATTCATTGATTCCATCTTCAATGCTACGGTAATTACAGCTACCGCTACTTCGTCGAGATTCATTGCGTGATACATGACAACCAACAATTTCAGGTGAATCAACTAAGAATAGAAATAATATAATTCCGACGATTCCCATTACAAGTGCTGGCATTATAAATGACATTGACCAATCACGTTCAACATAATAACCAGCTACTAATGATCCCAATATATTTCCAATCGATGTATGACTATTCCAAATACCAAATATAAGACCACGTTTTGATTTACCAAACCATCGACCAACGACAGTCACAACACCTGGCCAACCGGTAGTTTGACACATTCCAGCTAATGCTTGAACAACAATAAAATACCAAAATGAATGAATATCATACAATTTGGCAACTCCAAACATATAAGTGAAAATGGCCGAAAATAGCATTCCAAATGTTAGAAAATATCGCAGTGATACTCTTTCAGCAACAAAACCAGATCCAAACATTGCAATTCCATATGTTAACAGAAATGCAGTGTCTAATGTTCCTAGTAGTGCCGATGCATCTGGTCCATCTTTAGAAGGGAGAAAATAAAAGTGAGACAATTTACTAAGGATGTTTTAAGACAATTCTTGAGTGCAACGATTGATATATTCAACTTGAAAATATAGACAAAATCACGCCCCTTATGTTTAAATCTCTTTTTGCAAAAATTGACTTTTAATATTCATCGTTGAATCGAAGAATTGTTCGCTCTTTTCTTTCAAAATAACTACTATTGATCGAATTTTTTGAATATTTTATTCAAATGACATTGGAATCTATATTGTTTATTAGATACACAATAAAAAAATATGTCTCGAGAAAAGTTTGATGTTTTTAGTAAATTGTTCAATTGCGTAAGCATGATAAATGTATATTTTGTTTGTTATGTTTCTTATTGATCATCTCCAAATATTGATTCTTCTTTGAATGTTTCATGTTTTTTTTTTTCTTCTCTTCTCTTCTCTTCTCTTCTCTTCTTTTCATTTCATTCCAATGTGACAATAATCAATTAAATGCGGCAATACTCACCAAATGGTGCATAATCACACCAAGTGCTCTCGTTCGACGCATCTGTTACCAATCTTATTTGCTTAGGAATTTCGACCAGTGAACAATTGCGATGTAAAACGGCCTTAACAACTGAAATTGGTTTTCGAGTCAAGTGATAACATGTATACGCCACGTATGTAAGCATCAAAACTGAAAATTTGTATCTTTGTATGGGAAATGAAATTATAAAGAAGATAATACCATAAGTCTGAATTTTATATTATGTGTAAATAATAAATTATAGTAAAGAGATAAAACTTACTTATACAAACGATTTTCATGATTTTCACTGCCACCAAAACGTTGGATTAAGCGAATTCCAATAGGAACATCCAAGTAGCTGGTACTCATCGTTTTTCGTTTAATATTCATTCAAAAATTTCAATCGCAACTGTATTTTCCTTTTCTCAATCAATCGAATATTTTATGTTTATACAAATCTTTGTACGATATTTGTGCGTTTTTATGAGGGCAATTTATGTTTACTTGTCAATTTATATTCACTTTAAGTATGTTCATTATATTAAATCTATTTCGGATTTATACAAATACAAAAAAAGTTGATACAAAAAAAAAAAAAAAAAATTGATACAAATAAAAGGAAACAATAATTATTGATTAACAATGACGATACACATACAATCCTTGTAGATCTTTGTCTTCAGTATGACAATTAAACAAAACAACAATATACATAGTTCAATTGCATTTGGCAAATTTTTTTCATTTATTACACATTTCCTATTTTTGTTTTAAATATTAACAGTTTGATGAATCAAACTAACAGAAGCTTTTTAAGAAGTACACCTTTATTTTTCTTCACACATATGTCATATGTTTTTTTTTTTTTTTCTTGTGTATTTATATTCCAGGAAATCGAAATATTCAAACTTTGTAGAATGATTTCTTTCTAAATTATTATGATAAAAACTATGGAAGTTTTATAGCCGAAATTTTTCATTTACACGAATCGAATTTTTAAAACACATCAAACATCGTACACAATAAAAACTTTTTTTTTTTTTATTGTTTAATGAAATGTTTATACACGAACGGAAAATACAACAACAGACGAATTACAATGAATGACAAGTGGCATTCTACAATCTACACATGCGACTTGTTTGTATGCAACTGTCAAACTACGGCAATATGACGTTCATATTTGTTGACTTATAGATGTTTCGTACAAACTTCATATCGATTCTAAATTTCATAACAAATGTTACATATAAACAATGATTGACTTTTACAGGATGATGATTAATACTTAGGAATTTCGATCTTCGATACATTTGGGCGAACAAAATAGATTCAAATGTTTAAAAAAAAAACTGTTTTTGCTGGAACAATGCTTAGGCGCGTACAGAATAATAAAAACACATAGGTTTCTTTTAACATATATTTCGGTTTTTTTTCTAGGGCAAGATTTTGCCATTGTTTTTATTTTATAAATAATTTCATTTTTTCAAATATTTTCTCAACTCATCAGGCACTGGTTGATCATTTTTATGTAACAGTTCAACAAGTACTTTATAAAACTGTTCAGAAATAAAACTATTTTCATCTTTTCGAATTTCGTTATAAAATTGAAGAGCCAACTCATAATTATTTGTATTAACAAATGAATTCAAAATAAATTCATAAAGAATCTTTTCACTTAAAACATTGATACGTGGTCTTGATGATCGTCCAATTAAAACAGTAATGTCAATTCTCTCATTACCTTTGAAAAATAGCAATCGATTTAATAGATAATTTGTGTTAAACTTAATTGATCGGTCCATTAGAATTTTATGTATACGCTCTCCATTGCCAGCACTCGCACAAGCGATTATGACATCCGAAATAGTATTTTCCGGCCCATGCACCATTGTCTTTAAATTAATCACCCGAATAACAAGTTTTGAAGCAACTTCCGTTGAAATATCAAACGTATTAAACGTTGAACTTTTTTTTTCGCTTGAAATTTCAATCAAAGTTTTCAGTAGAAGTCCACTGCAAGGAGTGTGCCCAAAATCATTTGCATATTTTTCAAACATAACAAAGGCCTCATTAATCTGTCGTTTGTCAATATATTCCTGAATAACAGTGCTTGCTAGTGTATTCATATATGTAAAAAAACGTTTTTCCTTCAACATTGTGTAAAATTCTCCGGAAATATTTTCTTTTACATTATTCCGAATACTGTATTCTTTGGCTGCATTCAACAGACATTGCATGGTCATTTTATTAACTACTTCATTATCTTTACATGAAGCAAAATATTGAACGACATGTTTTGCTTTATCCAGACGATCTTTTGACAATAACAATTCTGCCAAATTTAAAATGATCTTTGATGAAATTTTGGCTGTTCTGTCGTTCTCTAGAGATTTCAAAACGGCTAGTGCCCTTACATCGTTTTTAGTTTGAGTCCAGAGATTTAACAATGTTACGCGCATTGCTGTTGTTTCATCAACGCCATTCCGATCGCATTCTTCTTTAATTTCAATTGCACGATCAAACTGATTTGACTGAACAAGTTTGATGAAAAAATGACGTAAAAGATCTGCAAAGAATCAATTTTCATTGTATTGATGTTCTGTAAGAATTTTTCATTTCTCATTTGTAATGACAAACATTATTCATACCTATCCGTTCCAATCCATGTGTTTTGTTTCTAATTAGATGAGATTCTAATTCTTTTACTTCAAAATTAATTAGATCTTGATATGATGATTTTTCTTTTATTGCTGCAGGCAATTCATTTTTATTCATCTTATTCAAAACCGCCTTCAATTCACTGTAACACATTCGATTTGTTGAAACAATTTCCAAAATCTTTTCGCTAAACATTGATGAAATCGCAATATTCATTTCTTTATATCTGTGCAAAAGTCTCTTCGTTATTGCAAAACCAAAGTTTTTATCTTGTTTATTGCAAACTTCTACGGCCACTTGTCCAGCCAAATCAAATAGACATTCATTTTGTAAGCTTTTTATTAAATTGGCTGCTTGTACAATTTGTTCAAATTCGGACATTTGGATATATTTCACTAGCGGTGGTATGACAATATTTGGATCAATTACATTATTTGAATTATTTGCTATTTCAATTGCATCTTCTATTTGATGCTTATTCAAATGATAAGCAATCTTTGTCGATTTTATATGACAAAATTCTTTTGTCGCTTTTACTCCCGTTGAATAATTTTGAATTTTATTATTGATTCGCATATTCGGTAAACACATTTTCCACTCATGATAAAAGGTGCGATTTATTAATGAAAATCTTTTGGTAACTATACGGCCAATTATTAAGGGTTGACGAAGCACTCCATTTATTGTTGTTGCGAAAAGTGACATTTTTTTTATTATTTAGATAGTTTTTCACAATTTCAAAATATTTCTTATATTAAATAATCTAATAAAGTTATGACAATTTCAAATGAGGTTAGTTCAAAACTGAATTAAAATAAACTGTCAAAAAACTGATGTACTATTATTCATGATTTATCTTATCGTTTGACATTAGATGGCATTACTAGTTGCATGAAAGTGTTAAGGGTATTGGTCGAATTTCTGCCAAAGAACACCACAGTCACAGGCTCTTATTATGCTCAACAAATGCATAAATTACGTAGAGCAATCAATGAAAAACGTCCTGGTATGCGTGGTCGAAATGTTCTTCTTCTGCATGACAATACACCGCTTCACAAATCACATGTTGCACAAGCTGCTATCAGCGAATGCGGATTCCAACAACTCCACCATCCATCGTATTCTCCAGATCTCGCTCCCAACGACTATTTTCTGTTTCCAAACACCAAAAGATATCTCAAGGGGAAGCGATATGAGTCTGATGAAGAGATATATTTCGATATTTTCAACATATGGGAGGAGAAAGATACCGAGTGGTTTTCAGTAGGAATCAAAGCATTGAAGCATCGATATGAAAGTGTCAATACTCTTAAGGGAGACCACTTAAAATAATAAATGCATTCATTTGAAAATACAATATGCCTTTCTATGTCAGGCTCGAAAATTTCCCCTCCTTCTGTACACCTTTTGACATGAAATAATAAGTCAATTTTGCTTTTTAAATTTAAGTTCTCAATATCTTTTGAAGTTTTCCATAAGCTTAATTCAAAAGCACTCACCTTACAGGCTTACTTGGAAGATAAACAAATATAAATTTAAAGAAAACCACTTTTTATTTCGATCGAAGTGGTAAATTCAAACAAACTTTACCTTTAAAATGCATGTCTAGGAACCGAAATAGAACTTCAAGAATGAAATAACTTTGAAGGTAGGTATTTTTTTTTTACATTTTATTTGCTAAATAAATCAAAAATAATTGGTTTACAGTGTATGCAATTGAATTGATTGTGCAGGACGAGGAAACAAAAGGTAAAAAAGAGATATTATTTATAAATAATCATAGAATAAATCAAGTATGATAGAACATTAGAAAAAATTTTCATTTTTTTCAAAACAAGTACATTCAAATCAATTTTTATCAGATTGTACAATGTTCATTGAATTTAAAACAATTTCGAATTCAATGATCTTAAAAAATATTTTTTTTTAATGAACAATTAAGAATTTTTATGGGTCTTGGTTTTTACATAATATAACTTTTTTTTTTTTCAAATAAATATTCGAAATTATACGATCGTTACAATCGACAAAATGTCAATTTGCATTTTGATGTGTCGTTAAATTAGTATACCAATTAAACTTGATAAATGACGTAGTCCTAAGATAATTGTCAGTTTTTTTCTCCATCGTTTTAATAAAAATTTGCTTACAAAAAAGAAATGAAACATTTTTTATGACTAGGACAGCAATCCTTGTTTTAAATCTATTTCGTTAATTGGTTAAATGATTATCGTTGTTTGTTTTGTTTTCTTATGTTGCTTTCCAAAAAGCAGATGCCTTTCGGAAATTTTCATTCATTTTATTTTTTAATGTGAAAGTTCCATCAATTTTGCCACTAATTGTTTGTTCGATTTGATGATTTGTTTCAAAAACTGCTTCGGAAACCGTAACAATATGCTGTTTGATAGTAGTACCACTTTTGATAGTAGTATGATGTTGATGCTGATGTTGATGTTGATGTTGATGTTGATGTGATAATGAATTATCTATATTGTTTTTATCCATTGGATTTTTAATCGGATTTTTAATAGCTAAAGGACTTTTGGATGGCGATGCTAAAACAATGGCTTTTGGCGCTGACAAACGATCAGTTACTTGTCTTACACGTCCGCTTAAGCGTACTGGCGATGTTCTATTAAAATTGGAATAATTGGATGTTTTATTGGATGCACGCTGGACGACGCCTGTTGATGATGTATCAGATTCTGTGGATTTTTGAATTTTTTTTAATGCATTCGTTTGTTTTATGTGTGTTGGAATAGTTTTTGTTGTGATGCGATTTACAGGCGCAATTTGTGTATTAGAAAATTTAGTAGGCATATGGCGATGTGATGATACTTTTACTTCCATATTTGTTATACACGTTTTAGTATTAGTATATTCAATTTTACTTGCAATAGTACGTTTCATGCTTTCATTACTTACGATCGATTTTGCAATTTTTGTCGGAGAATTACTTCTTTTACGCGATAATGTTTGTTTTGTTACCATTGGTGTGTTAACAATTTCAACACATTCATTGGCTTCATTTAATGGTATATTTTTAGCAATATCTTCATTTTGAATTTCTTTTGAAAAATCATCAATATCAGGTGATTGAACAGTTGGTTCAGTTTGGCAATTATCCTCATTGGATGAATTTTGAGAATCGAATCGTCGTAATAATTTCGACACTTTACCTGATTGTTCAAGTAATATCCATTGTGAATGTAATTGTTTTTCACGTGATGCATTGCTTTCAAGTGATTTTTTACGCATTTTAACCGTATTTGTAAAATCGGATCTCATGATTGGTTCCTTTTCAACAACACGCTTTTGATGTAAACTTGAAGATTGCATCAATGAATTTTGTGTTAGTTTTATCGGTTGTAATTTTGGTTGATCTTTTGATTCTTGTGATGATTTAACATCATTAAAATCGAATGAATGTGATGGGTGCAATTGTTTTGTTTCATCTTTTTGTTTTAAATTCTCAATTTCGCATTTGTTGTTTTTTATTTTAATAACATTTGGTGTTGTTATTTTTTTTACAACATTCTTAATAATTTGATCATCTTGTTGAGCCTCTGCTATTTTCTCAAGTTTCATTTTCAACATATTCACTGAAACAGTTCCACCAAAATCTTTTAAATTATTTCCATTGTTATCATGATTTTGTTCATTTGTCATTTTTTCCTCTAATATTGAATTAATTTTATCAAATAGAGGATGCGTTGCAGTTACATTTAACGAATTGTTCGAAATATTACCATTGCTTGTATTTGAACATTCACTAAATCCAGAATCACTTCGTTCAGAACATATTTTCTCTTTTGATTGCTTTTCATATTTTTCTTTTGGGCCATTTGCCATAGCAGAAATGCCAATTAAATTATGTGATAGAGCATTGTTATCAGTTTGATCGGTTGATTTAATTTGTGAATTAGGTGAATTTGATTCAACAATAAATTCTTCTTCATTTACTGGCTGCATCGATGCCCTTATGGGTTCCGTACCAGTACCACCATTGCTCATTGACGGCTGCGAACTATTTGAACTAAATGAATTTCTACGTGAATTTGCTGATAGAGTTGCCATACGTCCTAATGCACGAATTGCATTTCCAGTTTTCTATTGGCAGTTAGTATTGATCAAACATACATACACACACAAACAGAAACATAAAATGTAATATAAAATTTTCAAACAATAAAAAAATTAGTTGCAATAAATGGGTTTCAACTAAAAAAAGAATATTAGCAATTTATAAAAACAACACTGAATTTCTGCATTCAATGTTAATTTAAAAAAAAAATCTCGTATAAAATCCAAAGAAATGTTTGAACAAAATGAAGGAAATTTGTCAAGCCAATACAAATCTTCAAACATCGGTTTTTAATACAAAAATATTTCTTAATAAGCATTTTTGGCAAACTGATTCAACAGGCTAATATCGAATGAACACAAATACAAACCTGCCATTTACGGCGGATAATAAACTTCTTTAGCTTATCGGTACAAATAAGTATTTTACTGGATGATTCATCATTTTGTTGTGATAACCATGTGGATTCCAAACATTGTTTGGCAGATAAACGATCTTCTTTCCTATGCACCAATAAACTGGAAATGAAATCCTTAGCATTTTGTGTAACCGTTTCAAATGCTTCGTCATCAAAATCATAATCGGCTCTTGTAATATTTGCAAATGTATCAACATCTGAATCGCCCATAAACGGTGATAGGCCAGACAATCTACAATCGAATTATTTCCAATGTTTTGATTTTATTAAGTCTTATTCGAATTGTTGACTTAATGTTTTTCACTTACAAAACATAACAAATAACACCAACACTCCACATGTCTGATTTAAAAGCAATTGGTTCATAATTCAAAATCTCTGGACTTATAAATTCGGGTGTACCAAACATAACACGAATCGGACTATCAGCTTGAATTTGTTGTGCTAAACCAAAGTCGATAATTTTTATCTGAAATTTACCAATGAAAATTTCAATTAAATTTATTATCTTCAGTTTGAATGTTCAAGAATTGCTGCTCACTTGATGACTGGTTCGCGTGTGACACATAATATTTTCCGGTTTTAAATCTAAATGAACAATCGATTGTGAATGCATATAATCAACACCTTCACATATTTGTCGAATAAATAAAATGCAATCATGTTCGGTCAATGTAAAATCATCGGCAACAACTCGTTCAAAAAGCTCACCACCAGTTATGCTGGATTTTTGAGAAAAATTAATGTGAATTAAAAATCGAATCAAATACCATTTAATGTAACTCACTATTCCATGACCATTATCATTTCCCGTGCTGTTTCAAATGTAGCTGCCAATTGTAAAAGTTTTGGATGTCGTAGTGCTCGCATAATAGAAATTTCTTCTTGAATCTAATCGGAAATTAAAAAGAATTAAGAGAAAACATAATTTACAATGAAAATACAAGTATATCAAAATGAAAAGTTATTTCCTTACTTTTAATTTGTCTTTCGCTTTAATACATTTTACAATTTTTGCAGCCAACACTTGTCCAGTTTCACATTCAATTACGCGATGTACAACACCAAATCGTCCTTTGCCAAGTTCCTCTTCCAAAATAAATCTTGTTTTGAAATCTCCACCTTGTCGAACAACAATTTCATTTGCACCAATTGCTGATTCATTTCCATCAATGCTGTCAGCACTCATTAAGCCCATCGTTGATAATTTGTCTGTGATGATTGTACTACTTGAATCGTTTTTAGCATTCATCATAACAGTATCACTGCACAAACTTGGTTTACTACGGCCATGAATATTTTCAGCTCGGACACGAAACCGATATGAATTGCCCGGTTTTAAATCCTTAATTGTATAAGCTAAACTATCAACAATTGTAGCATATTCTTGCCATTCATTTTCGTCTTGCTGTATTTCAAGTCTGAACAATTAGTTAAAATTAATGTAATCGAATTGCATTTGCTTGTTATTATTAGGAATAAATTGAAGAAAAGTTTCCAAAATACTTACATGAATCCAGTAATTATACAGCCACCATCATATGGTGGTCCACACCATGCAATTGATACTCGATCAACACCTTGTGAAATACATGGTCGACCACTTGGTGGATCCGGTGTACTTTCAACGGCTACCGAAGCAGATGCAGTATCACAGTTGTGTAAATTCATTACTTCAACCGTATATTTGCCACTTTGATCAGCTTGAATATTTGTTAATAGTAACATAGATGAACCAGTGCCCGTTTTTATTTGAATATTTTCACTTTCAATAAGTATCTGGCCCTATTTTTAAGTAATTACAGAGCAAATAATAAAAAATAATAGATTTTAATCGAAAAACGAAATAAAACTGAATAAAATCAACAGAATACAAAAAGTAAACCAATCAACTGTCATTAGATGACTGTCATCTTGTAAATTTACATCATTTTTATGACTTTGTGGTTTTCTTTTTTCTTATTAATATTATAAAAATCGTATTTGATTACAATAGTCAATTTCCATTGTCGAATCATACCCACCACTAACGTATTAAATTTTCTTTCGTATATTGAATTTCATTTGGAATTCGTGTAAATTCATAAAAATGTTTGTACAAAAACAGCACAAAAAGTGTTTATTATTTCTTGTAATTGAATAAAAATCGAAAATGTTTTTGTTGATTTTTGGAGGAACGAAATTTTTCGTTGGAATTATGTGAAATGAAAGAAAACATTCTGATGAGAAAAAAAAAGAAAATGATGATATATCTACTTACAGCTCGTAGCCACTTGACAGATGGTTTTGGATATCCACCAAATGTGACATTCAAACAAACCGTTCCACCAATTAATGCCGTACAATCATCTGGACCACGAATTAAATATGCTGGAACATCGGCAATAGTTTTAAACGATTGTTGTGTAATTGATGTATTTGAATTCAAATCAGCACAATGAACAGTTTTTAAATTAACAAAAAATGACGCAGATTCCGCATCGGTTTCAATTTTTGCCAATTGAATTGGACGTGGTAGTACAGCTAAATCTGTGTAACATGAACGTTGTGCAAACACTGGATTCAATGGATTATATACGATGCACTGAAGTTCACCACTATGACGATGCTCAACATCAAGTATATGAAGAATTCTCAAACCATCATCGCCGCATTCCATCTGGTTGAATGAAAATATTTCGAAACATTTTTCTTTATAGCTCATTTATTATTATCAAATCAAACATTGTTATGAAAAGATGAAGAAAAAAATCAACATTTGTACAAATTGATTGATTTACGTCATTCAATTGAATTTGTATTTGTATTGACACAGTTTCTAATGTAAATAGATTCTATACAGGGGGGAAAAAACACAGAATGTCTATGCATTGTGTATTACTTTTACTTATTACTATATATTTCTTTCGAATAGTTTGCCCCTTGATCTATTGTCACCGTAAATGTTAAATGAAATAGAGATAATATAAATTGGGAAATCCGTATATTTCAATAAAATATTTATTCTACTATAATAATATTTTTTCTATCAATCTTCTGTTTCATTTTCCATTTTTCTTTTTCTTTTATTTTTTATAACGAAGGAAATCCCGGAAATATTGTGTTGTTATAATTAGAATCAAAAATATTTACTTTCATCTCTTTCTCTGTTCATAAAATTTTTTTATACAAAATCCCGTTTTGGCAAAGACTATTTAACTAATTTACTTGTTTTTCAATGTGCTCATAATATTAGGTTTTAATTCAATTAACCAGCTAACCAATCTATATGCATCTTCATAAAAAAAGAAAGTGTTTTGTCATGAATTATGAAATACTTAAAGAGTACAATGCATAATAGACATAATGCATGGACAACATGCATTTGAGAGTACAAATTCGCGCAGATATTTGTGTATATATGATTCAAAGCTTACATTCATTAATAACGATTAATGTTCAATGCATAATACACTCTATTAGGAGTACATTGAAGTGAACAAAATCGTAAAAAATTATGTGCGCTTTGAAATCATCGAATTTAAATTGAATCCAATTGAAAACAAAGAAACTGTTCAATTAATTAATGCATGAACTACGTACTGACACTGCTTAACCTTTGTTTCAAAGCCAGAATATAGTGAAATATATATATATGAAAATATGTAGGGAAAAAACGAATCATACGAAATAGTTCAATTTTTTAAATTTGTTCTTGAAATGGTGTTCTCAAATCAATACTAACTCAAATCAAACACCGTATTTCAAAACGTCTATTAGAACGTCTCTTTGATAAATGCATTTTTCAAAACTAGTAAGATGAAACTCGCATATGAATGCAATTTCAATTCAAGGTCTTTATTTATTTAATTTTTTTTTTCTTTTCTTTCACAAGATTCAGTGTCAAATTACATTTCAAATGTGATTTGCAACAGTATTTTTCCCATTTTCTGAATACGATTAGAGTGACTTGTTATGCTCTATAACATTTCAATAGGAAGAACATCAAATTTGCTATTTAATTAATGTAAGGTGCATATTGAGATGAACAACTGTCTCATATTGAAGATATTTATAAATGTTTTTTTCTAACAAAAAGCGTAATTCAATCATTTTATTTGGGATTTCATTTAAATTAGTTAATTTTATTGTGGGGCTTCAATAATTTTTGATGTGATGCAATTTTAAAACATTCTGTGTATTTTATTTAAATGCTTTAATGTCAATTCGTATTAAATGGTTGGCGAAACATAACTTCGTAACGTATATTTTATTTTGTTATGAAAATCTATGAATGAAATTTTTAATTATTGAATAATACTTACAATTGTTCCACGTGAATTTTCGGTAATTTCACGTCCACATACAAACCATTTGACTTTGGATGAAGGTTGTGATACTCGGGCACAAAATGATACAACTGAACCATGCATTGCAACAACTGGAACGGGCTCTTCAATGAATGTTGGGATTGTTTCACGCATAAGTTTTTCGCTTTCTTTAATTACAACTTCGCATGAAGTTGAACAGCATCCATATTCAGATGCAACCATGCATGTGTAGAAACCAGACTCAACAGCAAGCGGATTCAATATGCGTAATGCAATTAAGCCATCACCATGGTCAATTAAACTGAAAATAAATTGAAATTATTTACTTGGGTCATAACGAACATGAAAGGAAATTATTTGGATGATTTCAAAAAGGAATTTGGTTCGTTACATTTTTTTTTTTTTTTTTTCAATTTTTAAAAACAGTTATATTTGTTCATAAACTCTTGAAAGAGAGAGAGAGAGAGAGAAAAAAAAAAATTGAATTTACCGATATTCATCTGTATTTGGTGGAATAGATTTCGAATTATATTTCCATTGTATTTCAAATGGTGTGAAACTTTGCACTTGACATGTTAAATCCAAATATTGTCCACACTCAATAATTTCAATTGATTCAAGTGTTCGAACAAATTCCGGTGCCTGTTTCACAATTTCACTTTCATCTTGGAATAATTTAACATATGTTGAAGAAGCAGCTATACTATCCTCATTTTCAGCAATGCATGTATAAAGACCTTCATCTTTCAATTGCACATTATCGATCGTTAAATTGATATTTGTATCGTTTTGTGTGACTTTAATTCGTGGATCATCTAAATTAACATCATTTCCATCATGATAAAATTTCCGTGTTGGAGTTGATGTGCCACGGAAATTAGCTGCCAATGCAAGTCTACCACCAATTCGAGTTGAACTTCCCATTAAACGACGTGAAACACTTATGTTACGACCATTTGGTGAGGAACCAATTCGTAAACCACGGCCAACTGCACTTCTACCAATTCCAATGATATCAAGACGTGCCGTTGCCTCAATACGTCCATATTCATTTTCAAGTGTAATACGATATAGACCAGCATCTTCATGTGTTACTTCTTCAATTTCTAAAATTCGTAAATCATCACGCTCTTTAATCGTAATTCTTGATGTTGGTGTTACAATTTGACCGTCTTTATCCCACGTTGACCTATTGACACATATTCAATAACAAAGATTTTCCAATGAAAAATTTTAATTTTAATTTTAACTTTGTATTTTTTTTTTTTTTTTTGCATTTACCATGGCATTGGATGACCTGCGATTGCACATTGAAATTGTACTGTCTCCCGTTCTTCTGCAACACGGCTATGCGGTACTGCATAGAATTTCGGTGACATAAACTTATTATGTCGTTGTTGTGTCACATTAATACCACTTGATCGATATGACATTGACAATGAACTTGGTGACATACTTCGAATTGGCGTTGCCCTTGGTGTTGATCGTGGTGTTGAATTTGCTGATAATAAACCACTTGGTTTTGTTAATTGACGACTCAATAAATTCTCTTTCTCTTCAGCCACTAAAAATGTGTTCCAATTTAATTTCGAATTGAATAAATTGATTCTTCTCTCTCCATTAAAGTATAATAAATTCAAATTGATTAAATTATATAATAATTATATAATAATAATTATACCATCTACTATTATACATGCTGATGATACTGTTTTTCCTATACTATTCGAAGCGATACATTTGTATTCGCCTTCATCTTCTGGATAAACACGTTTAATTGATAATATGGCACGGCCATCAACATAATATGTGCTGAAATCATCACTAGTTTGCTGTAATTTTTTACCATCTTTTTCCCATGTTATTATTGGCTCTGGTATCGCCTCTACATTGCATTCAAGACAAACACTATCACCATCACAACACCGAACATCTTTTAATTGTTTCTTGAATATTGGTAAAGTTTCAATATTTCTGAAAACAAAATCATAATTATAATAATATCAAACCAACTGAAGCATAAATAACAATTATTTTACCCATGTGTAACATTCTTTGTCTTATCCATTGTGTTATTCATTTCTGTAATACATATAATATTTTTTTTGTGTTAAAATGTTAAAGATTAAAATTGATTTTAAATGTGTTTACCCTTTGCATGAATCTGTATGGAAATTATGGCTTTTGTTTCACCATGACAATTACTAGCTATTGCTGTATAAGTACCTAAGGGGGAAAAGACGAAAGTAAATAAAAATAAATATTGTAAATATCCTGCAAATATTGCAAATATTGTGAATATTGTGAATATCTACTAAATATATATATTCATAAAGGGTTCTCAGCCCCTAGTAAGTACCAGTATAATTTAATTTTGCACGTGGTATTTCAAATCGATATTCAGGACCATCACCAATGCAACGGAAATTTGGAGCATCCTTATAATATTCAGGCTAAAAATAAATGTCAAATTAATTTTATCATTTTTAATATGATATTGTCTTATAACTACTTTCATTCATTCTAATTCTAAAGCATTGAGACTCAAATTTTCAACAATCTTAATCGCCATAAAACGTCATCAAAATGAAAGAAGATTTGAACATTTAAAAAAATCACCATTTTCATGCGAACATGAGACTGGATGAGCCAGATGGTTGTAGATTACACGCTGAGATGCGCCCAATTACGTTATCTTTATTGAAAAAAAGTAAGCGCTGACTTTCGTCAAACAGTTTGAAGTAAGAAAAACAAATTTTAATACTCTTTATCAAATAAATTTCTTCTAAAGTCCATAATAAGGAACCCGAACAAGAAATAAGAAATACATGGAGAAAACTTGAATCACCAAATTGTTCATCCTTTAATACTTTTTCAGACTATGGCCCTGGTTCGAAAGTTCGCAAAATGAAAAATGATTTGCATCACAAAACCAAGCCGAAAAGTCTTCAGATAAATATGTAATGCTAAATTAGCACTGCTAATAGCAACTTATAACAAAAATAGTTCAATAAAACTTCCTTTGATTTTTGTTCTTATATTCTATGTGTAGGTTTTTTTTTTCCATCAAAATAAATGACGCACATGAATGAGATGATAATTGTATGTGTAGCACCGTTGCTACTGCAATTTCACATAAGCAAAGTACCTATTCAATTGCGACACCGTTTTCATTCATGATTCATTCAGAATTGGTTTCCATTTTTGGTTACAATTTTCGAGGCATGCCATATTATGTGTATTTCATGGATTGCCAATTATATTGAAAACATTATATTTCAGTGTTATTAATGAGCGTGGCCATGATCGTTCGTTCGTTGAATTTTTTTATCAAACGATTAAACCATTGCAAAAAAAAAAAGTATTTAAATATTTGTTTGGAAAAATTTTATTGATTCCATAACATGCGCTCTTTTCTATCAACAAGCAACATATCTGAATGAGAATATGAAAAATATGTTGACATGATGCATACTTAGGCGCCACAAAAACTTTGGAATTATTTACAAACGTTTTGAATTAAAAATCATAAAAAAAATGCAAAATTTTATACTTTGAGATGAAAGATATGTGTACGAAATTTAAAAGAGCAACTTGAACTAAATCCATACATTATAACCACATGAAATGATTTCAAGTTTTATATAAATATTATTTAAGTAGATTTTAATACATGTCAAAGTTTCTTAGACAAAAGTGTGTGTGTGTTTGTGTGTATGTGAAGGCATTCTTTATTGTTCAAAGACTTAGGTTAAAAATTTAAATGCACTGGAGACTACCGGCAATATCATGATATATATATTGATTATCATCATGAAACACAATACAAATAATAAAACTCTGATCCAGAATATTCTGTTGAGAGTTTAACATTTGATACGATCTATTAAAGCAAATGAAGTTGTTTTCCGAATTTCACGGCATTTTTTTTGTATTTTTGTAGGTGGTATTTAGGAATATTATATGATTCACAATACTCTACATATGTTATGTTTATGTAAATTATTTGAAAATCGATATGCATACGTGAATTTGCCAATGTCTTGACTTTTTTTTTCAAAGTTCATGACGTTGCACTTGCACACTCTCGTTGAGTTATACACAATCGACATATACTGCTACTACATAACGAAGGAAAATAAAAAATGAAACTAGAGAGAGAAAGAGAGTTGGGTATGCTTTTTATTTTTGTTTGATGTTCCATGCAAAACAGGTTTCGGCAAATAACAATCAATGTTCCTCTTTTATTCACTCGGTCGTATTGCACATTTGAAGCTATGACTAAAGTATGCACATTGTATGGAATTGTGGAATATATGTTATTTCAACTGGTCTGAAGATCGCTGATGAAATATCAACCAAGTTTTTGTTAAAAAAAAAAAAAAAAAAAAAAAACGTTTGTAAATCGTATCTATTGTATGTGTGCGGATGTATTTCGATTGAGTTTCGTTGAAGGGAAAAAAATATGTTAGGCATGCAAAAGATGTTGATGAAAATCTCTTAACTGAAATGACAATATAAAGAATTTCTTAAAACGTATGTGCGCTCTGCATGCAAATTGCCAATAAATTTAAACTATTTAGAAATCAATCATTTTGAATTTTTCTTCTCTTTTTCTTTTCATACAATTTCTTTATACATTTGACACTATCAAATGACCATCAAACATTCAAGCGTAATCGTACAAATAGAGAAACAAAAAAATAATAATAAACGTGAAGCATAAATGTATATGCTCTACATATTTTCTGAGTGCATTAATTATACATTTTCGCAAAAAGTTTTCGCATTTTATCTTTTGATGCACTAACTAAGCATCATTTTGAAATGAATTTCAAACTCGAAAAACAATTACAAAAGACCGTCCAAGGCCCTAGCTCCAAAATGAGAGAAACCATTGTACAATAAACGGAGCGTGTGGATTTGAAAACGAAACGATATAAAAGAAAATACTGTTAGGTTACACACAAACAATATACACATAAACAACATACAGAATAATGTTTACATTTTTTCATAGTTTCTATCAAACAATATTCAACAATTTTGTATTACTACAATTAATTATTTCATTACATTTATCATTTAAGTTCGATTCTTCTTAATTTGCCTTTGTTTTTCATTTTCTCTCTGCATCTGTCACACATTAGCAGAATTTTTATTGTGAATTTCCAAAAGAAAATAACAAATTAACCAAGACAAGACACAACAATCAATTCATTTGTATTCTTATTTAATTTTTTTTTTTTTTTGAGTCTCTTGTCCTTCATATTCCATCTTTTAATTGTTCATCACATTTCATGAGCAAACATAAGATCAGATGAACAATTTTTTTTTTTTCAAATTGACAATTGTCAAACAAATTTTCAATATGTGTCTTTATGGAGGCTAAATAAAATTGTTTTAATGATCAAATTTATTTGTGAAATTTATTTAACCAAATTTTGTATTAACCAAAGATTTGAAATATCAATACAGAATCTTCTTTGGTATTGAGATTATGAATAAAATTCTTCAACGTGGGCAAGAATATTGGTAGCGTTACTTAAATTTCGCATACATTTCAGTTAAGAATTTTCTGTCATGGTTAATAAAACAATTCTGTTAATCGATTTTAAGCAATAAATGTTCATTTTGCAAAATGTTTATAATTTTCAATTTTCAATTGGCAAATTCCATTTAAATTAGCATCAAAGACCTGAAATTGTTCATCAAATTTGGTTCATCGTATTGAAGACATATGTAGTTGTATGTATATTTTTAGTTGAGCATTTCAATTTGAGATTAATAATGTAATTTTGCCGTTTGTAACATGTATTCTTAATTAAGTCATGTGTTTTTACTTTTTAGAATTTAAACATTTCTTTATTATCTCTATGCACAAAAAAAAACTGTTCAGCATTTTTAAATGTTGTACTTTGCATTGTATAATCAACTTCATGTTATCATTTCGTATTCGGGTATTCGTCATTCATACACTTCGGTTTCCTAGAAATGGTGAAATATGTTTTTACTTCATTTTCTTTTCATCATTTCAACGTCAATTCATCGTATTTTTAATTTTTAATGTCATTTTATCAAATCATTTGACTGTCACGGATTTAAAAATATGTGTATAAATAAATGAACAGTCGAAGATTTCACCAAAAATTCGTAAACTTTCGACAGTTTTTCGTTGAATACAATTTTTCAAATGATCGTAATATAATGACATTTAATTTGGAATTTCCATATTTATGTTATTGTTTACAGATTTTTTGTAGTTTGTACAATTTGTATTTCTGTAAACTATGATGTCCGTAGTATAAATACAATGATTAAATCTATCGGTATCTTGAACTTTATTTCATGTTGGATATTGTGTGCTCTTGGATTCAAGTTTTATATTATATTTGATAAAAAAAAAATTCAATTTATGATGGTACAACAGAAAAAGAAGTAACATGCATACCTTTCGATGTCTTAGCAAGCGAATAAATCATATTTTTTTTTTTGTGCTGAACTTGTTTAAATTTGATGAAGTGAATATATTAAAATTTTTTGTTTAATTGATTAAGTTGTGAGATCTATTTATTTATCCGTTGCACACATTTAACGTAATAAATTATCTATTTTGCCTACGGAGACAAAATACAAGTCAGTTATATGATATATCAATTATAACAAAAAGTCCCACCTCATAAATCAAGCAAACAAAGACAAATTCTTACAAAATAGAATTTGAAAATATAAAAATATTGAAATACAACACTCACGAAAAAAAAATTGTAATTGCGTTTCTATTACATAGTATCATATAAAAAAAAAAAATTATATAGATAAATGTTTATAATTTGTAATTTTCACTTTTACATTTCTCTTCTATATTCACAATTTTAAAAATACAAATCGCAATTGAAAAGAATAGCTAATTAAATTGAATTGTTGCACATGCATTGGAAAATTGTTTATAATTGTTAATAAATCTTTATTTATATGCGCGAAGCTCAAAACCAAAAAAAAAAAAAAAAAAAAAATCGTTGATATTGAATAAAATTTGCCGAACAAATTGAAATTAAAAGATCCACAGATCCACCCGAGACAACAGTCGAAGCATAACTGACTAGTACCAATGGATAATAATCGAACACTGTTTTGTTGAAAACTCACTACTTGTACGAAAACCTACTACAGACAGCTTCTATTAAATACTACTATTACTGTTTGTCCATTGAAAGCTTGATGCTGTGTGTTGATTATGACGGTGAGATCGTTTATGAAAAAAAATTCGTCACTTTTTATCACATTATGTCTATGTAGCTTGTAGCTCGAGCGCAGTATAAAACGTAGTTCAAGTTAAATGTTTATATTTATGAATACGTGTCCATATGTTTTTGATTAACACGCACTGATTTAGTACCATATATGCAGTTAAATCAATTTAACCGAAAATGTAATGACTTCATAGATTTCTTTTCTAAGTTTTATATATTGGAATCGTTTTGAAAAATTTTCAAACCAAATCATTCCCATGGAATTATTACTATTTATTTCGATTTCATTTTACGTATGCATTTGGTCATGAGTTTTTTGTTTTGTTTCTGTCTTTGTATTTTGTTCTACTTCAATTGGGTTACAAATATTATTTGAGGCCTTAAATCAATTTTTTTTTTTTCAAATTATATGAATTATTTCTAATTTTGGTTATATTTGGAATTCATAGAGTTGATGAGTTTTTATGTGTTAATTGATTTTATTCGGTTTTATTTAAAATATAAACTGAAGGAAAATTTTTTTACAATGACGTGTCGTGATTTATAAAATTGGCATCCAGATCTGGTTATCTTCAACGATGACACAAATTGAACGGCAAAAACAAAACATATAAAAAATTACATAAAATGTCATGTAAATGTGATTGACGTGTGAAACAGATTTTACAACAAAACTAAATTTGGCAAACGAATGTTCATTGCCCAAAGTGACAAAACGGTGATGTGATTCAATTGTACGTTCATATACAAAAATCACATTTTACATGTCAACATTTCGTGATTCAATTTCTTTCTTTTTTTTTCTCAAAAAATGTGATTTATTTACACGTATTTGATCCGGAAGGCTAAATAAAATCTTCGGTCGTACACTATGTATAGATTCAATGATGCTCATAAGTGTAAATGGATATTGACATAGGATGCAAAAAATGTTTTTCATGGAATTACTTTTTTTTTTTTTAAATGAATCGTTGATCGAAATGAACGCGAAAATTTTTTTTTTTTTTTTTTTGGGTGCAAACAATTTTTTTTATCGTTAAACAGTTTATTAAAACAAAACTAAGTACAAGGTTTTTTACAATTACTGACGTTTGTCAGTTTTGTGCTTAAAGAAGCCGTTTGCGGCTTCTTTTTTAAGTACTGCAAATTTGATATCGTCTATGCTTTACATCATTCAAGTCATTTTGTTGAAAAGGGGAAAAAAGTAGGTGCTTAAAACCCAATAATGTTGTTAAATTTTGATGCGTTTAGATTAGCAAATAAATAATGATATAGTTTGTGTTTTCTTTTTAGATGAATAGATAATGAACATTAAAATTAAATAAAAATTCTGTACTGCATTTCTTCGAAATGAATAAAAATTACATCAAGGTTACCGGTGAAATATGATCGATTTGGAAAACGTATTCAGGAAATAAATGCGAAGCATGACGATCTGACGTTATTATTCAAACTATGCCAAATGAATATATTGTTATTTACATCGGTATACCTTATGATTTTTTATATGAAACAATTATAGCCGTAATTATCATAGTTGGACTTTATATGATATTCACAGTAATATTAGTCAAATACATTGCTTCGATCGCAATGAATTTAATCAAAAACGCTAAGTGCGGGTAAATAAAAACCACAAATTGGTTGTTGAGACAAAAGCGATCGTTATGATTCATTGTTCCAATCAATCAATGAACAAAAATGTGAATTATATACGTTTTGTTGAAATTTCCCCAATTTTACATTTATATAATAATGTGTAATCAAAAAGCGATGACACGTATTTTATAAAAACATTGTACTTATTCTTTAAGTGAGATATGTATTACTATAAATCTCTGAAATTGTAACATTTTCTCGAGAAATCGCAATAATGTCAAATATGGTTTATAATATTTTTGTTATATGGACATGTTTCACGTTTTACAAAATCATAAATTTTTTTTGTTGGAATTTATACCGTATATTTTATTATGAAATGGCAAATTGTATTTTAACAGAGAAAGGCAGTTTAAAATATGCCATTCGATTCGAAAAAATGTTGAATTTCCTTCAAATATTCCATAGTGATGAAACGTCCATACAAACACGTTAGGGCACATAGTAGGCTACGTCATGTAGTTTGCATAACGTAATTAATATTACAAGAAAAACCAAATTTAACAAAATATTCGCAACCTTAGTAAAAATGCTGTTTGAGTGTTCTCTCGAGCATAGTGCCTTAACTTTGAAATCATTTTAATATAATCAAATATCCTGATGCATAATAGCTATTTTTAGTTTACGCTATTTCCCGCTACAAGAGAATTCAATGTTATTACATTGGCGCTGAGTGTAAAAAGGTTCACAGATATTTCAAGTTCTTTGAACGATGTTCCATATCCATCGTGTCAATTTTTAAAATTAATACCGACAAGAAAGACATCGTTTTGAAAGATCCCAAAATTAGGCAAATAGGCACTGTAACCAAAGTTAATGAAGAGACCTAGATAAACTTTTAAAATTGCTATAACATGGTTGACCCACAACATAGAAAACAGCTTTCAATAATTTTAAGCAATTTTCGCTATTAATAAAAACTCATTTTATACTTACGTTTAGGAAATCACGTAGAAAAACAATTTTCGGTTTGGGGTCACCAATAACACAAAAATCGAGTAGAATTTGGTCACCTTCGTATGCATCAAATGATCTTGGCTTCTTCACAAACTGTGGAGCTTTTGAATATGGCATGTTTGATTCGCAAATTGTTGGAATGATCACATCATTGTTATCACAATTTTCAATTATTACGTTGCACGTACATTCTGCTTTTCCAACAGCATTTGTTGCTGTTAAACGATAAATGCCAGCATCATCAAAAGTTGTGTTTGATATAACTAATTCCACAAAACCTTCATCATCAAGTGTGGGTAGAATTCGACGACTTGGTCGTATGCGAATGCCATTTCGATACCAATTTACACCTATAATAAATGTATTATGAATAAAAAAATTGGATGGAATTTATGGAAAAAATTGTAAATTCTCTTACCAACTGTTGGATATGCTTCGATTTGTGCGCATAAACGAAGTTCATGTCCATTTTTAACAATTAATTCTGAGTCCAATGGGCCTAAAAATTCGGGCGCAATATAGGCTCGAATTCCTTTATCAACAATTAAATTACAATGACACGACACTGAGCCATGGTCATTGGTTGCGGTTGCTGTATAATTTCCACTATCATCAAGTGTTGCACGCATTATTTCTAGTGTACTGAACTCGCCTTCATTCAAAATTACATATCGGTCTAAAATTGGTAAAATGCAAATTGTAATTATTCGATACTTTTTATTTTTTAGATAATCATACCGTTCTCACTAATGGGTTGCGAATTATGGAACCATTTAATTTCTGGTGTCGGGAAGCCTACAGACTGACAAGTCAAACGTACTGGATACGATGCTTGAATGCGTCGATCACGTAGTCTCATTGCAAATTGAGGCAATGTGTCTTCCGTTATAGCCTATCGAATTGAAATTTTAAAAGGGAAAATATTGTCGTTATTGAAAATACATTTGGAAAATTTAAATTTGAATTAAAAAGAAAAATCAATCTACCGATTCTCCATTAGCTCTTTGTTTCAGCTTATTATCTACTTCACAAATTTTATGGTTTGCAACAGCTTGTAGTCGTGCAAAAGTGGAAACACGACCTTGACTATTTGTTGCCTCACAAGTATATCGACCCGAATCTGATGCTTGTATATTTCGAATTTCTAAACGGCATGTTGATGTACCGAATACCATTGAAATTCGTTCATCATTTTGGCTCAATGGAATTTCATCTTTGTACCATACAATTTGTGGCTTTGGATTGCCTTTGAAAATACATTCCAATAGAAAATCAGTGCCCAGCAATACTTTCACTTGACCGGGTAAAATTTTTGTAAATTCTGGTAATGTATTAAATGCGCCCACTGTAACTGGATTAGATGTTTGTACTGATGGACCCCAACCATAGCGATTACGTGGAAAAATGCGAAAATAATATTTAGCGCCCGGTTTTAAATTGAAAACATCAAAGCAATTAATTGGTGTAATTCCAAGTTCACGCCATCTAGCCCCACCATCAGCGCCAATCATCCAAGCTTCAACACGGTATGCAATAACTGGCGCTGCTTTTGTCATAATTGGCTTACCCCATGATAATGATAAATGACTTTTGCCATTATCAATTACAACTGGCTCAGATGAGATACCTGGTGGCGGATCTATTTTACAAACAAGTTGCATATCAGTCATCAAGTTAATTTGTTTCCCTCTTTTTGATATTTATTATTCAAAATTATCGATTGATTATATTTACAGTGTTAAAAAGGATAATAAATAAAATCAAAGAAAACATGTTACTTGTCGAATATGTTTTTTTTTTTTTTTTTCATTGAAGAACTTCAGAGAACCAATCGCATTTATTTATTCAAATTTCCATAAACTATAACTTAAAATACTAAGCAAATCATGTAAATAAAAAGAATTGATAAAATACAGCATGTTATTAAATCATTTGCTAGATAGAATTGACTTGTGGCAATAATTAAATTAGAAAAAAAAAAACAAAGTTTTGATCAGATGCTCCTTTTGTTAGGCAAAATAAAAACAAAAAAACAAACAATCCACTCTAGATACTTCGAGCCTAGACAAAAAAAAATAAAATGAATAAAAAGAAAGAAAAGAAATAGAAAAGCAAGTAAGGAAACAGCCAAAAAATTTGAGCAATGTGCCAAGTGAATGATAAAAAAAAAAACTGTATGGATTAAATGGAGGAAAAAAATCAATGCAACAACAAAATAAAACTATTTTGAAAACTTACTTTTTAGATATGGTGAAACATCCAAATACTCATTGCCAACATATGACCAATTCGATCTAAGCGGTGTATTTGATCGGGCCCTTTCTTTAACCTATCGATCATATAAATCACATTGAAAACTTAATTTCTTTCCCTTCATCATTTTCAAATTAACATTTCCAAAAGAAAATTAATTTTGTAATTGGATTATTTGAATACAAACAAAAAGAAACAATTTGTTGAATTTTAATTATAATGCTGTGAATAGAAGCTGTAAGCTTAAATTAAATTAAAATCAAAATAAAATTTTACGATGAAAAATTAAAACGTTTTTTCTACAATGCATTCATAATCGACTTCGTCACAATTAGTATTAGTAGTATTGAAATGCCGATTTCATCCCGCAATAATTATTTCCCAAACATATGTTCGCTTCGCTACTACACAATTGTAGTAGATAGTGTTAAGATAAAACCGGTATTTCTATACTACTAGTATTCTTTTTAATTGTTGTTCAATCGCAGCAGATAAGAAGACAAAGAAAATCGCTAAAAATTTATGGTTATACATGAAAATGAATAAAATAATTTTGTTTTAAATTAAATTCGCATTAAATGAAGAAAGCCATTTAATTTTTTGATTAAATCGTTGATTAGTCTCAATGTCAATTTTTTTTGACATATTTTTGAGTTATCGTTGTTTTTGGACGCTCATGTTGGTTACTTCTTTTGTTTTGGTGATTTTACCGTTATCGTAACAAAGGCTCGATCTGTTCCATGTTGATTTCTAGCCACAATACAATAAGTGCCGCTGTCTGTTGGTTTTGAATTTTGCACACTGAATCGAATAAAATCATCGTGAGCCTCCTTTAATGTGCGATCATTTTGTGTAATGTCACGTATTCCTTTCAAGAGGATCACTTTTGTCATTGAAAATAATTGTGACGAAAAAAAATTGAAGATAAAATCAATTGAAAAAAATGAAAAAAAAAAAAAACAAAACAAATGAAAAACAATTGTAGGGCTGAGAGTTAAAACGGTTTATACAAAAGCTCAGAATAAAAACGGTTAAGAAATATTTTTAGTAGTAAAATTACTAGTTGGGGCCAATTAGCTGCTGGTTGATACCAACTAGTGGGTAGTTGATACCAACTTGTTTTGCTGGTTGGCGCCAACTAGCAGCTAGTTGGTAACAACCAGTAGATAGTTGGTACCAATTAATAGCTAGTTGGTAGCAACTAGTAGGTAGTTGGTACCAACTAGCTGCTAGTTGGCGCCAACCAGCAAAACAAGTTGGTACCAACTAGTGAAACTAATTGCCTCCAAACCATTTTTTATTTAACCGTTTTTATTCTGAGATTTTGTATGAGCCGTTTTAACTCTCAGCTCTACAATTAGTAAAATGTTCAATAAGTAGATAATTATGAATTCGCTTACATTTTGGTTTTGGATCTCCAATAAGTCGGAACGAGAATGAAAATGGATCGCCGGTCTGGATTTTCATTTCACTATCTGGCCGTGATAAGAACAATGGACATTTTCCACCTTTCACTGATGGCCCAACAATATGGACATGAGCATGTGCTTCAGTTTTACCAAACGCATTTACTGCTTGACCTGCCGACAAAAAAAAAATCATCATTTAACAATATTTGTATATTCTTTTTGATATATAATTGTAACTAGGATAGGATGTAACTAGGATGAACTATTATTCATTTCAAATTTAAAAATGAATGTATGAACTTACATGTGTATGCGCCCGAATGTTCTTTATTTGCTTCGGAAATTATCAATGTGTAAACACCATGATCGAATATGCTATGAATTTTATCACCTAAAACAATTGGCATTTTTTCACATAGCCAATGAACTTCAGATGGTTCATTAATAATTTCAGCTTGTAAAGCAATTGTACCGCCAGCTGTAACCAAATGGTTACCCAATTGGTTTTGGAACTGTGGTTTGTTTGGATCACGATGGAAATAACCATGTGTTTTTTCATTTATATATGAATTTGCACCTTTGAACACTACATTATGTGAGGTTTTATCAGTTCCAGCTGAATTATCAGCTTTGCATACGTATAAACCGCTATCTTTTTCATCTGGATTATTAATAATAAGACGGCATAATCCATCTGGATGATCGATTTGCTGATATTTGTCATTTGAATCAATGAAATTATTGTCTTTTGTCCATTGAATTGTTGGCTGTGGTTCACCTCGCACTCGACATTCCAGCACCAATTCATTATCATGAAGATTATAGGTATCTGTAGTATTTTAAATTTCTTAATAATTTATCCATACAAAAAACATTATATAAATTGTTGTATATCTTTTGGCAGATTGACATATAACGACAAATGAATTGACATACAAATAAATACAAAAAAAATAAAAGAACATAAAAAGAATTTTAATCGAGGGATAAGAAATAAGTAAATATTTAAGAAAAAAACAACTGAAATGAAACGAAAAATAAAGTGAAAAACGTATTTAAAAACCATCGAATGTTTACCTTTCATTGTTTTCGAAAAGAATGGCATCTTAGCGCGTTGTGAATTATACAAACATTTTAAGGACGATGGATAAGAATGATCTCGATAACGTTTTTTATTTATATATGCAGAGGAATCATCTCTACGGGATCGTACCACCAACGATTCACTACATTGTCGTCGATGTTCACCCATTTGCCATTTATTTTTCAACCATCGAACATAAATGTCAGGATTTAATATATGATTTGGTGGTTCATGATCATCATCAACATTTCGAATTGATGAACTTTCATGTAGCAATGGTCGTGATAATGAATTACTAAATCGCGATTGACTAGAACGAATATCGGTTAGAGATTTGGAAAGTCCCATAGTTGTATATAGAACCGACAAATGGTGTGAAATTGATGATGGAAATTTGGTGCTCAATGTTGAAGATGCCCGTATATTACGTGAATACATGTCATATTCATCCAAACGGTTTACACTTCGACTTCGATATGCTTTATATGCATTCCGTGCGCGGAAACGACTTCTACTATTAATTTGAATGGGTGGTTCTGTTGGTATATTATGATTGTGATGATTATGATGTCGCGAATATGCATTTACATACGATGAATGGAAACTTGTTAAGCTATACTGTGAATTACAATCAATATCAAGATTGGTTGTACTACGAGACATAGATTGATTACTTCTCTTTGGTAAATCATAGTGAATTGGCATTGACATATATGAAATACGATTTAGATCACCATGATAGGATTTTGACCGGTATGGTGTTGGTGTTGTCAATGGTAAATTATTACGCATTGAAATGAAATTTGTATAACGGCTTCGTCGAATCATATCACCCAGATATTCCTCCTCTGGACCGGTTGACGTAAATTCACGATGAACTGGACTAAATGCACGTCTGTTGCGAACAATTCGTTCAAATGGTTGATCCAAATATTTTTCTGAATCTGAGAATATACATCCATGTGAAAAAAAAAAAATAACAAGTATTTGTTGTTCAAGATGAAAAGAAAATGAGAATTACAATGATTGAAAAAAAAATCATTCGAAAGAATTCCATGTTCAAATGTTTTTAATGAAAAATGTTTACCTTTTGAAATGCATTCAGATAATAATGATGATGGCTTCGACACGAAAGATTTTTTTTGAGATTTTAATGCTTCATACACTGTCAATTTAGAGCTAGATGTCACATTATTCCGTTGACCATTTATTGTGCAAGTGTAAAAACCAGAATCATTTGGAATAACATTTTGAATTTCTAAACCAATGACTGCATCTGAATTAATGAATCGATATCTATGATCCGTTTTTGGTTGTAGTGGAACATTATCTTTGAACCATTCCACTGAGTTCACTTCACCATAAACACTGCATACAAATTTCGCTCGATTACCTACTTCAATTGTTAAATTTTTCATGAAGGAAGACAGTGCAACCGGTGTCATATGTTTTTCGCCATTTTCACGCTTTTGTATAAAATTGTCTTCATTTCTTCGATGTTTACGTCGTTCTTCAGGTACGGGTTTAGCAATTTCCGGCTTTATACTTACAGTATGTATTTGTTTTTGAACGGGCTGATTTGGTAATTCAATTTCACAAGAATATTCACCCGAATCAAACTCATTTGGTTTTGTAATTGACAAGCGTATGAATCCGTTTTGCAATTTTGCTGAATACTTTTCATTAGATACGTGATCAATGAGATAACCATTTTTAAACCATTTGATTGACGATGAACTTATGTATTGTGGGCTATGTGCTTGACATTCAAGAATGAGTTGATTCGAATGTGGTGTAAATGATTCTGTATGAATGGATGTAATATGTATATATTTATGAAAATCGAAAGTCTATCGATAAATTTCAAATGTGGAGTTCCCTGTGTATATTTCATCCTGCATCTTATTTAAACATTAATTATATTCACAATACATATTCAATATAAATTTAGTAACATGGTTAGTGCTTACAATTACAAAATAAAAAAAAAACTCATGTTACATGCTGTTTAAATTAAATACGTGATTTAATAACCTGATCTTACCTTAAATCTGATGAAAAACATATAAAATGTAAGACAAATGGCTGAAAAAAACAACCCTGAAACTCGTACCTTTGATTGAACTTGTAAATAATGGAACAGAGGCTATTTGCACAATAGATTCATATACATTAAGGTTGCACGAAGATGTGATGTCACTAAATGGATTACGAACTAGAACACGGTAAACTCCAGCATCTTCTGCCACAGCATTTTGAATAATCAACGTTATTAAACCGTCTCTGGTTTCCGCACGAACACGAGGACTCATTTGCAATGGATTTTCTTCTGCAAATTCAAAATTTAATGTTTTTAGAATTGCGTTAATAAAATATAATGATAAAGAAGAATTGCATCAACTAACCAATGCCATCGCCTTTGAACCAACGCGCTTGGGGATCGGGTCCTTCAACATAGCACGAGATTTTAGTTTTTCCTCCCACTGGAATCGTACGATCAGTAAGAAAAGCAATGAAGAACAATTGTTGTTTTGGATCTGGCGGTGGGGCTGGTGCATATCGTCTTCCTCCACCAGATGGTGGAGCATCTTTTTTTTGTCGTTTTTCTTTTCCTTTGCCAGCGGTACCCTTATCGTCGGCCTCCTCTGGCACCGGAGTGGGTGGCGATTCTTTAATTGAAGATAGGCTCGAAACACTAGAACGTTGTTCACGAATTTGAATTTGTACAATGTGAGATGTTTCTGTTTTGCCCGCACGATTTTCGGCAATGCAACCATATTTTCCATTCTGAAAACGAACGAATTTTTATTTACAAGAGTAAATTTACATTTTTTGTTAAATGATTCATACTTACATCTTGTTTTACAGCATCACTGATATTTAATTCACAAACACCATCATCATGTTCAATTAATTGATATTTATCGCTTGGTTCAATGGTTACACCATCTTTTGACCAAGTAATTATTGCTCTTGGAATAGCACGTACGTGACAAGTAATGTTTATTTCACGGATTTTTGAATTATACGATTCTTTCAATGATCGAGTAAATGTTGGACTTAAATCAGCTGAATCACCGCCACTGAATACCTCCAATGTAGCACTTGTTGATGTTTCACCAGATGCATTGCGTGCCCAACATTTGTATACACCTGAATCTTCAACTGTAACCGATGCAAATTCCAATGAACATAAACCATTTAAATTATTCTGACGACACTTTGGCGAGTAAACAACTGGTTGATCATCTTTGAACCATCTAATTGATGGATCGGGACCTTCCAAATAGCATGTAAGCTTCAACTTTGAACCAGCTGCAACAACACGATTCGATAGTTTCGTTGGAAAATTGATGCCAATTCGAGATTCACGTGGCTCTTTTTTGGGGGGTGGTGCTGGAGCCGATGGAGTTGGTGTTGATGGTGTTTCCGGACGTGATGTCTTTTGTCTTTGTCCTTTTCCACCTTTACCTTTACCTTTTCCTTCTTCAGTAACACCATTTTCGGTTGGCTCATCAACATCAGTCAAACCATAACGTGCTTCAGATTTTGCACGATCAACACGGCTATGATCTGCATGAAACACTCCATGAATATTTTCAGCAATATGATGTTCTTTTCCTTCGAATAATACATAATGTGGTAGTTCCGTAGTTCCGCATTTATTTGTTGCTTTGCATACATATTTTCCACTGAAAAGAAAACAATTGTATTTTAAAAAGTATGAATTCGAGAAAAACCAGTTAATTTAAAATTACCTGTCATTTTGATTTGGGGAATTAACAATTAACTCGCATAAACCATCAGGATGATTGAATATTTGATATTTTGGATTATCACGTGTAATTTCCACACTATCTTTAAACCATTCCACTTTGGGTGGTGGATTTCCACGAACATGTGTTTCCAAATACAATTCATTGATATTCAAATGATAAGTATCTGATGTGAAAAAGAAAAAGTATAATTATTTTTGGTAAAAGATAAAATGAATCACATTTGGATAAAAATAGAACACAATTGACCGAAATATCTCTCTCTCTCTCTCTCTCTCTCCTCCCTCTCTCTCAAGGTTGTCAATAAAAAATCTTTTGAGAGAGAGGAATCGAAAAATGTTTTTTTTCTTCATTCACCTTTCAATGATCTAGTGAAGGTTGGCAAAAATTCAGCAGTTGATTTTGTTTCATAAATTTGAACATTACAACTACAAGATATGTCACTCTCCTGATTACGTGCAATGCAAGTGTAGATGCCCGTATCTTCTAAATTACAAGTAGCAATTTCAAGCACGCATAAACCATCTTTGCTCAAATTTCTAACGCGTGGACTATAAACAACTGGTTGATCATTTTTTATCCATCGAATATTTGGATCTGGTCCTTGTACCACACATGAAAGTTTAACTTTTGAGCCTTCCGGAAATACACGATTCGTTAAATGTGTTACAAATGATAATTTCATACGACTTGCTTTCAATAGCTCTTCAATGCTTGGAGCAACTTGACGACGACTTTGATAATTTTCTGCTTTTTTCTCAGATGGTGGCAATTTTTTTCCAGCTTTTCCTTTGGCTGCACCACTATTATCATTTTTCTTATCATCTTTTTCAGTATCACTTTCAGCTGCTGATGAAGCCATTCCTGAATCACGTCTGCTACCCGGTAAAGATGGATGTGGCGTGTATTCAACTTGATGCGATGTTGAAGATGTACCAATATTATTAATAGCAGTGCAAGTATATTTGCCACTATCTTTTACTGTCGGTTTATTGATGATCAATTCACAAATGCCATCTAAATGTTCGACTTGTTGCATTCGTTCGTCAAATTCAATCGGTAAATCGTCTTTCGTCCACGTAATTAATGGCCTTGGATTGCCACGAACCTTACAATCGATAACTAGATCTTTTTCAGGGCCATGGTATACATCTAAAAATAGCATTAAAATTAGGTGAAAAGAAAAACAAACATTAAATCATGTTTCATGTCTCATGTCTCATGTCTCCCTCTCTCTATCTCTGATTAAATCATGTGTGTGTATTGTGTATAAATTTGGCAACAATATCGATAAAAAAAGAGGAAAAAATAAAAGCTTAATGTATCAAATTCGTTCGTACCTCGCATTGACAATACGAATAATGGTGCTTCTTGATCACCTTCAGACTTTGCATCATATACTTTTAAATAACATGTTGTTGTTGTTTCAGTGAAATTATTTCGTGCAATACATTTATATTCGCCTGTATGTTCAGTTGTCAAATTGATTATCTCCACAATGCTCATACCTTCGGCTGTCACAATACGCGTATTCGGACCATATTGAATTGGATTGCCATCCTTCAGCCAACGAATATTTGGATCTGGTCCAATCACTGAAACAGTGAATTTCACTTTGTTGCCAACAATTGCAGTGCGATCGCGTAATTGTGTTGCAAATTTTAAGCGATCCTTTTGTGGAATTTGCGGTGTATCATCTCGTTTTACAATTGGCGGCAATTTACCCATTCGTCTCAATTCATATTCTTCTTTTGCTTTAAGCGCATCTTCCATTGCACGTTTTGCTTGTTCTTCTTTTTCTTTTTGATATTCAGTATGTGCATGATGTAGTCCATGTAAATGGAAATGTGTTGGTTTGCCAATAAATTGAACTTCGTGCTCAATCACTGCTTCGCCGGCTGAATTTTCAGCTTTACAAACATATTTTCCACTATCTTTTGCTGCTGGTTTATATACTTCTAATTTATAAACACCATGAGCTTCTTCTAATAGTGTATATTTAAAGCTTGGTTGAAGAGCAAACATTTCATGATACCATTGGACCTTTGGTCTTGGTACACCAGTACAATGCACTTCAATGCCCAATACATCATCGTTTAGATGGTAATAGTCTGTAATTTTAATTTTTTGATTTTTCATATATTTTTCAAAAAAAAAAAAAAAAAAACAATTTCTTTCGATTTCATGGCTTTATTTTAATTATTTTCATACCTCGAGCAGAAATGAATGTGGGGGGAACGGGATCATCTTTGATAATCTCATAGACGGTAACAATTGATGATGTACTTGCTTCTCCGTTTGAATTTTTTAATAAGCATGTATATTCACCAGAATCACTTGCGGCAGCACGTAGAATTTCCAAGCTAAGAATACCTTCGTTCACTAAAATACGAGTTCTGGGTGTTTTTTCAACTGGATTTCCATCTTTCAACCAACGAATATTTAGCTCAGGACCACTGGCTGTACATGTTAATTTCACATTATTTCCCTCGGATATTGTAACATCTCTAATATGTGAATGAAGGCGAGGAATTCGAGCCTTTTCACGAGCTTGTTGAAATGCGAAAAATCGTTCACGTTCCGTTAACTTCTTAAACTCTTTTGGTTCATATTTTGAACGAATTATTCCTTGTTCGACCTCATCTAATTTTGACCATAATCCTTCCTCATCCGGATTCGGTTTATAGAAATCATCATCTGATGAAACTGATGCACGTCTGCCATCCTTTTCTCCACCACCAGTTTCCTCCTCTTCGCCTAGTTCTGTTCATTTTTTTTTTGTTTTCATAACAATATGCATTAGTTTAATTAGTGTATTTCTCATAGCTGAGAGTTTAGGTTTTTTTGTTGATTTTTTTTTTATGATCTAAATGCTGTCTAACTCAAGATAAATTTATATTCAGCTTAAGAATACCTTCATCAGCCTGCTCCTCTTCACCTTCTTGTTCACTACCAGAACCAGAGCCTGAACCACCTTCATTGTCACTGCCTTCTTCACTTCCTGAAATTTCGTGTCATAGTTCATTTTGATTGTGTCTCGAAAAATTTTTTTTTTCTTTTCCAATGGATAAATATTATACCTCGTTCTTCATCTTCATCTCTTTCTTCGTCGTCTTCATCTTCTTCTGCTGCTGCAGCTTCGACTGCGGCCTTTTCTTCAGCCGCTTGAGCTTTTTTAGCTTCCTGCTCGGCTTTCATTGCCCTCATTTTTTCTTCGATTTGTTTTTTTTGTTCTTCAGCTTCTTTCATTTTGGCCTCTTCAGCTTTCATTGCTGCTAAAGCTCCAGTTAATTTACCACCAGCTTTCTTTGGTGGTGGTTTATCTGGAATGAATTTCCATTATAAATTTATTTGAATTATTTTTTTATTACATTCTAGTATGATTAATATATTCAGACAGCAAAAAAAAAAAAAAAAAAACAAAAAAAAAAAAACAAATTTAAAACATATTTAGTTCTAACCTAATGGCTTTTCTCCTGCCTTTTGTTCAAACATTTTTGCTTTGTTCACTTTTGGCTTGGAATCGCCTAAATCCAATTTTAACTTTGGTGGTGATGATTCTTTTTCTTTTTTTTCTTTCTTTTTAACAACTTTTTTGGCTTTTTTGGCTTTTTTCTTTTTTTCACCACCAGCACTTTCATCATCTGAACCAGCAGTTAGATCAGCTGATCTCTCTCTGTCTTCACTCGGCTAAAATGAAAATTATTCAAGGTGAAAAAAATGCAAGCACGCACACACACACACACACACTATCGTTTACACGACAAAAATTTTGAAAACTCACAAATAAGCAAGAAATATTCGAAATATTCGGCATTTTTTTAATTTTTTACTTTTCATTGAACTTTCTTTTTTTGTATATTCACATTCCATTTTATAATATGGACAAATGTTCAACTTACAGCATGTTCAGAATCTGTTAAAGGTGCGGGTGATTCAGATTCACGATAATCGGAATCTTCAAAATCATCATCTTCAACATAAATGATTTCAACATTTGATAAATCCATAACAGCCGCTTTATCAATAACTGACTGTTCCGATAAAATAAATTTTGCTGGACGCTCTTCTTCCAATGAAATATCCATGACTAGAGCTTTATCAATGATGGCTTTGTACGAAGCCAATTGTTGTAAAATATTTGGCCCAATTTCGAATGGTGTTTTTTCTTTATCTTCTCGTGAAATAAATGGTGTTATGCTACGCCATGCAGATGGTGTAGCACTTTTCTCCCGAAAAAGTTGATATGGGGTCATGCTACGACCACGAATTGGCGTCATACTTCGACCACGCAAACCTGGCGATGGTGAACGCATTCGCATTATCCGCTTTTCAATACCAGGCACATGAAGTGATGATGGTGTTGATTCCCGTTTTTCTACTATAGCTTCAGCCATTTTTTATCAACTGAATTTCTTTTTTTTCCTAAATGTTGATTTCGTTTTATTATTCTCGATTATTTCGTTAATTATTTACATAAGTGAATTGAAAAACAACGAAAAAAAAAATTGTTCTATTTTGAAATGGTTCTCTCAAAGTAAAGTAAAAACTTGGTAAAGTACTTTTGGTTTCTTATTTTTCGTTATTCGTCCATTCAATCCTAAATCGATCACACGACTGACTGAATAACGGATTAATTCGATGAACTCAAGTAATATTCATTTGTTTGCTAAAATTTTTTTTATAAAAATACTAACACTTACATGTATTTTATGATGACTGCATTTGATTGATTTTATGTATGAATAAAGTAGCATGCACACTCGAAAACACAATTGAAAAACATTGATAAAAGCTCTTATGTATTGGTAACAAACATTTAAATTAATGCATTCAAACATTTAAATCACTTGATAAGTGATTGATTTATTTAAATATATCAATGTATTGATACAATAATATTAGTAATAGTACGAATAATATGTGCATATTTAAATGTCATGCCAAAATCGTAAAGCATAGAAAAAGAAAATATAATTCAAAAATACAATTGAATTGAATTGCGACCGATGAGAGTGTGGACAATCACACATATTTAGTCTATATTTAGATGAAGATAATGCTAAATATTGAAATACGTCCATCGTTTACATCATCTTCGACTTCGACATCGACATAGTGCCATTGTACTTGTAACCGTTTTACCGATTGCAAATTTTCACTCGATAATATGAAATGTTCTAAATAAAATTGAGTGTCTAGTTTAAAACGACCACAATTGAATGTCATCACTTCTATCAATTGTATTTACCAAAAGAACAAAGAAACTTAGGAATTTATTGTGTGTGACGATGTGCATCAACCTAAATTTAATTTCAGGTCAAAGTTAAATTTCAATTATTTTTTTAAAGCTTTCTAGCACGCGTCTGATAAAAAAAGAAACGAACTGTTGTAATTTTAATAATATAAACGAAATTCACACACGATATTAGTAATCCGTTGTTGCTATGACAATTCATGCACATTTTGTTTTCATTTGCTTAAAAAAAAATAAGTTAAATAGTTTGTGAATAATATTGAAGAATTTTCTTCACATATTTTAATAATATTTTGGTTGGCATACTCCACATTTGATGAATTAAATTTTTCATTTAAAATGAATTTACCTATTATTTTATTCAAAGTTATTGATGGTTTTACGGTTGTTTTCAGGTAATTTTGTTCATTGGTTTTCGTTTTTCGTTTAAATTGTTCATTTGATCCATCATCATTTATCGTTATATTACATGTTGATTCAGTGTGTCCGCATGCATTTGAAACATTGCATTTATATTCACCTCCATCTTTTTTCTCCACATTCAAAATGCTTAAATATGCAAATCCATCCGATTCGCTTGCTTTATATTTGATTCCATCGTGTTGAATATCACATCCATTTCGTTGCCATTTAATTTGATAATCAGAACCGCTAAAACTGCACATTAGTTGAACACTTGATCCTAAATCAACTTGTCGATTACGTAATCTCGTTTCGATTATTGGTTTTCGTAATATTTTTACGGGTGATTCAACTTTGGGCAATTCGATTTGTTGCTGTGCATTGACAGCACTTCGTCTACGTTCTCTCTTTGGTGGTTCAATAGTTTTTGATCGTTCATCAACTGTAATATTAGCATTCGTTTCACATTTACCATTGGAATTTGATAAAACGCATGAGTAATTTCCAGCATCATATGAATTTACACTGATTATACGAAGACTTGTGATTCCATCTTGAGCTGAATTTATAATTATTTTATCGTTTGGCAATAACAATTGATTGTCTTTATACCATTGTACCCGTACATTATTACCACTGTAACTACACGTTAGTTTAGCTGATGATCCGAAAGATAAATGACGATCTTCTAATTGACTTTCGATTATTGGTCGCTCAGTGATAATTGATTTTTGTTTTGTTCTTATTATGGGTGTTAGTACAAACTGTTCTTCATCTTTTTTATCGAATTTTGTCTCCTTTGTTTGTTCAGATTTATGGGCGATAGATGTCTTCTCGTCTTTCTCAGTTTCAACTGTTTTACTTCCGCTTTGCATCAACTGTTGATCAATAGCTTGCTTACTAACTGTATCGAATTGTTTTTGTTCTTTTTTCGACTTATCGAATTCGATAATTTTAGGCAAATCTGTATCCTTAACTTTTTTCGGACCTATTTGTTCATGCGGTTGCATTTTTTTAGTATCTTGAACCTGTTTTTTCGCAATTTGTTCATTTTGAACTTCCTGCTTACCAAATTCTTGTTCATTTTTGCTTTTCTCAGCCTGTTTCAATGAACTTGACATTTCTGCATTTTCATTATTTTGATTTTTAATTTCTTTGGGTGGTGATACTCCATTAGTTCGATTGATTTGATTTGAATTCTTTCGTTTTTTGTTTTTATTGTCGCATAGTTTTCGTTCTGACTTCTTGTTTGTCGGTTTTTCGTTTGACTGGATTGTGTCAGGTTTAGATTTTTCCATGGGAGCACTTTCTACATTTTCTTCATCTTTAGATGTCACCATTGCTAATTTTTGTTCATTACTACTAATTTCAGTCAATTCGTGTTTCTCTGGTGTTGTTTCCTGCGTTTCTTCAATGTTTTTTGAGTCAATCTCAACATAATTTATTGATTTTCTTCGTTCGATTTGGGCTTCATATTCCAATTTTTCTTTTAGTGTATCTTCCTGATTTATGTTGTTCTCTTCAGTTGTTTGTTCCTGTATTAGCTTATCATTGTCAGTCTTTTTGGGTAAATCTTGCTCAATTGAACATTGTTCTCTTAACTTGACTTCAGTTTCAGTTTTCAAATCATCGGTTTGTGTCGCTTCTTTAACGCTTGGAATATTTACATACTCTTTCTTTGGCTCTTCTTTTGGCTCTTCTTTTGGCTCTTCTTTTGGCTCTTCTTTTGGCTCTTCTTTTGGCTCTTCCTTTGGTTTCTCCATAGGAGTTTTAATTGATTTTTTTCGTTTATCAGTGATTGATTTGCGCTTCGATTTCAACTTTTTTCCGCAATCAATTTCTTCATTTGCCGTTGATTTTTTATCCAATATCTCTTCGGATCTTTGATTCTCATCAAAGGATTGATCTAAAATCTTCTCATCGATTGCCGCTTCACCTGCTTTCTCTATCTTCTTCAGTTTAGCATCTTCTGCACCTTTTTCAACTGTCGTACTGTCAATAGGCTCTTCGATTTTCTTAAATGCTAATTTTTCATCAGATGAAGATGATTTAATCTGTTTCTCCTTTTGATCATTGCTCAGCTTCTGTTCTAATTTTTCTTTCGGAATCTTCTCCTCTTTGCTTTCAATGAAAGACTTTTCAGACTTAATTTCATCCTGCTTTATAACTTCAATTAAATTTTGAAGTTTAATATTCTCCCCAGTGATCTTTGTTTGCGCATTTTTATCTAGAGTAGTATCTTGAAGAACTTTTTGTTCAGTAGGTTTGTATTCAGACTCAACACTGACTGATTCCTGTTTTTGATCTTCGGTTACAGGTGCTTCCTGTTTTTTAGATGACTTCGTACGTTTTGGTTTCTCAGGAGGAGCTTCATTTACCTCTTGCTCAATTAATTTTGAATATTCTAACTCTTTCAATTTCTTGATCTGATCGTCTGTTTCTTTCGTAGTCTTTGTTTCTTCTTTTTCGGATTGCTCGGGTGAAATAATTGAAACTCCAATTTCAGTAAAGTCTTGTATTTTGTTCACTGAAGTACTAACCTTGCACGTTTCTGGTTGGACAACTGGCGTACATAAATGAGCAGACAAATCAAATGATTGGCTTGCTTTAGATTCACTGGCATTTTGAACATCCAATTGGATTTCTGCTTGTTTTTTCTTCGAACTTCGTTTTGGTTTTTTTGGTGCATTTTCTATCTGAACTTGTTCTTCACTAGTGGTCTGCTCTATATCAACTTGTTGGGTGATAAGACTCTCGACATCTTCTACTGAATTAATAATTGCAGGTGTTATACCATTTAAAACTCCAAGCAAAACATTCAAATTTTGTATATTCACATTGAGTTCCGAAAAATTTTTCAAAACCTTTTGCTTTTGTAGATTTTGATCATATTTCATTTCTCTGCTAAGATTACTACAGAATGTATTCAATTCCTTCATAGTTAATAGGATTGTTTGAAGTTCATAAGAAAGAGAACGTCCTTTGGAACTGTTTGTGACCAAATTCTGAATCAATGGTTTTGTCTCCGCAATGTACGATGAAATGTTTTCAACGAAAGTAGATTTTTCAAAAATATCACCGGTTTTAATATCGTTAATACATTTCTTCAAACGCTTAATAATTGGTAGAATATTAGCAAGCATATCTTGATCACATGAGTTCAATTGAATACAGCAACTATTTGGGAGATTTTGCACCAAATCGATGCAGGATGATATACATTCCAGTATTCCAGTTGCAGATTTACCCATTTGGATTTTATATAAAGCATTCTCTTCAGATAACTCGGCCTTTTTGATTTCTTGTGTTTCCTCCTGTTGAGCTTGTTC